>VZTB01014385.1:563252-697594 GCA_013397245.1 Thryothorus ludovicianus
GAGGAGAGGAGAAGAGAACCCAAACCTAAGTTAGACAGCATGAAAACAGAGCTGTGAAATCCATACCAGTCTGCTCAAGTCTAGCTAGAAGCCCTCCAAAGCAGAATCCAAAAATTAGTAGTGAGATTTTGATGCCTAGTGAAGAGAACTTTTTAAAGGAAAGAAACCTGTTGCAGGCTGAACAAGTCAATGCTTCACACAGCTGTTTTCTGAATCCAGAACGACAGTCCATACATTATTTAAACCATCCAATTTATGGAACAGCTCAAACAGGTTCTCTCTACACCAGTCAGAGTTGACAAGGGCTCACAGAAAACTTTGCAAAATACTCTGCTTTCAGTCAGTTCCGCTCCAGCCATGGCAAGTTTTGCTCCCTTGCCTGGATCATTTGCATGTATAAAGGCCTTGCTCTTGTCACCCTTTTCATGCCTCAGAGCAGAACCTCTGGTGTTAGCAAGAGTCACCCTGCTTCTTCAGAGAGAGGTGTTGTAGAGCTTCATGGCCCCAGGCCAGCCCTTCACACGCAGTGATGACTGCACTGGCAGCATCACAGCACCGATGTAACAGAGAGCACAGGGAAAGATAAGCCTTTAATAACACCTATTCTGAGATCTGTTGGAACTGGCACAGCAGACATTAGCTGCAAGGCAAGTGCTCCCATTCCTGGGTTTCAAGAGAAAATTGTGTTTAAAATCCTTTCCAACACTCACACAGTGAACTGACCACCCTTGGGTATCAAAAAGATGCATAAGCCATAAAAGAAATTAGAAGTCCACACGTTTCCAGATAAAATCCACACAGGTAGGTCTCTTACAAGCTGTGGAACTGGGAAGAAAACCAAACTTTTTCACCCTTCAAATAATCTCTGTTTTTCAGCCTGTGCTTGAATGAAAGTTTGTATCTTTAGTTGAGGTATCCTAACAAGCTCTTTTTCTTTTCCTTAGTAACAATCCTTTGCCTCTCCAAGATTTTCTCACATCTGAGTCACAAAGTTTTGTGTTTATGTTGGAAACGTGTGTGAGCAGATCTTCTCTAACTAGTAGGGCATTGGCAAGAAGCAGCTGAACAAGAACATGCTCATACATGCACAGACACACTCAATGGACCCAGCACAGCTAGTTATAAATCTAATAAACAGGCAAGCACTGCCAGCCTTATGCTGCCCATAAATTATTCACTGCCAGGATGCTTGTAGGAACAGCACCTTCTGCATAGTCCACGGGAAATTCTAACAGGTACCAAGCCCTGCTGACTCCAGTTATTAATCCTGTTTATTGCTGCAGTGCCAAAGGGGCAACACAGAATGAGCCCCCTTTGGGCTAAGCACTATATAAACACAGACTCTTGAGTTTAAAAGGACTTTGGGAGGAGAAATTTCTGGTATAACTATGTTAGCTCAGCCGCAGGACTGTCAAGACACAAAATTTCTTTCCTCTCCAAGAAACAGCAATAGCTTTTAGGCAAAATTCTCTGCTTTGTGTTAGAAATAGACCAAAGCTGCTGAGTCTGGAGTCTGATAAGGACGTGAATGTCTCAAGCTCTAAAACATTTGTATGAGTGTGGCTGACCACACTGGTCTCTGCAGCATGTTTCACCCCACTGGGAGGAAGTGGCTGAGCAGGGAGGAAGAATATGCCCCCTCAGAGGGACCTGAGGGGTGAAGGCCTTGAGAGGGGTTCTGAATCCTTAGGAGTGAGTACTGAGGCAATGTGCAGAGTGGGGAAGAGGCTGTGGTTGTAAGACAATATTCTCCATCATAATTCATGACCAAAGTGAGCCAAAAAACAAGGCGAGGAAAATCTTCATTGCTGAGAGCTTCCACATCCAGAAAAGACAAACTCAGAGTAAGAAATTTCCTTTTCTTTGTCCCCTTTTCTGCATGAGGACTTCTGGTTGGCAGGAGGAAGAGCTGTGGTGGCAAAAAACAATGACTTCTGTTAGGATTGAGTGAATCTGACTCATTTAATGTCAGGGTGGAGTAGAGGCCAGGCTCTGCAGTGTGATGAGAGGGATATCTGGAGGGCACACTGGGATGTCTGAACAAAGGGCTCTGGGACACGCCAGAAGGCACCAGGGATGTGACAAAGGGCAAAAGGACATGGGCAAAGGGCGTGCAGGGCTGAGCCAGCCCCATGCCACCCAGGGACTCAGTGCTTGGGTTTGTGGAACCTGTCCATTCAAGCAAAATGAAACCAGGCTTGGTTTGGGGCAACAAGGTTCCTCCAGGACCAAGGGGCATTTGAGGGAGACATGATTCCTCTCGCTGTGCTCAGCCACCCATCCCTGGGGCTCACCAGGTTTGTGCTCTCCTCTCTCCAGTCATGAACACAAAAAACCTTTGGGTTGCTGCCAGAACAAGTCCCCTGCCTTCGCCCGCTCCTGTTACTTACAGAAGTTTCTGCTACAGAATTGCCTTCCCAAAACCTCCTATCTGCTCATCAGACATTAACCTCAGATGATCTCTACCCAGGACAAACTGAGAAGCTCAGGCTGGAAAACAGCATGTACAATAGAGGATGTAGGTAGAAGGCAGAATCAATGACTTTAAGAGAAAAACTACAATTGCACCACATGCTGTCACAAAAAACAAGCCATATTCCAGCTAACAGAGGAGAGAATCACCCTTTTTTTCCACCAGCCAATGATTTAAATTGATCTAATATAGGAAGTCATCCTGACTAATCCTAATTTTATAGAGTCTAATGGCCATCACTTAGCTGTGATCACACTTTACCCAGTGTGTGAAAGGGACACAGGTCGAGTTAGGGTGGATGGGAAGGCAAGTGAGAGATTATCTGCTCTACAGCTGGTGAAAATGAGGCAGGAAAGGAGGGTGGAGGAGAAAAAACCCACTCTGATTGAGCAAGGCAGTTCCTTAGCACGTCACAAACTGCATGAACAGATCCTGAGCAACTGCAGAGATCTCCACTCTGTATTGGTTTTTAAAGATTGCTCTCCCTGTAATCTGCCTTTTAGGATCTAAATGGGCCATGACAAAAGACTTCTGATTAAACACTTCTTTTGCTTTGTTACACTTCTGGGTGAAATTGGTGTTCCTGAAAATAAAATAACTGAATAAAAATGAAAAGAGAGACAACTGATTGCTGGCTCTCAGTGCTGGAGGCTCTTCACTGTCTGGTCCAAAGTTGGAATTTTAGCCATAACTCATTCTGGGTCAAATGCAACATTTTACTTAACAAGAAATAAATAATTTAATTTTAGGTTTTGTGAAACTTACTGTAGCTCTATGAAACATTATTAAAAAAACATGTAGTTCAATTTTTTTCAACTTTGAGGAAACTTTTTAAGTAATTTAAAACAGAACTCATTCACCAAAACAGACAAAGCTGCAAAATTATTTGGCTAACCCATGCCTGCAATTCAATAAAATGATTATGAGCTAGTCCATCCAGCTTTGCTATCAAAGGAAAGTAAGCTTCTCATTTAAGTTTCTTTTTCCAGTGGGATTTTACAGAGCTTAGAAGAGAGGTTTTTTTCTAATTTTCTTTAAAAATTATCCAAGAATTAGCTTTATAAGGACCACAGTGGCTGCAGGGGGAACAAGCAAATTAAACCAACTAAAACCAAAACCAACAAACACAGCAACATTTCCCCAGTGCTTTCCCTGTGCTTGGGGAAAGGAAAGATAAAATTGAACATCACAGTGCACAGGGAGCCCATCTCCTGGCCCTTCAGCAACCCAAGTGCTCGTTGGTCAGCAGTGAGGACACACTTCCCAGCCATCACAGCTGGTGCTGATCCACAGCCATTTAGCAACCCAGGGCACTCACACTACTGCAGCTCAAAGATGGGGATTTTTTCCTTTCCCTCAGGACAAGGGAAACCTGTGTTACAAGCAAGTACATCTCTGCTGAACAGTGTGGATGATGCTTGCAGGACACCTGCATGGCTGGAAGGTTAAGTCCTGAAGTGATGGAGTGATCGAATGACAAGGGATGGGGAGGGGAACTCCTCTTTGTGATGGCCATTGTGCTCTGATAGGGAGGAGAGGCATATTTTTACTCATGGAGTTCATGTACAAAATAGGATGCTAAAGGGTGGAAGATAACACATCTGAACATCTCTCAGAATTCTGCTCCTAGGAAGGCTTGTTGGGATGTTGGCAGTGGAGGAGAAGGAGCAGATGGAGCTCAATCCCAGAAACCACATCTGCAGTGCCAGGCACAAACACCTGAGCCAGTAAGGGGGTAAATGTCCCCATGGCTTGCCAAGACAAAATCCTCAGCTTGGTAAGCAAGGCAATGCCTGTCACATACAGCAGAACGAGTTAGTCTTTCTAACTCCTTCCCACTGAAAAAGTCATTCCATAACTCCCAGGTCATCAGGCAGAGGGAACCTGGATTGCAGAGCTTTGCTGGTACAGCTGAGGTAAATCCTCTTTAGAGGTCTTTCACTGCCTGGGAGAATTGTTTCTCCTTCATCTCAGAGGGAATTTTTCACAAGCTCTGGATCCATTAGCAGTCCAAACACACATCTGTTTTTTATGTCCACCCAGTTCTCATCCAGGAAACTGAACAAAAATTTTGGTTAAAGAGGAGTTCAAAGTCTGGATTAGCTGTTTGTTATAACTGGTTCCTGAATTAAGCAGCCAGACTGGGGAGCCAGAAGCATCTCTGAGCAACTGGCCAAGCTCCTGTACCTGCAAATCTGATGGGCTGAATTCTGCTATTCTTTGCCCTCCTGCACACACATCTGAAAAGGTCAGGGAAATCACTTAATCCTGACAGCTCTAGAGCAGGAGGCAAAAGCAGAGGAATACCTGAAAGACCCCTGTGTTTTTCAAGTTTATATACTGCAGTTCCAAGGGAGAAAAGAAGTGAATTTTCTCTCAGCCCCAGAGACCTGAAGATTCAACAATGTCCATACAGATGTCAGAACAGCTCTCTCCTTCATCTCTCCTTGAGATCTCTAACACCTGCTTCAATATTCCTTTAAATAAAAAGAGAGTTGGTGCTCCAGACATTTTACTTTTAAACTGAATGGTTTATTTTTTTTTGTCCCTTCAGCATCTATCCCTAAGTTTATTTTTGCTGTTCTGTTGCCTAATTTGCAAGAGCAAATTGCATGAGAGCACAATCTTTTGCTTTTCACCTCTGCCCCATTACTCATTAAGTGTACAACTTTCAAAGCAAATATTCCAGGGACAGAAGTAGGAGGTAGCTGAAGATTTTGCTTTTGGGAGTGGGCTCTGCAGATTATTCTTGAATGGGGGAGATGAATAAACCAGTAGGATACCTACTAGTTATTATTAGTGATTCAGCTCCTTTCCTATCAATCCTTGAAAAACCAGTGAAAGAGAGCCATGATTTGCCCAGAGAAGGAAATTAGATAAAGCAAGATGTGTGTGTGTTTGATAAACTCTTCCCTCAAACACTCAGTGGTTGTTCCAAATTGTTCATAGAAGCTTGGTGATCCCCCTAAAAAGAAGCACTTCTGAGGCTCCCCATCAGAACAGGGGAGAAGGAAGGTGGGAGGCAAGAACAAGGAATTGAGTTGTCCAAACTGAGCCTGGAGAGCCAAACATCATCTGCTGGTCCCTTCAAGGTGTCCAAGCCCTGCTTGCCCCAGGGTGCTGTACCATGAACCTTCAGATGGAGCTGTCACCAGAGCCCTGAGCTGCAGCATCACAGACCCCTGACCCCGGATCCACTGCAGCAAACACTCGGCAAGGGTTGACTCCTCACTGCTTCCAATGCACAAATATCCTCGACCACACCTCTGGGGAGATAGGAAATTGTCAGCCAAGCAAATTGCTTTTTGGATTGCTTTTTGTCCCCTTGTGAGAGCTTAACTGTAGGAGCTATCATGGGAAGAGGTGACATGATCAGGTGAAAACCCCACATCCCAGAGTTTGCTGCAGGGACACAATATATATTAATAAACTAATTCCTTGCAGCTGAGGCAGAAGCCACAGAGCAGACACTGCTTCTTCAGAAGACTATAGATTTTTGATGAAGCAGCATGGAGAAAAAGACCTATTTTATACCTAAATAATAAAAATAATAAAGGGAGACAAATAAATAAATAAGTAAATTCTGCTTGATAAATGCATTATTAACTGTAGTAGGAGCAATTACAAGAAGAATGGGAAGTGACAGCTGCAGGTCCCAGATAGCCAAAGCACAAAAGGGGAATTTTAGACAAATGTCCTTCAGATAATGGATTTGTTTCCCATCTAGTTTGGGGAGGGAGGTGGGAGGTATGGCAAGCATTAACAGGCTGTGCTTCACAGAGGGAGCAGAGATGCTGCAGGAATAATTTAGCTTTTTTTTTTTCTTCCCTGGTGCATCTGACTTCATATTTGTTTAGAGCAATGTGGGTTTCTCTGTCCTCATCCTCCTTGCTCAGAGCTATTCCCATAAAGAGAAAGAAAAAAGGGTCCTGGGATTACCTTCCCTATAAGCGAGTCTATTGCAGGACTGGAAGCTCAGATTAATAAGAGACTGAGGTGACCTCTGGGAATGGGATCATCAGCTTTGGGAGTGTCCATGCTGGGGGGGCAACGGAAACTTGATGTCAGCAGCCCAACAGAAACAATCCAGAGACTGCTCTCAGGAGGCCACTCCCTCCAGTCACCTCTGGGACTTGCAGAAGTAAGGTCTGTACCTCCTTCACCAGGCTCTCTGATCTGCCTCATCAGCCTCCCCAGCACATGAAACCCTCTCTCCCCTCAGCATAGCCCAAGTCCACTGCTCAGAGCAATGCATTTCATCACAGCAGCCCTACAGCCCTGGTGGGCCAAACCAGCATCTCTTCCACTGCGACGCCTTCTATATTTGTGAGCCCTGTGTGTGAGACCTCAAGTCTGTGTGTCCCCTCTGCTGACTGATGCTTGGCTGGGACATGGAGGAGAACCATCTTGGTGGAGCCATAGGGGATCATTCTGCTCCAGACCTTGTGCCAAGTATCCAAGGTAAAGTTGCTGGGATCTTGATATAAAATATTGCCTCAATGCTTTTCCCAATAAGGATGAACAGTGAAAAAAGTGAAGCAAATTCCTTCATTTTTTTTCTACTGGCCAGTTCTGTCCATGCACCTAAGACTGCTATTTGGAGACACACCTGTTGCCCTTTTCCTGTGGAGCACACACCTTTTGCTGCTTTAACCCACAGCACTTTTTCAGCCTCCCAGTAATGAAAGCTTTCAGCCTTTCCAGGAGCATGGGAAGGCATAGATGATGGAAGGTGGAGGGAGAATGACTCCCCTGGATAGCAGTGTGTTCCATAATAACAGTGTGAGAACCAGTTGCAATTTTCTGGGGATGATGACACTAAGGTCAGACAAGCTGTATTATAATTTACATCCAGGAAAATGTAACTAGACATGACCAGACAATGAAGGATCACTCTTTCAGTTATTATGAACAAAGAACATGCAGCAGGAAATCATAGAGGCCTCTCTACAAGAACCTTTTGCCTTCAGCTTAGCTCCATCCCAGCATAATTGCACTCCCTGGTTGGCATTAGTATTTTCTCCTGCCTCTCCCATGTCCTCATCTCCCTGTGTGTCATTCAGAGCCATTAGCAAAGATTGCACAACCCTACTAGGGATCCCCCGAAGGCATATATAAACTTTCCTCACAAAATATGATCAGTCCAGCCTGAGGCAACACCCAGGAGGGTAGATTTCAGCCTGAGTGGTTACAATTTGGGAAAGGTGCAACAGAAAGTGGCATCTAATAATAGGAAATGTGAGGCAGCCCTAATAGAAAGCACATTACAGGCCTGTGCTCTGCATATAATGTCTTGTCTCCAAGTTAATTGCTCATCAGTTGGGTACATAAACAAAGACTGATGCTGTGACTGTGCAAGTGGCAAGGCTCATTCCACCAAGAGCTTCTTGCTGCTAAAAAAAGGCTCTCCTTGTGTGCTGTCCTCTGCCTGCCCAGGATGGAAAAGTGTCTGGGAGAACAGCTCCCCACAAAACCATGTGGCCCTCCTGGACCTGAGGAGCTGAGAGTCTGTCACCCTGCAATGGCTGTGCTCTCTCCTGACAATAGATGTGTCGAACTGGAGCAGGGTTACTGCAGTGTCTGCTCATCTCAAATGCAATTCCTTCTCCAGCCCCAGGAAAGCTTACAGGCAGATCTTTGGTAATTGCAGCTCATGGCTGGTGTTTTGAAACTCTGCCAGTTTTGCTTTTGTAAAAACAGGCACCTAGAGGCACTGGGACAGCAGCACTGGCACTGCTGATGCAGTTATTAGAGCAAAGTCTGAGGCTTGGAACAGGGAGCGTTCTGTGGTTAGGATACACCCAAAGGTTTGGAGGCAAACTTAGCACCTGCTGAGGTGTAGGAATGTGCATTGGTCTGAAGCTGGAGGTCTGAAGGAATCTAAGGGGAGAGAATTTATCAGGTGGGATGGGTAAGGGTTGAAGGAAAAATAAAACACGATTGTGAGGGGGTTACAGAAATTACAGGTTAACCTCAGATAGACGTGGTTATTATTTTCTTACAGGGATCCAGATTCATCCCACATAAAGACAGGTAGGGCAAGTTCATCCTACCCAATCCTCTCAAGGTGTCACTGGAAATACATTGGCACAAACAGCTGAGAACTCAGATCTCATTTATAGACCACTGAAAAGAGAGGAATCCTGTACATGACATCATGATTTGTTTTGTTGGATTTTGCTTCTCCATCCCTTTTGCCATTCCTGTCTGCACAGGACTCTCCTCATTGTTCTTGAAATATTACCAGAGTTCCTGCTCTGGTTCCTCACTGCCATCATTCCCCTTTGAGCCTAGAAAGGCAAGGGGAGAGAAGGGGGAGCAGTATTATTGTTTTGTGAGATGGATGGTGGCTCTGTGGTCCTTCACATCCAGGAGAGGTCAGTCCACACCACCAAGTGAAGCATCATTTCTCAACCATCCCTTACTCTCTCAGGAGTGGTTGTTCCTACAGTGGCAGCTGAAACTCCTGCATGGCAGTGACACAGATGGAAATGAGATCATTTCTCCCAGGCAGTGCAAAATTTAGCCGATTCCCACTCCTGTGCACAAACAATGGGAGAGGGCAACTCAGTCCCAGGGCTCAGTGCACCTTTGCAGGGATAGAGGTATGAAGGAGGGAGTGTTGCAGGGAGATGCCAGTGACCAGTATTGATCCTTACACCACCCACAAAGTTATTAATCTCTGGATCTGGATTCAGAGCTCCAAAGCATCATATCCATGATCCATGGGTACCCTCGGGTACCATGGCATCTCACAGGGGACTATTTCAAGAGCTATTTTCTCCTTTACCCACAAAGACATACTTTTCCAGTGCTGCGTGTAAAGAAAACAACCTGGGAGCCTGGAAAGGTTGTCTCCATCACCTGGAAGATTGCACAGCCATCCTAGGTAGGACAAACATCCCTTCTGCAACAGCTTCTGCTTTGTCCCTGGGGCTGTCCAGAATATCTCTGCTGGTTAGAAGGGTGTACACACACATCTAAACTTTTGTGCATGGACAGAGGTGGGCATGAGCAGGAACTCCATGTTCACTACTCAGTAAGGTCAGCATCTCACAACTAATCTGATGGGTCTTTAAGTCTGCACCAAGCCTGTGGCCACCCACATGGCATTGAATACCAAATCTGCATGACTTGCTAAGAATTGCATTAGCATCCCTGTCTGTCCCTGCTGGGACAGAGCTCCATGGCACTTGGCTTGGCAGGACTTTCTAAGTAGACTTAAGGGCTATCTATGAGAAAAGCCAAAAATCTGGTATTCCTGATGGCATGAACAACTGGTCTCACCTGGAATCATACAGCAGGAGGTGTAATGAAGTGTTGGTGTTTGGCAGCAAATAGGTCTAGACAGATCACCAGGCTGTTTCTAAACGGCAGAGAATGAATGGCCAGAGGTGAAAATTGTCTGTTCTCAGGAGTGGGCTGTTTGCAATAGTCTCGCTGCCCAGGAGGATACTGTAAGTTATCCCATGGCAAAAGATATTCTAATTTGTCTTCAGCTCAGCCTACAAGTCTGTAATCAGTGCTGCTAATCTTTAATAAAAGGGGTTCACAGGAGCCTTTGTTTTTAATGACATGGTGGGTGATAGCTCTTTCTTGTTATAATCCCCTCTCAGAAAGCATCTGATGGGGAAAATGTCTCCCTTGACAGTTTGCTTAAATTTTCATTTGCCAAAACACTGAATAAACTTCTTGTTTGTCTAATGGAACTAGAAGGAATTGTGACACTTTTATTGTTTGTTTACTTCCTCACTGGGGCACCAGCTAAATTGAAGATGTCATCACACAGCAATGAGAATCAAGCTTCTTAATTTAACTGACTGGTTTGCAAACAAGGGTCTCCAAAGCACTGCTGAGCCACACAGACTTTACAGTGACCACAGACTGAAACACATCAGTGAACTACAAGCAGGCAAAGCAATGCAATGGGGACGTAATCCCAGAAAAGCTGCCTCTTTTACAGGGTATCTCACAGAGGCACTGGTCAGATGGTATCTGTAAAACCAGAAACTGGAAGACAAAGAGAGCAAATTTCCCTACAAATCCTACATAATTAGCAGCTGCTGCTGGATTAATGCTAGCTCTAATTCTGAGTAGGTGGAGGGGGGTCTGCATTTCTTGCCTCAATTCCCTCTATTATTCACTCTTTTTATGCCCTTAAAACCAGGAGTAGAATTACTCTTATTTTACACCGCACTAAGCAAGGAGAGAAGGCAGCAGTCGAGATGCAGACAGAGGAGCAGTCCCCCACGGATCGGTGAGATTTTCAGACAGATCAAATGTTGAGCTTCAGGTAATTGGCAGAGATCCTTTAATGTCTGAGTTTAACACTCACCTACTAGAAGAGAACGCAATTAGGCAATGAGATTTAGAAGAGTCTGAAGTGCCAGGTATAATAATTCAGCTGTAGTGAGCTGTTCAGAGGAAAGCTGAAGGCTGAGAGCTGTCAATTACACCAGAGGTGAATTAATACAACCAAATTCATGCACTGAAGCGTCTTATTATTGCTATGATCACATTTTATTATGAAGCAGTTTGGGTGAGGTTATTTTTTTTAATTTATTTATCTATGTTAATTTTGTACAGAGGCAAATAAGTTATGAGTTGGGAATTGTATTAATTTCACTGCTTGGAAATATTTTAATAGCCGATTAGGTTGTTTGTTAGTTGATGCTTTTTTCCTCTCTTCTTTCTGCTCATTAGAAAATTAGTCTTTTTTACAAGGAACACCACAGGCTAGCAAACCATAACCCCTTCTTGTTTTCATCTCCCACAAAATTTACTGGTTGCTCCCTAAACTCAGCTTCCTTATCATACATTTCCTTGCCTTCCCTGTGTGCATTTTAAAGGCTTACCTTCCAGGAGCAAACAGAAGTCGATTTTTCTCTCAGGAGGGAAGTGTCCCCATTCTCCCCAAGGTAAAATACTGCATTTCACTCATACAGCTAGCACAAGGGGGCTCAGCAATCAGAATCCACAATCAAGGAAAATCATAGAATCATAGAGTGGTTAGGGTTGGAAGGGACTTCAAATATTATTTAAACTCCCCCTCCATAGTCAGGATTACCTTCCACAAACCAGGTGGCTCAGGGCCACATCCAGACTGGCCTTGAACACTTCCAGGGATGGGAATCATAATACAGCCACATCCAGCAAATAAAGTCACATTTTGAGGGCACGATTGCACTGCACCCTCCCAGCCTGCCATCAGCAGCACTGCTCCTCACAGACCAGGCAGGCTGGAGGGGAGCCACACACTTCAGGGAAGATGCTGAAGTGCCTTCTGGTCCTAGCTTGTGACACATCACCCAGGCAAAAGTCACTGGGGCATGGTGCACATGTGGGATTGGTAGGAAGCTGAGTCTTCACAGGACATGGCACAGAGGACCCCAGTGAAGCCAAGGACTGTCGCCCTAATTTTTCAGGCTCTTCTTAATGCAGTTTCTAACTGGTTGTTTTTACTGTAGCTAGCTTCTTTCTCATGCTTGAAAATGTCTTTATCAATAGTCCGTTTGATAAGACGAAGTTGTTTTTCATACTTTTCTTGTGAGAAAACAACTGATGGACAATTGTCTTTACCAATGGGATAGGAGAGGTGTCAACCTTCTTCTCCAATCCCTGGTCTGTATGAAAATTCTATATAACCTAGAGTCAAAAGTTTAATAAATACTTGTTCTCAACTTTCTCAAGAGAAGGTGTCCGTATGTCCTTGTGTCTCGCACAGTGACAAAGGACCACGTACAGATTGGACCCAGCACAGGAGACTGCAGGCAGGAGGCTGATGCTGCGTTCTGCAGTGAACAATGCTCCTGGGGTCTCCAGCCAGCACCTTGTAACTGCACAGACCTGATCTTCTGGGAAGAAGAAAGGAAACAGCAGAGCTGGGGGAAGAATAAATAAAGTCTGTGATCTCTCTTGTTTCCCTACAAAACTATGTGAGATAGAAACAACAATGCTTGAAAGTCCTGAGATGATAATGAGTATTTTGTCCATTCCATTCAAAGAAACAAAGTTGCCTGAATGTTTGCCACTTTTACATTCTAGACATCTCAGACAGTTTAGAGAAGTTAATTAGTTTTTCACCTTGAGAGGACAGTGCTCCAGGATTTTCCTGCTCCACACATGTGGCACAGGTGATGTGAGGTTTGTGGTCTGCTAGATATTTGTCTGTGGTGGAGCAGGAGTGTTTGCAGATGCCAAACACAGCCCCTGCCTCTGGCAGGTCTCTCTGGGCTGTCTCTGCCTTTCCATGACCTGCTCTGAATNGGTCTCCAGCCAGCACCTTGTAACTGCACAGACCTGATCTTCTGGGAAGAAGAAAGGTAACAGCAGAGATGGGGGAAGAATAAACAAATTCTGTGATCTCTCTTGTTTCCCTACAAAACTATGTGAGATAGAAACAACAATGTTTGAAAGTCCTGAGATGATAATGGGTATTTTGTCCATCCCATTCAAAGAAACAGAGATGCCTGAATATTTGCCACTTTCACATTCTAGACATCTCAGAGAGTTTAGAGAAGTTAATTAGTTTTTCACCTTGAGAGGACAGTGCTCCAGGATTTTCCTGCTCCACACATGTGGCACAGGTGATGTGAGGTTTGTGGTCTGCTAGATATTTGTCTGTGGTGGAGCAGGAGTGTTTGCAGATGCCAAACACAGCCCCTGCCTCTGGCAGGTCTCTCTGGGCTGTCTCTGCCTTTCCATGACCTGCTCTGAATTGGAAGTGCCTTTAAGTGCCTCAAAGTGCAGGAAAAGACTACTTCATTGCCTTGGCTCCAAATATATCAGCACAGCCTCAACAACTCTAGCTGCTGGAAGCTCAGAAAGTTAGAGGAATCCTACAGTAACATTTTTCTTTGCCTTAATTACCGAAATAGACAAATGGGAAATTGGCCCATCATGAAGATAAATAGCAATAAAAAAATGCAGTTGAGAAAAGTGTTCCTGCTAAATTATAATTAACCACCCACCAGCAGCTACCTGACAGAGGTGAGAGGGGAGGCTGTGAGCAGCCCCTCTCATTGGCCATCAGCACTCCTGCAATGCTCCTCGTTACTGCACCTCTGGGGCACTTAATGCACCATTTTGCTTTCAGTGCAATTATAAAAGGCCACTTACATTTGCCACCCCTCCCTCTTTGTCTCCCCACCCCAAGATCTCTAATAGTCTAAATTATCAGCAAATTGCCTATTTGATAAGGGCAAGCCATTTTGCATTGAGAGCTGAACTATTTCCCACTTCTGGGGGATAATATTAGGCAAATAACAAGCATCATTCTTTTGACATGTACAATTATTTGGCAAGTGTATGTTTGAATAGCCTGCTCCTTTGTGTGACAGGGTCCGTTCCCCATTAGCATACTTGACAGATGAATATGCTTGGTCCTTGTGGAAAAACCTGGCAGTAACCATGGTGATTGGGAGACAATGTTTTGAGTGAGAGATGTATTATCAATTTCAACTGGAAGTGGAAAAAAAAAAAAAGAAGTGTACCACTAACGAGCTGATCTGCAATACAGGAGATATACATTGTTCCTAGGTAATTAAACCAATCTTGGTACTACTTTTAAACTCACTTAAATTAGAGTCAGAGGTGTCTACCTGTTTTGCTGTTTTGCTGGCTCCCGATGGAGTTTTTTCTCCTTGAGTTTTAATTAACTTTCCATTTGAAGGAATTGAAATATGGTTTCCTACCTCTTTCAAAGTTTTGGGGACCGCAGGGCAAAGTGGATCACGAGGACACGCCCTGTCTTTGTGTGGGGAGGAGGTGAGTATCCAGCCTTAGTGGTCCCCACTACCCTTTGGGTTACTGTCTGTATTTGGAGCTCTCCCTTCAGAGCTGTGGAAGAAGATTTGGAGGGAGATGTTGCCCTCATGTCACCCGTCAGAGCAAGTAGCTCAGCAGGGGCTGTAGGTATCTTCCCTGACCTTGCTGAACCAAAGCCAAAATGCAGAGACTGGTTCCCATCCCATGGATCTGATTTAGTGTCAGGGTAGCTCTGATATTTGTACCAGGTTGTAGTTCCTCCTGTGCACGCAGATTTCCCAGTGGAAGTTCTAGGGAGGGAGGCAGACCCTTGGGGTTACCTGGTGCATCTGGAGAGGCAGCTCTGGATACAGCACCAGACCATCACAGGGAGGAGGGGTATCCTTATGCCTATGTTTGATCAGAGTGGCTGTTCTTGTGCCTCTCGCCCTTGGGAAAGAGAGCAAATAACCCATGCATAGCAATGCTTTTTGCATTGGATCTTGTCCATTTAAATCTTTACAGAACAGATAAAAAGCATCTCCATTTTGTTCTGGTAGTTACTTTGCATCAGCTTTGCTGGGAATACACTGACAAAACACACAGGCAAGGAGGATCAGCACCAGCTTTTCCTACACGTTATGTTAATAAAACCAGCAAACTTAAAGCATTGCCTAGTCCTTTTCCAAAGTCTCTAAATCTCTGTCACACATAACCCCACTTAATGGAAAAAAAAAAGGAAAATTATAGAAACAAGGTTATTATTAGCAGTTTGATTAGGAACATATTCTCTACAGTCCTTCATTAGAAGGAATGTCCCTGCCTTTTTAGACACAAATTTGCCACCATTTCCCACACACCTGGTGCTCTCTCCCTTTTATTACTGTAAAATATCGACTTGGAAAATGCTGAGTCAGGTGCCTGAGGTCAGAGAAGGCAATTTTTACCAGAGTAATGAAGCCCTCTGCTTTTTAGGATTTCTTTTTTTTTTTTTTTTTTCCCCTTGCCTTTTCCGTGGTACTGAGTCTATTTTTGGCAAACGTTTGAGTTTGGCTTTTTCCCCTCCACCACTTCCAGCTTCTGCCCCCATTACTCTCCCTGCTTTGGACTTTGGCAGGTTGAGAGCTGCAATTAGAGCCAGTGTTTATGGTGTCAGCCATATGGCTCACAATGCAAAACACCAGCTGCAATCTCGGGACGAGCCCGCTCCGAGGTGGCCGGGTGTGGAGCAGGGAGTGGGGCTGTGACTGCACAGGTGGGACACGCTGGCCTGTCCCCCATGAGGCTGTGACCACCTGGGTGTGACACACAGGCTTGTCCCCTGTGGGGCTGTGACCACCTGGGTGTGACACACAGACCTGTCCCCTGTGGAGCTGTGACCACCTGGGTGTGACACACAGGCCTGTCCCCTGTGAAGCTGTGCCCACACAAGTGTGACACACAGGCCTGTCCCCCGTGGAGCTGTGCCCACACAGGTGTGACACACAGGCCTGTCCCCCATGGGGCTGTGACCACCTGGGTGTGACACACAGGCCTGTCCCCTGTGGGGCTGTGCCCACCCGGGTGCCCTGTGATGTCTCTGCTGCCAGAGCGCTGTGGAGCCCTGCAGGTGTCCTATAAGGCAGCGCTGTTGCTGGAGCTCAGAGTGTTGGAGCCTTCTGGCCTCTTTTTGGGAGTCCAGCTGCAAATTCCTGCAGGACAGCAGCACTGCAGAGCCATTTCTTTCATTGCAGCACCTGTGTGGCTCCCAAAGCTTCCAGCCAGCCTTGGTGAGCAAGGCTCTTGGGAGTTGCATGTGGTCCTGGGTTCTCTTTTAATGGGAAAATGAGGCAGGAGATAGAATAAATATGCCCTCATTCAGGAACATACTGTGCCTTAAATGCAAGGTCTAGGCCAGCATGGGGACTGAGGTTTCCCTTTAGTCACAGGGTGTTTTGGAGGGAGTTTGGCTCCCTGGGAGACCAGAAAGCCTGAGTAGCACTGGTGGAGAGCCACACAGACAAGGGCTCTCAGGCCACAAAGCACCTCACTCTCTTGAATCAGGCAGATTTCTGCCCATGTTATTGCAGCAGTGACCCTCTCCTTCTCTCACCAAAGGTAACTGACAACTGTGGCTCTTTGCTTGATCCATAGTCTCAGCTGTGCCAGCAACAAAAACATGGCCAAAAAATCCATTGCTGCAATCATGAATGCATTACATTCATGTCTATAGAGCAGAGCTTTGTCCCAGATGGTGCAGATTATTTTTTTTAATGGAGAAGGCTGTTTAAGTCACTTATTTTCTGTAGAAATAGTCCTGTAAAAAAGCAAGCTGAGCATCTTTTGCACCCAGCTGCTTTTTAGGAAACCTAGCACCAAGCTGACCAAGCTGGGATTTCCTCTGGGTCTCTCATGACATTAGCAGATATGCTTTTAAAGATGTCTCATTCATAAAAGAGCAAAGATGTGACCCGACTGAGGCAGGCATTTTCCAGGCTGTTTATCACCCTCCTATAAATGAATGAGAGCATCTGATGTTCAGAGACTCTAACTAGAGCAGAAGGGCACTCCCTGGGACTGCACCAACTGCCCTGCTCTTCTCAGAGACCATAAAACTACATGTCCCAGGGACTAACACACAGGCCACTGAGCAGCTCTTCATCCTGGAGGAAGCTGGGGAGTTTTACAAAACCCACAGTGGCCTGCCTCTAAAATGTATCCACTGCTGCATTTCCAGTATGCTGCTCTTTAACAGTGTGTGGGAACACCACGCAGCAATTCAACACAGGGAGAGAGGAAGGCTGCCACACATTCCTCAGACTGCCTGAAGAAATTAGCCCAACACTAACCTTTCCACAGGATACAGCCTCCCAGCCCTCACCAATCTGAATGTTACGGCTGATTTAGGACCTAAGGGTCTAATACTCATCTAAAAACCAGCAAGCAAGACCTTGTCTGCCTGTGTTAAAGATTGCAATCCTGCCCCAGACTAAATCTGTATGAGAAGGGATGGGAGAGGTTTCCGAGCTAAGCACTTAACTCCCAGTGCTGTTATCTGCAGTAACATGTTCAGTCCTCTTTAGGCACCAACAAAAAAGAAGGAAGATGGAACATAAAATTTCTCAGAACATGTAAAAAGTTTTATCAATAGGTGTTCAGGTTTCTAAAAGAGAAGAGCCTGTAACTAGAACAGTTTAGGTATGTAATAGAAGTGTTAAGTGAGAGAACCAGAAGAGTGAAAATAACTTCCATTACCTTGTGACAACCCAAAGCCCAGTCACACAAAACAGGTACTGGGTGGCAGCGAAAGGGCAAGGCACAGGAGGTGATGGGGCAGAAGTTTTTCCTGTGATCAGACCATGTTCCCTCTCATACAGATAGAATGCTTAAAGCATAGACATCTTCCTGTGAGTCTTTCACACTGCCTAATTTAGGTTTTACACAATGCATTGCTATGCATGTGGCTGCAGAAAGCAATTGAAAACATCTTAATGAGGTGCTTGGGCTCCTTACATAGTCCATGAAGAGAGTTGGTGACTGACAAACAGCTGAGGAAGCCTGGGAGCAATCAGAGCTGCTCTGCTCTGTAGAAAACACAAAGCACAGCACAGTATGAACTTTCTCCCTTCAGGCAGGAAATAATTGCCTGCCTTCCCAAACCAGGGCGCTTCTGTACCTACATGTCACTGAATAAAGTTTTCAGCTGAGTAAGACACAAAATAGGAATTAGCCACCTTCGGGGTTTATCGGTGTGGGATGGAGAGCTTCTGGGTTACAATTTGGGATGCAAATACAGGTACCCTCTCGCACTTTGCTGAACAATTTCACCACACAAGGCTCTGAGGAACTGCTTGTTAGAGAGAAAATCCAAATCTGGTAGTAAACTCAGGTTTTGGCAGCCAGAGCTGATAGGGACCTTACTGTTGCCTGCAAACCTGTGCTCCAAGGTGGACAAGCTGGGCAGAAAAGGGAAGAAATTAACAACCTAATCTCCTCCTGTGAGACCCACAGCTGGATGATGTACTGACCTGGACTGTCTCCAGCCGTGGAGACACATTTTGGGATTCTTGAAGTTCCCCACCATGAGGCAGGGGCCACTGGTGTGGTGCCCAGCCATAGTCATACCCCAAATGCAGGCTTTTCTGGGCTGCAACAGCCTGCTAATTCCAGGGAGATCCAGAATGAGCATTACTGTTAGACATAGGCCTAAAGACACATTAAAACATAATGAAGTGTCTTAATCACCCTTTACAAGCTAAATTTATCACAGGGAACCCTGTAAAATGAAAGTGAAAGAGCAATTCCACAATGAGGCTTACCCAAGACGGTTTGAGAGATATTATTTGTTGTTAATGAATGGCAAATTCATTGCTGTCTCATCTGCAGGAATGAAATTTGTGGGCACGTGGAGCAAGGGCCCTGGGTTGCTTTGAGAACATTCTGTAATCAGCTCATGGCACCTGTTAAAACTGCCTGGGAGCTTGGTTACACTGATGCTCTAAGGCCCAGGCATGGGCATGTCTGCCTCAAAATCCTCTGCTAACCTGGGGCTCAACAGCTCTGTGGCCCCTCCAGATTCAGTTGACTCCATCAGCAGGATTTTCCTTCACAGAGCCCAGGGGAAGAGCACAATGATTTCTGCAGCTGCTTTAATGAAACCAAGACATCTCTGCCTAAGAGATATATTTCCCTTCATAATTAAATATTTGGCAGTGGATAAAGATTCCAGGCAAATACCCCAGGTTCCCATTTGCTGGGCACCTGCAACGTTGCTGTCCCTGTGCACGTGCATCCCCACCAGATGATGCAAAGCACCAGGGATTTCTGCCTTTCTTTTCCCTATATCCCTGTGGCCCTCTCAGAGCTCCTACTCCCCCAGGCATGCACAGTTCACTGCAGCCAAGGGGCAGTGCAGGCAGACATCCCTCAGGATCACTCTGTCCCACAGGCTGTGGCTTGGGCAAAGCCCCAGACAGCCTTCAGTGCTGCCCTGAAGAGCAAGGGTTTGATGAACATGCTGAGAGGCCAGATGGACCACATCCCACTGGGCTTCATTACAGACCTTTGCTCTGTTCAGCACAAGTGGTCAACAATCTCTGTCCTCTAGATGTGCCCTGATGTGCTGTTTTCCTGTAGCCTTAATGACAGCGACGCTGTGTGTTGTGAATGCAGAAAAATACACAGACATGGCAGAAAGGCTCTTTGCTCATGTCTGTGAGGTGCTTGAAGCCTCCAAGGACCTTGGGGCTAGGAGAGCACCCAGCTGCCTCTCCAGCTGAGCAGAAGCCCTTGTCTCTGACTGTCACCAAGGGCATATCCATTGGACAAGCCAATGCAGCCTCCTCTGAACACTGCAGGAGTGAATTTGAATAAGTGGCTTTCTGTCACAGATCCACCAGACATCTCATGCTCCCCTGTGCCCTTTCTGTGTGTCTTTTCTACTTTTTTGACCATGAGTTTATATCTGGGTGCTTTAAGACACCAGAAATCTGCTGCTTTCCTGTTCTAGCCCAGGCCACCACAAGGCTGAACTTTTCTTCACAGGGTTAATTTCTGCACAAAGCAGCAGGGGCAAGATGCACTCTTGAAGGATAAATGCTTTAGGATTGTTCCAATGGACATTATAGGAAGCCTCAAAGCACAGCTGGAGAGGTCCAGCTCACTGCTTTACCACCAATTCACTGCGTGAATGTGGGTAAATAAATCATTTCACCTCTTTCTGCCCCCATATAAAAAGAACTGATGGTGCCTTTCCTTTGTCAAGCACTGAGAGATCTCGGGATAAAACGCACTCAGAGTTTTATTAATTCTTCTTTTGGGTTCTTGTTATTAAAGTGATCTGTGTGGTCATGCACCTTTGAAGTAAATATCAGCAGGAAATAGAAAAAGAGAGCTCCCCAGCATCCAGGGATCAGACAGTCCCATCGATTGCAAACACACAGCCTCATTTAAGCGAGTGGGTGCTGTGCACACACAGCAGCCAGGACTGTCTGCTCCCAGCCAGTTCCAGCTAAATGTCCCGAGTAACCTCCTGGACACACATCCAATCAAACTGATGGTGCAGGAAAAAAATCCTTCTTTATACATTTGCAGTTCTGCCATCATCAGAAGCCGGTGGCGTCGCATGACCTTCCTGCCAGCAGACGATGGCTGAGCTGTGTATTTTCCTTGAGGGTCTCATATATCGTCCTTCTGAAACGTGGCTGAGGCAGGTAACTGTTTGTTAGGCTGTGTGCTGGAGGATTGTACAAATACAGCTTCTTCTTGTCCTTGAAGAGCCTATAAATAAATGGGCTCTTACCTTGACTGCAGGCTGCAACATTAGTCAACACTCAAGCAGTTCATTTGGAAATTTGTACACAATAGAATCCAAGACACTTGAAAAAGCAGCAGAATGTACCTTTTCTGTGTGGAACTGGATTTAGAGCTTGAGCAAACTGCTGGACTAATGGGCAGAGAGACCAAAGGTTTCTATTTGCCCACAGCAACACAGCTCAGGCAGCCATGGTGTTCATGCTCCCCTCTTTGCTGCCCCAGCAATGGCTCCAGAGCCTTCCACAGGGGATGAAGAATCCCAACCAACCCTCTGCCTTCAAAGGTGGTTTATATTGCATAGTTACTATCTATCCCTGGGATGTGGTTTTTTGTTTGGCTTTGCAACCTGAGAAATGACAGGACCAATTCTCCCACCACCTATTCCCTTCCTACTTACCTGATCTGAGTTTAATAAAAACTACTGTCTGTGTTGTGCAGGTCTGGATATGCAGCATACCTGAAAAGCAGGTCCAAAGCAGTGCACAGGAGCTGGATGTCAAAACACAATATTTCTCTGATGGTCATTTTTTAAAATACGTAATGGTTATAGTAATTTTTTCTAGCTCTTATTAGCATTATAGCTGGATGACTTAAATTATTACTCATTACCACACTACCACTTCCATAATTTATATTGTTTATGGTCTTGCCACTGTAATTATTTAATTTTGCAAAGTATTTTGGAGATTTGTTTGTCCAGTGCAACATACTGTGTCAGCCTGCCACGTCTTGTACTGCTGTGATTTCTGGCAGTCCCACTGCACAGGAAAGCAAAGGGCAAAACAAAAAGAGTCCTCAGCCTTGTCACTTACATGAAATGAGCCCAGACTGATGGGTCTTGTTCCATGAGTTATCATCTCTCACCTCAGTTGCATTGGTGGGAGCCTGTGTTTTTACTGAGGACCAAGAACAGGCTCTACACAAAGCCTCTGAAGGAAGAATTTAAAACCATCACACGCTTAGTGGGGCTAAATGAGTATTCAAATTGGCTAATAAAAAAGTAATGAGGAATGCCTGCAGCCCTGAGCCACCTAAAGAAAATCAACAAATGCCAGCCAGCTACAGTGCAAACACTTTCCATGGTTGGAAGTGGGGATTTCAAAACAAGGAACAGAGGGCTTTTGGGGATGGCAGGGGAAAATAACATAGGAATTGCATCTGCTAGAGGATGTGCAAGGGAAAATCATAGGAGAATTCCTCACTAAAGGCAAAGACAGAGCCAACCCACAGAGCTCCCATCTGAAACAGGGCACATAGGCAGACTGCTTCTCCTTCCTCCCAAGGAGGAAAACCTCCCCTGGGAATCCTATGGTCTCCTTTAGAGCTGAACAGTGGACTGACAGGCTTCCTTCTTCAGCTTTGGAGCTCAAGGAATATCTTTCAAGGACTTCTTCAGGTTTGGGTTCAGGTTCTTCCCAGCCATCCTCAGGTTGCTAGAGGGATGCTCTGCCACCACATATGGTTTCATAAAGCATAAGGCCATGCTCCCATTGCCTCATAGGGATTCCATAGCATGGTCCAGCTTGAGATGCTTATCCCTGGACTCATCTCCCATAAACACACAGGAATTTAGCCCACTTGAAGGCCGCCATCTTCAGTATAATTGATCTCTGGTGTTTTCTACCTCCTTCCATCAATGGTGGGATCTTAAATTCCATGTCTTAAGCTGGGATAGATAAAGTTGGTGAGATGAGTGCTGTTTCAGAAGAAACACCATGGTGCACAGAATTGGAATGGGCTGCCAACCACCACTTCCCTCAGTCATCCCAGGGGGGATAAAGGAGAGGAGGAGGCAATGGTGGAGACTTGTCTCCCAGAAGCATATAAAGAGAACTATATTAAAGATTGTGAAATGCTCAGGTACCCTGGAGACCATATAAGTATCCATGACAAGACGGTGAGAATAATTAGCTCAACAGCTGTGGGTACTGATCAGGAGCATTTTTAACAATATCGTGTCATGTTTAGGACTATTACTACAGTCCAATGTGGTGTGATGCCATTTTTCCTGGTGATGGCTTTCTTTCCAGGAAGCATTGAGGTGAGCTTACATTTCAGTAGGTATCTCGAGAGTCCTCAGCATATTTTGTCCCTCATTTAAAACTCAAAGCACCTTTTAAAAATGACAAGCCAGAGAACTCGAGTCTAACAGACCTGTGGGAATAAAGGCTGGGTCTGCAGGTCCACGGTGTTAGAGTGTAAATGAGCTCAGAAGCAGACCAAGCAAGATTTAGAACGCATACTTATATGGGTAACAGGATTTCCTGGCCTTCCAGGCTCAAAATATTTCCCTCAGCAGGAGGATTGTTATTATATCTCTTGTGTTATTTATCTCTTCTGCTCAAGAATAGTGGATTAGCTGAGCAGCCAAACTTCAAATTGTGAAGGGGCAAGGACAGAGAAGTTCCACCAAGTGTCTTCAGAGGACCCGAGTCCAAGCTGGGGTGACAGCCTGTGGTGCTTTCACAACAAGCATCTCTCACACCCTCCAGAATGACACCTTCTCCGTGAAGAAGGCCAGCAGAGGAGGGACAAGGAACATTGACTTCCATGCCACAGCTACAAATGACAGGAGTGTGAAATAAGAAAATCCTGGAAGAGAGCCAGGGAATGTGTTTTCCAGAAGCATATAATCTGCAATTGGGCTAATTCTGATGTATTTGTGTCTCCAATTCTTTGTTTCCCCGTCGCCTGTATAACTCTTGATTGGAACATTTGACGTCGCTTTTGTGAGTTCCTAAATCCAATCCTCTCTGATGATGTGCATGAATGTGCATCTGATGGATGTTTTCCAGCACCTTTTTGTTGCCTCAATTAAGGGATAATGAACAAGAATTGTTCCTATTTGTAAAACATCTCCTGCTATTTCCTGCTTACCAATTGGTTGGACAATATGTCTTAATTAAACACAAAGCCTTGCAAGTTCTTTCAGGGGAGAGAGACCGGAACTGGGAAGAGAGGAAGAAAAGGAGGAGGAAAGGAGAGGTGGGAGCCATTCCTACTTCCAGTGACTTGCTTGCAGAAGCATTTTTGATTTGTTGCACTAATGGTCGCACCTTGCAGTTTTCTCTGAGTCTGCTGCTGGGGGAATGGGTAAGGACATCAGAGCAATCTCCACTCAAATCCGTAACTTTATAGAATACCAAAATCAATGCCTCAGGGAATAAGAAATGAGATGTAGAGCCTTTCATTTTTAGTTATCAGACAAAATCTAGTTCATCTCCCAAGGTGCAAAGAGAAATAGCCATCACCTGCTAGGTCCTATGTAACATAAGCTTATAGATAAAATAAAATAAAATAAAATAAAATAAAATAAAATAAAATAAAATAAAATAAAATAAAATAAAATAAAATAAAATAAAACCAGAGGACATTGCACTGTATCTGCATCAGCAGAGATCACAGGAAAGACGAGGTCATGAATTTTTAGCAAGCTCATCAGTGTGGGTTGATATCTCCCAGGGTGGAGGGTGGAGGTCCCTTTGCACTGCCTCTGCTGCTGTGAGAATGAAGAGCAGGCATGTCATGCCATCTTTCACCAACACACCATGCATTTGATTATATGATTCTAAATCACATCCCTCCAGATGTGAGCACAAGCATATAACATGCCATTTCATGTTGCAGTCCAATTAAAGGTGTTACAGAGTGTCATCTATTCTGCCCACGAAAAGCAGCTTTAGCCTGATCTTTGGCCTCCAAGATCTCTGACTCCTGATTAAACGTCTGTTTTGTCGTCTTTGGACAGAGCCCAGAATGGGTGATGGTGTCAGCCCTAGGTCTGTTAGATCGGCTGCTCCTCCTGCCTCTGCTCCCCGTTCCAGGGAGCGTGGGGTGTGACATTTGCGGGGAGGATGGGATTACGCGCTCCGATGCCATCGCTGACTAATGGAATTCCACCCGCCCTTCCTGCTCGCTGTGTCTGCCAAACATCCCCATCCGCAGAGGACGAGGGGTGACCGCAGCAAACGCTCGCCCCACGCGGGGAGCCCGGCCCCTGGCTTAAGTGGAGCCATATGCTTAATGCATAACACACAACGCTGGCAAAGGAGGGAGGCGATACGAGTCTTTGGAGCCTGTGTTACACATGCAAATATCGCCTGTGAAAGGCAAGTCTGTCTCCTTTGACACTGCTTGTAATCCTGATGTCATCCTCTTCACTCCCTCTCTCACACACAGTGTTTATTTTGTCACGGTGCATCTGAACACAAGACTCAAATCCTGTGGGGCAGCAGAATTTTGCACGTTTTCCGAAGCCAAATCTTCATCCCTACAGAATATTTATGTTTAAATATAGAAAAGGAGAGGCATGACAGAGGGATGAGAGAATTGCATCTGGTGTTTGTCATCATAACTGAACTGTAGTGGCATCTGTGAGCCTAGAGTAGCTCCAGCTGAAATAACTGGACAGCCCTTCCTCTCTACTGGGATATCCCAAGCAAACCCATGCCCTGAGCTCTGCTTTTTCTTTGTATTTGCTCCAAGAAATCTGGAAGCAAATATTGGATCTGTGCAACAAAAATACTCCATTTGCTCTAGTGTATCTAACCCATCTGTAGCTGAAAATGAGGAGATATTGACAGATGTTACACTCCATGACTTCATGTGGACAAAAGAAGGGGCTTTAACCTATTTGGATCCTGGCATCATCTCCTGGTTCACAACATCAAGAGCAGCAGCATAAGGATCTCCCATTATTCTGCCTCAAAGTCCCAATCTGAAAGCACCTTGCCAGATAAGGAAGAAGACCTGAATCTCCACCGTCCCCTCAAACCCCAGCTTCTCTGAAGCTGGCTGTGAAAAGACGAGCTACTTTGTTCTCTTGTGTTGATACCATGTAAAATGTGCTTAGGTACTCTAGAGATGGAGGCTCCTGTAACAAAGAGATAAGCTGGAGGTAGTAGCTGCTCTGGTGATAGGGACAGGGATGTTTGAGTGCTGGACACAATGCTGAGGCTCTCAGGAAAACATCAAATGGGCTGATAAGAATATTCCTCATCCAGGCAGAGCAGAGACAGGGTGGCCAGACCTTTATCTTTCCCCCCACATGGGCTCCTCCTGTCCTTTGTGATAAAAAGCCTTGTGCTTAGACCAAGGGAAATAAAAAGAACCAAAAATCCCTGGGGCTCTCCTTCCTCAGGGGTTGACTGTGCCAGCTTGGCATTCTTTTCTCTTATCCCCTTCTTTCCTTCTCAACACCTCATCTTTTCCTGGCTCCTCCAGTCCCATCCCTGTCCCTCCTGCCTGTGCCTTGCCCCAAGAGCTGGCAAAGCCATGGGCATCCCAGTGGGAGAATTGCTGCTCTGTGCACTGGAGATATCAGAAGGTTTATTCTTTTTTCCACTACAACTTAAAAAAAATCATTCTGCTAGCCACTCAATAATTAATGCTTATGAGCACTGATTCAGCATGTCAGGAAGAGAATTTTGCACTCTTATTGTAGTCTTTTGTAATTGAATCTTATGCTGTTATATTAGTGTGGCCCCAGGTGAGTATGCAATAGCTGAGGGGAAAAAAGGTAAGATAAAGGAATTACAATAGAGCCAAGCTAATGTGAGAACAAGGCAATGTCTTCTGTGCCTCAAGGTGTTAAGTTAATCTCTGATAAGTTATTAACTTATTAATGGGCTGAGAAGGGATGAACTACCTTTCATCCAAAGTCCCAAGTGCTCCTTGTTTTCTTTAACATGTTTCTTCTTGTCAACTAATTCTCCTTGGGCTCTGCTCCCCCATTGCCCTGCCTCCCTTCTTCCCAGTATCGTGTTTCAGCCAAAATGAAATCCAGTCAGAGAGCTGCTTTGTGCAGTGATCACATCATGCTCAACGCTGGGGATGTGGGGACTTCAGGAGAGATTCAGGCACAGAAATCTGAAAGGATGAAAGATAAAGAAGTCATTACAGAAGTTTTTAATTAATCTCTCCTCATGTTGTTGACTAATCAGTGATATGGGAAAGCAAAAAGAGGGGGCAGGGGTCTTCAGATAACAAAAAAGGACTTGGAGCTGTGCACCTCCATCCCAGCTCTCAGTTCAGCATTGGGTTCACAAGTGAGTGTTTCTCCACTCAGGATCCAGTGTATGATGCATCATCTGAAGTCATGGCCTTTGATTCCAGTTTCTTCAAAACCAAAGGAGAAATTTCAAACTGATGAAATGGGGGAAAATTCTGAAAAGCTTTTGGTGAGGATTCCCTTTGCCACCAAACTGTCTCAATAATCCTTCATTTTGAAGCCATTGCTGCTGTGCTCAAGGGAGGCTTTTCTCTCACCATCCCCATTGCAAGTCTCAGAGCACAGATTGTAAACCACAGCTTGCACCCTCCTCCAGGTCTCTTCTGCCAAGGAGGGGCATCTTCCAATGGTGCAATGAGGATGTACTAAGCTGGTGATCACAAGGTTCAAAGCTCCTCTTTAAGTGTGGTTCAACAAGGGATAGGTCCAGAGTTTCTGCCCAGAGCTGTTCCTTTCATCTGGCCAAAAATGAAAAGGGAAATGGTGTAAGTGTGCTGAGTTGACTGGTCACTCCCTTGGCCCAGAGAAGCAGAGTTAAAGAGGGTCAGCACATCAACACAACAGATTTCTGACTTCTGTACCAGATCAGAGACCTCCCTGTAACACCCCACCAGAGCATGACACTGTTTCTCCAGTGTTAAAAACAAACTGTGCTTCCAAGCTTCCCTTCCAAGCTCAGACACCAGTGCTGAGATTGCAGGAAGCAGAAAAAGGATACTGTTCATTATAATCTGCAGAAGAAGATGAACCTGATAATTCCTCCACATGAAAAATCAATGACCTTTTAGCAGGAGAAAGACACAGGCCATCACATGCCTTAGCACAAAGCGGGGGGGGGGAGGAATAAAAAATAGCCAGCAGCTAACTTTGGAAAAACACACAAGGGGTCTTCTCTGAATTAGATAAGGCTGCAGCCTGAGTCTTTCTGTTTGCTCAGAGACAGGTTGGCATCTCTGTCTGTGCTGCTGCTGCTCCTCCACGGGCTAGAGAGCTCATCAGAGCATGAAAGAGATTGTGATAAAGATACACTGGCTGCCAGCCTCCTTCCATTGGAAACAGGCTCAACTCCATATGCGAGTGACATCTCAAACACCGGCACCAGAGAGGGGGAGGGAGGGAACTGCTCTTTCTTTGCCCTTTCTGGTCTTGATATTGTGATTATTATTTGCAATTATTCATTGCAAGGGCAGCTTCTCAGGTATATAAATAGAGGCAAAAGAAGACCCCTTTCCCCTCCCTGCTTCAGTGCATGCTGCTCTTTCATGCTGCACCCAAGCTGATTGAATTGTTTGACAGATAAAAGCCTTAGTTGAAGATTCCCCTGCATCGCCACTTTGTGAGCTATTCCCATGCCAGTTCTGCTTTCCAGCAATATCAGCTGTGCATATAAATTTCCAGACTCATCTGGATGAATTCTCTTCTGCCAGACAGCTGTTTGAAAGCATTCCCTGACACCACATGCCACTTGCTCTGCAGAGGTTGGCTGGCACTGGGATGTTGCTGTTCTGCCAGGATGTGATGTAGTTCTCACCATGATAGGGAAGGGAAAAAAAACTCCTTCAATCTCCAGAGCTTGCCCACAGTGAGTGGGTTAGTCCACATGAAGGCTTTTCTAAACTTTGCCCACTGAGAGCAGCTTCAAACTGATTTTCTGTCACCTGAAGTTCATCATTCATACCAAGTCCATGGGAGGATAACACAGGAACCACTACCAAAACACTTTCTTGTGTCATAGAACCAGTTATATTCAGGAAAGTAAGATGCCTTGCAGGCATCCAGCCAGCAAAACACAATGACCTACAGATAACCAGGTTAAATCTGCACAGTCCCAAGAGCCTCATGAAACCATTGGTGTGTTGTTCTCCCTCTGTAAATAGGGGGAAATAATAGCATTGTACCACCTCACAAAGGCATTGTCAAGATGAATACCCCAGTGAGCAAGATTCTCACATCCTCCAGCATCAAAGGCCACTGAACACTTTAGAGAAACAGTTTTGCTTCAACAAAGCAGTATAAACATAGCTGGGGATGGGAAAAAGGGTTTTCATGTCTCAAAGAGTAACTTTGAGGAAAGACAAGGGAGGCATTGCATATCCCTACCAACCCAAAAAATCCAAATTGTCTTTCCCATTCATGTTTATGAAGTGTCAATATCTGTAAGAATTTTCACTGAGACCTAACACTTGGCCAAATATTGAGAAATGAAAAAGAAATTGTGGAAAACCTCACGGTTATGACCATAGCGTAAATACAGGGAAGCAATCCCTGACCACAGCCAATACCTCATTGTCAGGAGATAATCATCCAAGCAGACTCCCAAGTGGTGAATTCGAGTGACAAATGGGAAGCAGACCTCCTCACAGACATGGGTATGCAGGCATTCTCTGTGTTTTTCTGCATGAAACCATAAATCATCCACAGCATTAAAATGGCTGAAGAACAGATAAAGGGTCTCTGTGTAGCTACGCAGGAATCTGAGGCCTCCTTTAAATGCAAGAGTTGGCATTGAGTAGTTCACCCTCAGCTGATGCACATGATCACACTGACTCCTTGTCTGAAGAGGGACTGTTTGAGGAACACCAACCACAGCACTGGTCTACCATCTTCCTCAGCCCTAAGGGTGTTCACAGTCCCCCAGCCAAAGAAAGCAACAGGACCCAAAGGACACCAAAAATGAATCCAGCACAAGTTTACATGTGCAAGCAAACCTGATCACACAGCTTTCAGTTTGAAGCTTGGTCATGTCTGGCTGGTTCCTCTGACCAGACCAGCTCCCAGAGGTGCTAAGCTGGTGTGATGAATGGAGTCCAGCACACAGGAGCAGTTCAAACATGGATCTGATTTCCTTTGGTTATCAAGAGCTGTTGCTAGGCAGGAGAAATGTCACTTATCTCCTCCATGCCTTACCTGCCTCTGGTCATGTACAAAACAGAGAGGATGACTAATATGTATCTCCCTCAAGAAAGAAGAGAAAGTGACTGCACTTGCACTGTTTCCATGTCCCTTAACCTGCACTTGCAACACCTTTTGTGTCCCCAGAATTACTGCCCTCTGGTGCAGCATTATCCCATGTTGACTTGTTGTATTCATGGCAGCACTACATTCCCTGGGGAAAAAGGGCTCCTGGCAGTACTACTTTGAGAGACCCTTCATTATATTGATGCCAACAGAGATTGCCTCTTTGATAAATGAGCATGTACCTATGAATAAATACAGGAGTACATTTTATATGTATTGTATATCTGCTGTGACAAGGGTAGATGTTTGTGCAGGCGTGTGCTTTAAATATGCATGGAGGACACCAGGCTGCAGGAACTGGAAACTGTGGGCTGCTGCCTGTATATTCCAATGCCAAATGGAGGATCCCTGACTGTCATCTAGACAAGATGTTTCCATTGCATCCCCCACTTGGAGCAGTGGGAAGATACCCACTCTGCACACTGACTGGGTAGGATACTCTCTGTATTCAACAGGACCTCTCTGTGAACTACCAAACTCAGCAATGCTGGCCTATCTTCTGTCTCTCCTGAGGCAAGGAAGTGAAGGGAGCTGGAGTTCCACATGTATTCCCAGGCTGACACAACAAAGCAATCACACATGAAAATTATTGTCCTCCTGGGAGGTCTTCCTGGAGGTGCTGAGTGCAGGATTGTACTGCAATGCTTTGGTGCACAGCAACAACTGGGAAGAAATTGATCCAAAATGTTTCAAGGAGCGGTGCCAGACTTCAAAGGCCATTTTGGTTTCCCAAGCTTCCCAATGAATGGCACCACTTCTCCCACAACACCGAGCCTGGGAGCCCCCCCCAACCCCCACCCCAGACAGAAGTGTCTGTGTGCAGCCCAGGGTGGAGAGCAGCGTGGGGAGCGACCACCACGCAGAAATGACCCCCAGCAAGAAGCTGCTGCAGGGATAGAGAACATCATTTCACTCAAAGGGTAAAGCTTACCCCAAGTGCTCAACTGAGAGATGCCACACAGCTGACCCAAACCAGATTTCATCCTCCCAGCCAGGTCTGCAAGAGCAGAATTGAGAGGGAAGACAGAAAACACCTTAGCCATTCTCATATCCCCTCAAAACCAGCTCACAGTCCCTGGAGGAGGGAATAGCAGCCTGCCCCTTACCAGTCACCTCCCTGCCTGACACCTTGCCTCTTTCCAGGGAGCAAAGGAAACACATTTCCCAGTTCCTGCTGACCCTGCCTGAACAGCTCCTTGTTATATTCTCGGAAAAGTTAAGAAGTTGTCTTTGAATACCACAACGTCAAGGTGATGGTTACCAAGGGAACTGAGAGGAACTGGCCAGGAGAAGGTCAGTCTTTTCTGGGTATTTTTTTGTGCTTTATCTTGGCTGAATGCTTTTCCAGACAAATCAGATGGGTGTCTTTCTTTCCTGGAGAAATAAAGCCATCATATACTTGTAAAAGTACTGATGAAAGCCAAAAGGGGTAGCTAAGATTTCCCACAGCTGCACACCATGTTCTGGGGGAGTTACCCTCACAATCACCTATGATGGGAAAACCCTGTAGCACCATCAGCAATTGTGATTTCAATCGAGGGACATAACTAGCAGAGCCCTGCGGTGAGGAGTTTAAAACTGGATTTGCTTGGAGGCCACAGTAGAGATACAGAATAAAAATATCTCCAGAGCATAAAATAGAAAACTGAACCAGCAACTTGCCTGAAGTAAATCAGCGCAGCCCTTGGAGAATTTGCATTTCCGTGGAGCTATGGCACTTTCACCAAGAGGAAATTCAGCTCTCCAGGAAAGACAGTGAAGCTGAGGTCTAAACACAAGATCCCACACACCAGATCATCATCCGACCACACAGTGACAGAGATGTGGAATGATTTCTGCTATATTAAGAATCCCCAGCTGTGAAATTAAAATTAGTTAGCTAAACAAAAACAGAGCCTGATGCTGGCCTTCCTGTGCCAGTTGCTCAGCATGGTCCCCCTGGCCACAGAGGACTGTGCTTCTGCTCTTTTAGGGGATTGGTTATCCAATGAGCAGATTCATTTTTCGTGCTGTACGTGACAACTATTGTGCTACAGCTGCCAGTCATACCCTTGATTTTCAGTGCTGCTGGCACCCCCAACAGCTGCCTGAATTAAATGAGATACAGGAACCAAGGAATGGCCATTTTAAGCACTTGGTGTGTGTTTAATACCAACTGCTGCCAGTTTTTCTGCTCTAAGAGCCCTGCCAAGTATCCTTACCTTCTGCACTTCACTTTGGATCTCTATCAAAGTCCTTCACTAAGAAAAACACTCTTGCTAATGAAAACCTATAACTTTGCTGGCCCCAGTTGTGAGTACTGCTAATGGCAGAGGGGCCTCAGGAGACCCCATTTTTGTACAGCAGAGCCACTTGACATTAGTCAATATTAGTTGCCCTTCCAATCCCTGATAGGGTCAGACAAACAAGCTCTCTCTACTGTAAACAAAGAGCTGGCTCTACTAAACAACTAAATGTCAAGGCGGGTCAGCCAAGGTGTAATCAGCTCTCATGGCATAGTAGTGAGCTTCAAGGCTTTGTACAGGTGGCCATGCAGACTACTGCTGGGAAAGAAACTTCCCCAGCTCAAAAAGGAAATCAAAACTCTTTCCTCCAGCTTGGCCTTCACAAAAGAAAGCCCAGCAAATCAGGCCGATCAGTCACTGACACATGGTTTTGAAAGGTTTTGATTTTGCAGACAAATATGTGTCCCCAGCACCAAGGTGCTTGTGGTTTGTGCTGAAACAGATGTTTTAGTGCTGAATTTCTGGGACTGAGGGCTTTACTCTTACTCAAAGAAAATGTCAGTGCAAGTGGCCTCCACGGTCTGTTTATGTGCAGCCCTCACACTCTGTGTGTGTGTGTGGTGGGGGGGACTGAGCAGTGGGAGCTGCCAGTGCAGGTGGCCCTGAGCATTCATCAGGCCTGGGCCCGGCACACTTCCAGATGATTTATTGATATTTAATATTTAAATGCCAGCAGATCATTTAGTCCTGGTGAGTAGATATTCAGTAACAGCAGAGAGGAGCCATCTCCTGCCAGCCCACCCTGCTTCCTCCATCATTTAATGCCAAGCATGGAGCCCTCTCCTTGCTCCCTGGGCTCGTTGTGGGAGCTGTGTCACACACAGCTCAGCTCCCCCAGGCCTTGCTGCCCTTCCCACCCATCCACCATGCTTTGCTGATGTCAAAGGCCTCTTAGGACCCACAGCATCAGAACCCAGCAAGGAGATTCACTCGAGGTGTCCCCTAAAAGGGACAGACAAAGCTCTCTTCCCCTCCTATCACCCTGTGGGGATAACAACCTCTGCACTGCTGGTGTCCATATCTGTTTCTCGGTGTCAGCTTTTGTGCAGCTCTTTAGCCTTGTCCATCTGACTTAAAACTGCCCTTTCTTAGCAAGCAAGGACCCTGCTCAGCATATAACAAAGCACATCAGTGACCTTGCAATAATAATTCGCTGTCCTAATACAGGCAGCTGAAGCACAGGGGATCTTCTCCACTTAAAAACCACAGCCACGCTTCTGGGACTCTGCATCCAGCAGTACCTGAGATGACTGAAACAGGAAGAGTTTTTGAAAACCAATTTGCTCTGCACTCTTTCCACCTCTTTGTTTGCATTTTCCATTTCTCTCAGCGTGGGGGATGAGGCTTAGTACTAGGCTCATGTTTATCAGTGCTTGGCTCTTCGATTGTCACTTTACAGCCCTGTCTGCAGGCCCTGCAGGTGGCACTTGCTTTCCCCTAAAGAAATAGCACCCCCACAATTTTTCTTCCAACTTCTGTCCAAAAAATAAGTAGTACAAGAATGTTTCTGATGGTGTCAGGCTTTATAATAGTTCATTCATTTCAACCCTAAATTTGGGACTGAATTTGAGCTGGCAGTAGCTCTTTAATATACAGGACCTGTCTTATTACATCTCTGTCTAATGCATATTTGGGAGCTTTCCCTGAAAGCTCTTGTATAAAGGAGTATTATGACATCAGGAAGTCTAAAAGTACCTGAACTGCAGATGTGATAAATTCAGCAGGATGATACGTGCCTGGAATTAGTAGTTACTTTTTTCCATTGGCAAATGGCCGCCTGGGCTCCATCCCCTGGGATAGCTGTAGAGAACAGCCAGTTTGATGAGCCTAACCAGCCATTGGATGTCACTTTGGCTCCACACTAATTCAAGGGAAACAGCATTTATCTGGCAGCCAGGCAGCCAGCTCTTCGGCAGCTGAGAGTTTAATTATCAAAGGTTCAGGCGAATCTTGCTCTTGCTATCTCCAACCAGCTGCTGCAGAAAAAGAGACCTTCTGGCCCCTTCCAGAAGTTTGTGAATCTCTTGCAAGTTCCCTTTTGCTGCTAAAATGAGTCCCAGCCCATTTGCCCTTTCCTGTGAAAGCTCTGGGCTTGATGCCACTAGAAAAAGGAGAGAGTGAAAATAATACAGTGGGGAAGGGCTCTGGGTGGATGGGGCTGAGCAAGCAGCAGTCACGAACGGGAGCACTGGGCAGGCTCCAGCTGGTGCTTTGATCCAGCCATGGAGGCTTGCACTGATAGATGGATGTGGGCACAGCTTCCTCAAACTGCAGGATGTTGTTCTTTCACAGCTTCATTCTGCAGGGGTGGAGCAGAGCTGCTGTCTGGCCTCCATTCAGGGCAGGCGAGCTCTGTTTCTGTTGGTGGACCTCAGCCTGAGTGGTCTCAAGGCAAAACACAAGGATTACAGCTGCCCCAACCCACTCTTCAGCAATCCAGTGGGAAGGGTGGGGATTGGAGGGGGCAGAGCAAGCAAGCTGAAGGCAAAAAAAAAGAACAGAACAGTCTCTGCAAATGCAACTGTTTGCTCAGTATTTCTGCAGGAGTAAAGGCCAGAAGGTGCACCAGGAAAATTAGTGGGGAAAAAAAGTGACAGGAAAGGAAACCACCTTTCCCTCCAAGAAAACAAGAGGCCAGTGAGTGAGGAATGTGAAGGAGATGTTGGGCTCATAGGGACAGTCTTGCTCCACTCTACATTCACTCTGCCCCAGTGCCTCAAACACTTGGCACGATTCCCCCATATCTGGGTCCAGAAATCCCTGTATTCCTCTCTCAGCATTGCTATCAACCACAGTCAGTCCAAAACCAAAGGCTGTCAGTACTCTCCCAGGCTCTGTTCAATATCCAGCTGTAAGTGGGACACTCAAAACCAGAATGAGGTGCCATTTCCTATAGATCATTTGCACTTCTATATCAGGGATGTCCCTGTCCTTCCAGCCCTGCAGTGGCTGGTTAATAATAGGGCCACTGAAGTGCCTATCAGGGAAGTTGGTAACTAATGTGCAAGTGATGCACCTGCTTTTCCTTATTCTCAGGCTCTCTGCAGACACAATCAGACGCAATTGGCCGTTCTCAAGGCACATTTATCTTTTCAATATGAAGGCAAGAGACTCAATTATCTTGTTCAAAAGCTAAGATTCTGGTGAGCAAATTAGTTATCCTCCCCATTCTTCTTCAAAATGCCATCAGGAACCATCATAAGCAAATACTATCAATCATTATCTGTTTTGCCCAGTCTGCCTGAGCTATCAGTAGGGATCCACATAGGAAAATACATTGTCTCCACTCCTCTCCCAAGAAAAGTCCCTTCAAAGCTTGGGCATGACTTTTGTAGTTGACATTCCAATAGAATAGCTAGACACAACAGAACAAGAGAGTTGAGGGCAGGTGTGAACCTGAAGAAGATAGAAGGAGCAGAAACCCATAAAATACATATTTTACTCTTTGGAAACACAGCACCCTCCCTTGCCTCTTTCCCACCGACTCAAATAAACTTGGAACTTGGAACAACTACTTCAGATGGAAGAAAAAGGTGCCCTGGTAGCAAGTTCCTGCTAGAAATTTAATCTTGGGCTCCTCCTTGTAGTCCAGGTGCACTGTCACTAAGGGCAAGTTGCCTTGGGCATCTAATTTTTCCGTCCTGCATGAACAAAAGTGTTTACTTAACACCACCTCTGCAGGGTTCCCTCAGCTCCCTGGTCTCCAGACCTGTCAGTTCACTTACAGCACTGCTAACTGCAAACTGATTAGTCCGGTCCCCCTTCCCTTCTCTCCCATGGTTATCACTTTTATTAACAGCAAGGGAGTGATAATGGGGATAGATGATCAAAGCTGCTGGTATTAACGCAGAGGATTAGCAGTATTTATATTCCTGATCAGTGCAGTCTCAGTGTGAAGAGGGAGCAGCCACAAATCAGCCTTTTCTGACTTAGAGTTGCTGCAGTGCCACTGCCTAAATAGCTGCTGGCTAATGAGTCCTTTGCAGCTGGCTGGGGGAAGAGCTTTCTCACTTGGCTACTGACCTTGTGATACATAATGTGCCCAGGCTGGCACCCACAGCGGTGTGAGGGTCCCTGACCTCAGGTTTCAGAGTGTTTTGAGGGCTTGGAGAAAAGGTCCTGCACTGTTGAGACTGAGCCAACTGGAGCTGAACTAAACAACTGAACTGGTGTGGCCAGTTCATGGTGGGATTGCATCATTATTACAGAAAGGGAAAACACAACTTCCAGCCCAGTCTGGGAGCTGTGGGAAGTTCAGTGAGCACCATGCTGGGGGAGGGAGGGGAGCCAAAAATATCTGTGCCAGGTATAGGGCAGGAGACTGAAATCCTCTGCAACCATCCAAGCAGAAGAGATGTGGTGTTGCATATGGATTCCAGAGAGATTCCAGCAGCCACTCAGTGGCAGGCAGGGATGCAGGGACAGGCAGGTTTCCAGCCACCAGCAGCAAACCAGGGTGAAGGGACTTCACCTGGCAGGGGCTGGAGACCAATGTGATGAGCATAGAATAAACCGGATGCTGAGATCAGGGACACAGGAGATGCAGAATTTCAATTTGCATGGAAGAATGAGGACCCAAAGAAATTTTCCACTTCTCTTCTGCATCTCCTGAGGACACTTTCAGGGTCTCCATGACCCTCATCCTCAGAATGGCCACAGAAAGGCCTCATTGCAGCACCCCCCTCCAACCACAGAGCAATACATAAATGTTCAAAGATAAACTGAGGAACAAAGACAACTGCTTTCTAAAACACTCAGTCTGTGTAAGGTGATCAAACTTCAATACTGAGCCAAAGAAAGCCAGGGCATTCTTATAAATAAATCTTCACAAAAGGCAGGAGAACAGATGTCTTGTCCACCAGCTTCAGGCAGATTTTAGCCCATAAAGAAAAGAGAAAGCTGGGTTTGATGTCCAAGTTTCAACACTGCTATTTGGGCCATAAGGTGCTTCCTCAGGAGAACTAACTGGAGACTGAATGGGAGCTCTCCTTAATCATTGCTAGTAAGAAACAGGAATGTTGGAAATACCATTTGTTTGCATGTACTTTAGGGTCATTACTACCTTCATGACCCGCTAGAGTTATCTTTGACTATCTACACAACTATTTCTTGTCCTCCAGCCCCAACCTGTTGTTCACCACTTTCGATCTCTCCTCTATGCAGTGCAATAATATCGTAGAGGGTTTATTTATATCTTCATAATTAGTTGCTGTGGAGACAATCATTATGTCACAAGTGTAGGCCAGGGAGCTCTGGCTGCAGAATGAATTGCAAAGGGGTCATGGAGGTGAGTCCTGTGGTTTTAGTGCACACTCCCATCCTCCCACTCACACCATGGATCATCTACACCCATACACTAGCCCAGCACAACCTGCAGATGTTGGTCCCACATGTGGCCATGTGCAAACACAAGCTGACCTGCTCTGGCAAAATCTCAAAGCAGTTTTTATTCACATATCAGGCAGTGACAACTGAAGGGACAGGAGACATGGTGGTGAGCTATAGAGAAGGTTGGAGTAAGAACAAGACAGATGCCAACAGTGACCCTTCCAAACCTCTTCCACTTCCACCCCACCCATTCTTGAGCCATTCTCCGCACACATGGCCAGTAAAAATGACTATGAAGGTATTGAAGAGTCATGTGTGACCCATGGGAACTAGTGAACATTTTACAGAACCCCATTACTGTACCTCACTCATCAAAGCTGTTTTGGATTACCCCACCATCTCAGCCTCACAGCACAGTTCAACCAAGATAGAATTTTCTGGAGAAAAACTTTTTTCCCCACAGGCTGCTTCCAAGGCTGTAACACCTAGTCCAGTGTCACAGCAGACTGTCATATGGGATGATGTGGACTTCTCATATTGTCCTTCTCCAGGATGTGTTTGTCACCAGGTCATGTTGTTCTTGGGTCGTGTGTATAAACAGAGGGAGCAAGAGATGGAGGCAAGTGTTTTCTCTATGGGCTGCATCCATCCAAGATCAACAAAATCATTCACAGATTGCCCTCCTCGTCAGATCAAATTGAAGGTGAATGTAGAGAAGCTGATTGGCAGCAGTGGGCTCTGGATAAATGGAGCTGTTCACCTTGGGATCATGAGTTCAGAGGAAGGTCAGTTCACTGCTGACCACCATTCATTAGCCTCTGGCAGCGACTCAGCCTCAGTGAAATAAGGAATCAGTCTTGGCTTGGGTCCCAGTGGAAGGAAAGTCTGTGTCACTGAGGTTGCTGTGCTCTGGACCCTTGGCTGGCCCCACAGGGAAATAACAAAGCAGTTCAGGGAGCCCATCCTCCTGGCTTAGCACCTTCCTGGGGGATCAGCCTGGAATAACATGACAGAGTGTCTGTGGTGTCTCAGTGTTGGTAGGTGCAGACCCATCTACTGAGCTCCAGCTCTGGTTCAGAGCTGAAGACCAGGTGCTGCCACCAAAGAATTACAGCAAGGAAAAGCTCAGACTCAGATGGGGGAGGAAGGAGAAAGATTGAAATCTCCTGTGGAAGATGTCAAGAGAAAGGCAAATAAAATGACTGCAGGGCAGCTCACATGTGAGGAGAGGAGGCAGAAGGTGAGGTTAGAGCCTCATGTGAGGATCCTGCTCTCACCCATCACTGTTGCACAGCTTTGGTGTTTCAGGGAGAAGGAGAAAAACCTTTCCCCACCCTCCTAACCCCCTTTGCCCCATGCCCAAAGCAGATGTGGGTTCTACAGCCCTACAGCCCACTCCTGTGGGCTTCTCCATTGCAAGGCCACAGGAGACCCTGGGGAGGAAGGGAAATACCAGCCAAACGAACCAGCCAGGTGGCCAGCAGACCTTAAATTGAGCATTCTGGTACATATTAAAATAAATGCAATAAACCAGGTCAGTATCACTTGTGTGAAATTCACTTATTGTTTTAAATCATCATTATCACCATCATAATTAAAATCAAGCAACAGCTTAAAGAAACTAATGAATATTTTTATACCTGAACTTATCACGGGAAGGGGGGAAAAAAACATAAAGTGAAAATGTGCCTGTATTGCTAATAAATATTATTGGAGGGACTCCCAGCTTTTCACATTACCACAGTGTGATATGACAGCCTATAATGGATTACTCAACTGCCCGAAGCCATTGTAGGAATAAATCCCTTTTAATATTCATGTGCGGTCTTTGAGAAAATAGATGTAAGCAGTTAATACTTTTCTATAGACAAAACAATGCAGTTTATCAAAACAAAATGTGTGCTTGAAAACAAAAATTACAAAGCTCCTGGACTCATTCTATATTTTTGCTAATCAGAAAAAATAGGACCCAAAGAAAAAGACAATTTGGGGAGCAACAGTGCTTAGAAAGCAAGACGGGGAGAGACAGGATATTAGCAGATGGGGAGGGACAGGGTCAGTAGAAAGGAGGAAAAGGCATAAGAAAAATGAGTGGTTTGTGGATCTGTGGTTGTAAAGAGAGCACCAAAGGAGCAGTGTGAGGAAGGTGTTATTTGACTGTGGGGCTGGTAGTTGCCCTATAAACCTATAGCCCTATAAAGGGATAGGAGGTGGTATATGGGTGGCAGAGGAAGATCCGGCACTTCCCAGGAAGGAGGCACAGGGCTCTGTGAGGTGTAAGGATGCTGCTAGGTGATGCTAGGGCTTAGCCATGTTTATAGGACAGTAAAGGATGTAGTAAAAGAGGTGAACAGCAAAGCCTATGTAGCGCCAGCTGAGGGCTGCTCCCTCCCAGCCCCTCTGCTCTATCTGTCTGCTTTTCCTTTTGCAGCTGATCTATAAAACCTACCTGGTTTTTAATCTCTGGTTTGTTTGGGTTGGGTTGTTTTCTCCCTTTACACTGCAGATCAAGAGCAGCAGCAGCATAGAGGAGGATTTGTAAGTTTTTGTGTGGTCAGGAGTGAGGGAATTGGAGGTTAACCCTTCCTGCCCCAGCTGTTTGTGGGCAGTCAATGCTTGGAAGGAAAATCAGATAGCAAAACTGTCTCAGGGACTGGAGGGAATGGCTGCAGCCTCTCAGAGGTGAGGGGGCAAAAATGAGAGATTCAATCTTAGAGCTTTGGATGCTGCTGCGATGTGAACCCAAGTTTATTTGGCTGATATGGTCTGTGGCTAAAAATGGCTGTAGATGTATCTGAAAGTGTGAGAGAGAGAAAGGCAGAAGCTCTTCAGTTCCTCATCTGCTGTGACATCCAGGCTTCAAAGGCAAGCTCAAACTGAAACCTCAGGAATAAATAAGGCTCCCCTGGGACTCCTGTGGCTTTGATATCTGAGACTGCCCAGATGGGTGGAAGAGTTGAGTCACAGATTCCTTCTGCTTGTCTATGTTCTGAGAGAGCTTCTGATGACACCCTTTGTCCGTGGCAAAACCACAGCAAAGGCAGCTCAGGGTCTGCCTTAGACTGGGGTAGGTGCCATCCAGGCTGAAGGAGACACCACGCTCTTGAACCAAATTCAGCCCAAGAGAGTGACAGTGGTCTGAATGCTGCAGCCTTGGTGAAAGCTGTGTCTCTGCAAAGACCTACACGGTGCTTAACTGGACCTTATTCCAAGTGCCACTGGCTCCCAGGGATCTGCTTGAAGGAATTCAGGATAACATATGTTGAGCTAACTGCAGCACCCTGAGATCCTCCCATGCTTCAAAATGCTTGGGGGAATGACACTATCCTTTAAGTTATCCAGTTTTATAGAAGTAATTCCAATCATTAGGACAGGGAAAAAAATCCATTAATTACTATATTAGTGTGTCAGACCAATACACTCAACTTTCTCAGATTTTATTCACTTCCAATTTCTACAGAAGAGTTCAGTTCCCTGTCTGGACAAAGTTTCACCAGTGTGACCATTTATGTAGCCAGCAGTGTTGGAAAGATTCTATAATTAGAAATATTCCAGGAATGCTTGCAGAGGCAACATTTTTCCTACATATCTTTACTAGTTTATTGTAAGAGTAATCCTGTCACTGTAAACACCCTGAGAGTCCCTTTAAATGCCAGATAGTTTTATAGACTGTATTGGGTGATATGAAAATGGGCCGGTTTTATAGGTCATATATTTCTTTGAAATGGAATAGGCCCAGGAAACAATTGGGAACCAGAATGGGGAGAATTCCTCCCACCCACCTCCTTCCAGTAGAGCAGAGGTGTTTCTTGCTACGAAAGGGAAAGAAAAAGTTTCACCTTCTAATTGTTGTATTGAGTAGCTCATTGAGTGCACTTTCTGCTCAATACCTTTTTTACTACTCAGATTGTCTAATCAAAGGCTTTTTCCTTCCTTGGTTTAGCTTTGCAGCCTCTAGCATTGATCCAAAATCAGAAACGAAAGAGAGAAACAGGCTCTGGGAAAAGAGAACACAATTAACACACAAGCAGCTTCATTTTTTGGGGTGCCTTTAAACATCTTGCACTTCTCAGTCTATTCTCCCATTCTTTTATTTTCCCTTTTGTGTTCCGGAGGTTTCTTTAAGGAAAGCCTTTATCAGCTGCTCAGGGAGAAGATTAAAGGACCAGTCACCGAGAAACAGGTTACTTTTTGTGTCCAAGTTCTTAATTCACTTTATTAAAATGTTCCAAATCTTCCTTCAAGAGGAGAGATCAGAAGGACATTTCCCTGTCACCCCTGGCATGCCTTCCTTCCGGATACTTGTGCTTCATTAGAGGCTAAAAAAAACCGAAGTCGAGGCAAGAAAAAGAAGAGAGAACAAGACCGCAGTGACTGGTTAATATGGGATGTAGAGCCTTCTACTTCATGGTCACTGGTACTGCTCTGGCCCCAGGCTGGAAGCAATTGAAAGCTTTTCCCATCTCAAAGACACTCGTGTGAATCGAGTCAGAGATCTCTGGCTATTTTTACCTTTCAGGTTCAAAGAAGAGAGCTTTGCAGTGAACAAAGCCAAGCATCCATCCAGCCTGCTGCCCTACTGCTGAAAGCAGCAAGGAAAGGGCACAGAAAGGGTGAGGATACTGAGTCTGCTTTTCTGGGTATGCTACCTGCTTTACCAGACCTCAGGTCAGGTATTGCCCACCTGAAATAATGGCTCTCTGTGGTTAATAAACTTTGATGGGTTTTCTTCCATGGCATCATCTGATCTTTTTTCTGCATATACACAATCTTTCTCAGCACTACCACGGCCCTTCCAAAGCAAGGCTGAAGGACATCAACACAAGCTGCTGCCTGGGCACTTCTGATCTCTAGAAGTGCCACTTTTTGTGATATTTAAAAAGCCACCTTTTGTGATATTTCATTTGAAGGCTTCCATATTAAGACCCTCGGAAACAGAAACAAAGCATGTGATTCTTCTGGGCAGCACTGGGAGATGTCTTGGGGAGAAAAAAGCCTAGATCAGGTCTAAATCCCACTTTAGATCTGGCACCAATTCCTCATGGGAAGATGCTTCACCCCAGCTCTCCTTTCCCTTCCCTTCCCCTCAGAATTCTCATGCTGGATTTTTACAATCTGTCTGCCCTGATCCAGGGTTATGGCCGCAACACAGTGCAGGCAAGCAGTGAGACACAGCACCTCCCACAGTGGAAAACTAAAATAAAGACAGGACAGAAACTGCTCCAAGTAGCCATGATAGAGGTCTAATGAGGCATCTGCCATGACGGCTTTTCCATGTACCCTGTCTTGGTTTTAAAAGGCCACTCACTTTGCATAAGTAGCTGCTGTTTTGTAAAGCAAGTGTATACGATGCAGACACTCCTCGTGCTTCCTCAGGGTACAATTACTTTCTTATCTGTCTTGTACTGCTGCTTCTCTGCAGCTGAAGTAAGTTCTCCAGTGTGAGACTGTAGGGTTAATCCTTTGAGTAGGGAAAGGTAAAAGGGCTGGAGAAAAGCATGGCAGCCTGAGACAGCAAAGAGCAAGGAGGTGACATCTTGGCAGGCAGAGACGAGGAGTAAGGTGTTCCTGAAAGACAACCTTCACATTTCCCATCAGTGCTGACTCATAAAATGTCAGGTTCATTAAAGGTGAAATACACACAAACTAGAACTTGAGCGGTTCCACACTCGGCAAAGCACCTATGCAATTGGCTTTTCCCCTTTATCTTGACACTTCCAAGTCTTCTGAGTCAAGAGTATCAAAATAATTTGGTATTAAAATGTGTCATCCATGTAATAAAAGCATAGTTGAAGGCTACATTTTATTTATTATTCAAATTACTCAGTAGCTCTTTGAGGCCTTGACTGCAACACAACCCTGCTTAGAACTCAAGAGGCAAGTGCCTCCTGACCCCAGTGAGTGCCACATTGCAGGGGTGAGAGGGGTTCAGAGGACACAGAGTTCCAGGTGTGGGATCCTATTGATTCCCCTGCCTTCCTGCCTGCCTTTGACATGCCTTTGCAGAGCCTCCTCTCACGAGACCACTGGCAAACAGTGCAGGAGAGGGAGCCCAGAGCTCAGATTGCTTTCAACAGTCTCCAGCCACTCAGTGTCACTGCTGTGCCTCAATCACAAATCATCCCTTTTCTGCCTTTATAGCAGGCACACTGCCATGCTCCCTGCCCACCACACTCCTGTTCCAGGTGTGGCACAGTACAGCACTCTGCCTGCGGCTATCCTGGTGTCCCGTGTTTACCTAGTCTCTCCTGATGACTTCCACAACATATTTCCTCCACTTTCAAAGCCCTTTTTTCAAGCTGCTTTGAATTCCCTTTGTGCTTAAAGATCTGCTTTGCTCTTGGAGCTCCGTGCACCCTCACCAGCCAGGTTTTAAAAGCAAGGCCGTCGCTGGAAGTTGTCATTGATACGTGATGCAGAACAAAATCCAGCTCGCTCGAATGCAGCTAGATTGGCTCAGCAGGGCTGACAATGGATGAACTGGGTCTTATCAGCGGAGGGAGCAGATAGAACACGGGAGCAGCGTGCAGGGAGCAGATAGCAGCTCTGTGAGAGCAGACAGACAGGCTGCTGATAGTGCAGGGCAGGGGGGGGGAAGGTATCACTTTTATTCCCTGGCTGGTTTTGAGGCCCTTGTTTCAAAGCTGGCACCTTTCTGACCACAGCCACTGCATTAATGGGGAAAAGAAGCAAAAGTGACAGACAACTCAATGGAGCAGTGCTGTGATGAAAGGTCTCAGCGGGGCATGTTTGTCCAAATGAGCCACTGCCTCCCTGCACGATTTATTCCTTGCTCCAAATGCATTTGTTGGATTTAACGACAAGTTGGTGGCATTTCTGCAATTAATCCTATCAAAGGGAGGTGATTTTACACAGAGCTGGTCCCATATTTCCTAGGCTGTGTTTTTGTTTATGAGGAGAGGGGCTGCCAGCTGTCTCCCAAGTCTGGGCACTAGAGTTCATGGAAAGGAACTGTGGGTTATTAACCAAGTATCTCCTCCTGACATCTGAAAGCAGCACAGCTAAAAAATACAACCTCAGATTGTCCTAACAAGCAATCTCCAAACTGTAAATATGCAACAGTGAGAGAAAGTATTTCTTTACCAGTGAAACACTTTAATGAGTGGATGGCTCAGCAAATCTTTTATGCAGCTGCTTTCCCTGCTGCAGATACTGAGATTTATGATAGGAAGGGAGGGGAGTTAACAACCAGCCAGGGAACTGCAGTTCCTGTATACTGGGGTTCCACCTCATGTTCCCATTTGACAGGTCTGATCCTTCTGCAACTCTCCTGGGATAAACCATTAATGGTCCCATTTTCTGGGGTCTTTGGGGCAGGTGTGGAAGTAGCTCCCAGTGCCAGAAATCATGACTTGGCTAAGCAAGAAGGAACAGCCCATCTTTCCAATGAGGGTACTGATGACACATACCCAAAGATTTTAAATATGGAGTGCTTTTTGAATACTGATGACCTCATTTCGAGAGAGAATCAATGGAGATTATGTATTTTTGCAATTCTGAGCCTTTCCATCTTCTCCTCCAATTCTTAAGATCTTTATCCTTCTGTCCAATTAATGACATTTCGAATGAATACTTAGAACCAAAATCCCAATACCTGGTGGAATGGAATCCAAAAGAAACAATCTTCTTTCATGGCAGTGGTGGACTAAGAGGCAAAAGAATAAGCATTTTCAGAGGGTCCTTGCTAATGGTCACAACTTCCAACAACAAAGCCTGTTTGCAGAACAGGATCCTCAGATAAGCAATTAAATAGCAACACAAACTAAAAAAAAAACCAACAAAAAGAAAAAAACCAGCACATTCTCAACTGATTCACAAACCCTCTGAGCTGCTCCTTGAGCCACTCTTGCTGTCATGATGAAATTTTCACTTCCCTTGGACCTGAGATCCCAGCTGGAGGAGAAAGCTCTCACCCTGACTTGGCCTTTGGCAGCAATGTGTTCATCTGGGAAATCTGCTCTATTAGTGACAGTGTAGAACAATTTTTGTTATGGCACCACATCTTATTTGGAACAATTTGATAGTTATAAGCCCAACAACATTCATCTTCTGATTTGAAAATAAAATGTCTCTAGAAACTGTTGCTGCTACCACACTTTGGTGTTGCAGACTGAGCCATTCGGTCTCTTAGTTGTTGGGAAAGATTTACCTAAGATCATCTCCCTGAGCATTTTCTGACTGATACTTGCTTGCAAAGGCTCTGAAGACAGACCAGCCAGACTCAGTGACTTGACAAAAGCTCCTGAAGGAATGTGAAGGTCTTGCTGCTGAGGACACACAGATGAACACATCAGCAGAATACATAAGATGCTTTGCACTTTTCTTATTTATCTAAAAAGCTATTTTTGTTTATTAAAACCTAGTTACTAGCTGCATCTTGCCAATAACCTGGAGTGCTTGCTTGGTTAATTTAAGCAAGCAGAGCTTTGACAAAGTAATTTTACCATCCTCGGGGATCTGCCAGCTTATGCCGGTCTTCACTATTTCAGATGAAATTGAGTTAATTTTCACTGAAATTGCTTCTTAGCATACAAACACATTCCCCATCATTGCGAGCTTATGCCTCTGCAGCTCTATTATTCTTTAATTTACACAACCCGGCAGCGAGGGATTAATGCCTGAGACATACAAAAGGCTACAGTGTGGAGAGGAGAAGGCAAGGAGAGAGAGGGAGAGAGTGGAGCTCTGCAGGGAATAGGTAATGGTGTTTCAGTTTTATAGTCAAAACATTGAAGGTCCAGCACTAATGTGGAGTCAACTCTGGTTGTCCTTTCGCTCTGGAAACGCATCATCCAAATTCTCAAGGCAGAAAACCTCTCAGATGCTCAGTCAAGCCAGAGGTGATGGCAGGTCCCTGCAGGCTGAGAGGGCATTCACTGGGATATCACAAACAGCTCCAGGAACTGACTGCAGGCAGTCGAGGCGATGTGGAGCAGAACTGCAGAGGAAGGTCAGGCTTTGCTCTTGCTTCTTCCACAGCACTCTGCCCCCAAAGAGCCGTTCTCCCCCTCTACCCTTCCCACGCCCTGCCGTGAAAATGCTGCTGCCAAGGCTCTGGGGATGCCTTCAAATACTCAGAAATTAAAATCACAGATTCTCATAAGCATCCAGACAAAAAGTATAACTCGTGCCAAAGCACCTGCAAATGGGTTGAAAAGGGGGATTCCACTATCTGGCTTTTCCAGAGAGAACTGGCAGAAGTGCCAAGTTCAGCAGTCCTTGTAAAGTCTCTAGTGAGATTTTAAAGTAGCTGCATTTTAAGCTAGTCCCAGCTGATGATTGATCAGAATAGCAATTATGCTCCTTTTTTATATCATCACTTCAATTTTGCTTCCTTAATTAAAAAGCTAACCATTTCCTCTTTTAATACATACACCTCTGAGGTATATGTGGGTTATTGGATAAAATATGGCAGTCCTGTATCATGCATTGGTATGCACATAGCAATGTCATAATGAGATGTTTAAATTCCTTATCTTCCTTTGAAGGCTGCCTTTCTTTTCCTTTCCCCAACTACTACCAGTGCCACATCAGCACCCAGTGCATGCCAAGATCCCACTCCACTGCCCACATGTCCATCACACACCAGTTTGCCCTTCAGGGCTCCCCAGGGAGCATTTTACCCTTCTGCCAATGTCACAGATGTTTGGCTCTGAGTACAGTGGAAGAAATATTGCTCTTTTTCCCCAGTTTGCAGCCAGCACTGAACAGCACTGTCCAACACTTCTTACCACCAGTATGATGACACTTGACTCTGCCTAAAACTAACACCTTAAGTTTCCTTTATCTGGTAACATTCCCTCCTGAAAACTATCGTGGTTAACCATGGGTAGGATAGCAGTGGGAGAGGAAGTCCTCAATGTAATTCATGTTGAAGAAAATGAAAGAAAGTCTGGTTCCTTGCAGAAACCACAATTTTGCAGGGTTAGCAGCAGCTCTGCTGCACTGCTAGGAAATCCCAGCCTCTGGAGCAAGTCCTGACTGAATCCATGTGTAGGTCATGGTAAGAAAGGCTTTGTGCCTAACACAGACTCATGAGAAACTCCTGTGGAGCCAGAGCAAGATCCAATTTGAGAACAAGATAAACACCCTTCCCATTTGCAGAAAAGAAAAGAGAGGAAAGAGCAGAAAAACATTAATGGACAAATAGCTCTATTGAGGTGAGTAGAAAATACTGAAAACTGGCACTTTCAGCTACATGCAGTTGGAGTGCAGCAATTATCAGCTGGTGCAAATTCCCTCTGTTTGATCTGCATGACTATTTCTTGAAAAACAGCCGAAAATGTTCTATTACACCAGTGGTCTAAGGCAGGGTAGCACCAGCAACATACCAACAGTAAGGATGACTTGGACCAGTGGCTCAGTCAGGTGTACTTTTCCTCCCTCTGCCATCCAAGAGCAACTTCTGCCATTTTCTCAGCAAAGTTATTTCAGAAATCAACTCCTTTCAGCTCAGCTGAGTTTTAGCTTCATGCATTTTTATACACTCTCTGCAAGAATGAGAAGGATATTTACATTTTTTAATAAGCCTGACAGTTTGAAAGTAATTGGGGATTTATAATGGGTTTGTTTAGGTCTTTTTTCCACTTGAATTCCAACTGCCAGTCTTAGGCCTAACAAGCAATATTATCTCTATGGTGATGAGGGAACCTCAACAGGAGGCCCTGAAGCCAAAGAGGAAAGCACTGGCGTGTTTTGTTTTGTCATGGTTTGTTTTTTTTCCTTTGAACCTGCATTTTAAAGCAAAAACAGCATAACAAAATCTGAAGCAAGATCAAAATTCCTCCAGCCATCTAGTGCTCATAACTCTGGCTTCTTCTGCTGGTTCTCCAAGGAGCACACAAGCCAGCGTCTGATCTCCATCACAACTGGTTTTTTTTATTCTTGGCAAAGATTTGCATTTATTTGCTCTATTATGCCTCTAAAATTATCTCAATCTGAGTTTTCTTTTGGGGGAGTCAGGTGTTTGGTGGTGAGGATGGAATTAACCTGCAAAGTTCAAGGTCTGGAATCAGATTTCTGCAGCTAAATCTCAAGGACTGAGTTCTGCATGTTCCTAAAAGGAAGACAGCTGTTCCAGGTGGAAGAGATAAAGGAGTGAAAGCCAAGGGATCTGATCCAGTTGTGATAATGGGGTTTGTTGTGGGGACTCTTGTGGATCTCTCTGGCTTCCTTGACATTTCTGGGAATGCAGCGCTGGTGTGTCCAAGGCCCCTCTAGGCAAGAGACATCGACATTTCTCAGGTGATAAGCTCTGAGCCCAAATGTTAAATCGGGTCCTCATTTCTTTGTGCCTCAGTTCCACACCTACTTAAAAGAAGAAAGAACAGTCCCTGTCTTCTGCAAGAGTAAGGATACAAATACAACAGAGAACAGCAGGATTAGTGTTTAAGTAAGAATTGCCCAACAAAACTCACAAGAAACAGTCATAATGAGGAAAAAACCAAACAGGACTAGCACTGTCACCCTGCTCAGCAGACATCAGCACATGCCCTCATTTCAGTGAAAGTGAGCACCAAGCAATGGTGCCATGGGACATTTCTGACTTTGTTAAGGACTCTCAGTTCACATCTCTGTGCCTCAGACCTCCAGGGCATGCAGGGCACACCTGATAATCCCTTTCTGCACCCCACAGTGCTGTTCTTCCCTCAGAGCAGCTAAAACCCTGCGAAGAATTACCTTCATGAGCAAAGCAGAGCAGAGGTGTTGCCACTGCTCTTGCTTGCTCCTCTCTGAGTGCTTTGGGTTGACACCCAGGCAAGGCGTAGAGCCAAGGGGCAGCTTACCCCAGCGGGTCTCTGCCATGAGACTGTGCACTGTTATTTCCTCCCCCTGTGGAGCAAGGAGAGATGAAAAGGATAATGTCTGTTCCTAGTGTTTCCTAACTCCCACAACCCCAGGAGGGGCTTCTCCATCCCTTTGCAGCAGAGAGAGCTGTTGTGTCCCTCCTGGCCCTGGCATCTGTGGCAGTGCTGCCCACTCCCTGCTGGACCTTCCCAGCACATACATCCTGCACCTGCAATGATGCTCTCTCCATCTGGGAGGGCTGCAGGCAACGAGGGGGCTGCAGGCAGGCTGGTGAGGCACATGGAGGGAGAAGTGGGAGAAGTCAAAGTCAGGGACAGGAGATAAAGAGAGGTGGGATGAGAACGGGAGAAAGGCAGCAGGGATGAGAGGGAAAAGTGGGAAATGAATTGCAATGAGTTAGAAAATTCCAGGCAGATGAGCTTGAGCATTCAGCAGCTGAGATGTGGGGCCTCATTAGTACAGACCGACTGAAGATAGAGACATTAAGGAAGGAAATGTGTGACTCACGGGGGAAAATGGGAAAAACAGCACACACCATAGCAGCTGCTCCGTTTACTTCAATTAAAGAACAACTCAAAGGGTATGTTAAGGGGAAAGGAAGGGGAAGCAAACAAAGGCACAAACAGTGGGAAAAAAAGCCAACCAGATGAAGCAACTGTTACCCACAAGCATCTAAATGAACTGAGTCAGGTATTTGAGCAAGGGGCCAGCATTCCTCACCCTGTCTCTCTAAATTGGTCGAGCTGCCCAGGGAACGTGGAGCCAGGTACAAGGCAGTGAGTGCTCACAAAAATACTGTCGCAGGTCTCAGGTGGGGAAGGGGAAGGCAGTGTCCCCCAGCATAGCTCCATGACACCTGGGGAATGAGGCAGGGCCCTGGCTGCACCTGACCCACCAGCCACAGCACCTGAGTGAGCCAGGGAGGAGAGCAGCAGTGGATGCTTTAAGCACAGCTACAGCTCACAGCAGAGCTGTGGTGTCTAAAGGGAAGCAGGGTACTGGGTACAGTTCCAGGGGGAACACTGTGGCAGCCTCTCCATCCTCTAGTGCCATCCCACAGCCATCCCAACTCACCTGTCCCAGGCTTTGCTGCCAGCATCAGCCAGAGCCAGGCAGCCTCTCACAGTTACCTCACAAGTTCATCCTGGCTGGGATGAAAACACATCTTTTACCTCATTCTGTGGTGTATGGGGATGCAAAGAGCTCACTGAGATTGATTGTGCTGCTGTTTCAGGGAAAAAAAAAGATTGACATTAATTCCAGCTGGAGACTGTAGTAATTCCAGCCACACTGGTGTGAACATCTTGGCACTGGGGAAAGAGAAGAATAAGCAAGGTGACACCCATCTCTTTCTTCCTCCAATAAATGTCAACCCTAATTTCTCAGACCTCGTGAGCACTGAGAAATGTTATAGCAAAAAGGTCCTGGAGTGCAGTGAATTCTGTTTTCAGCTTTCAGGTGATAAAGACTGAAGAAAAAAAGTGGACCCTGGCGAAAAAGCAAGACACAGGAGAAGGAAGGGACAGAAGAAACTTTCATGCCTCTAGATGTTTTCTCCTTGCGCTTTCCACCAGGACAAAATGTGTTAAGGATTTCTAAAGGGAGAAAGTTTTCTCTTTGGAGCCCCCTGACTGCAATAGATCTCTGTGTTCTTTACCGGTGCCCTCACGTAGGAGGTTTATCTCTCTGCTCCAGCTGTGACACCAGCCTGCAAGGGTTAGTTGCTTTGCTTGGTTGACTGAAGCTTCAAATCTGGAGGCTACTGGGTCAATCCTAACTTGTGGCCTTCCCAGATGATCAAGACAGACAACTCCACAATGTCAGAAAATGTCTACTTTCATCTTTGGTTGGGGAAAATCTTTGCTCAGATTCTATCCTTCTCTCCTTATCTTTGTGGATGCTTCCCAATGCCTGGATACACCAAATCCATGACCCTTGGCTGATTCGTTCCCTATATGAGCATGGCAGTGGATTTCATGACAAAGTTCCATGGTCTCAGGATAATTACCTGCCCAAAGTCTCAGATGGAGAGCCTAGATACAAGCAAACTCCCAAACTCCTGACATTTATCACTCTAAAAGGCAGCCAGCGGAAAAGCAGCCCCCATCAGATAAGAAATGTCAGTCAAGATTTCAATGTAGTCGGCTGCAGCTCGTAAAGGACACATCACAGTATATCTGCAGGACAAAGTGTGGTGAATGTTAAATCTCCACAGCGTGGGAACCAGCACAATGGATCACATCTCCATACGTGATAATGGGAAACTCATAATTCTCTCACACAAACTTTAATGCCAAAAAGTTGCCACAGAGAACCACCGAGGACACAAGGGCTTCTTCTTCAAAGCCTCTGAGATTGGCAGCATTAAAGGCGTTTGCTTTGAGCTGGCTCTGTGTTAAGCTTCCTCTCTGTCCCTTCATCTCTCCCCAATCAAGCTGTGCCTCAGTCAGCACCCAGTTGTTAAATTCTGGATGGATTAAAGAGCCTGAGAAAGTGCTTTTTTAGGAAAGTGATGTTTATCCATCAGTCATCTACGTGAGTGTTAAATTTCAGATCTTCAGCTCCTCTAATGATTGTTACATGGTGGTGCATTCAGAGCCTTTGCTTTGCACAGTAGTGGGGATGTTTGATCTAAAGGCTTCTCTTTGCCCAAGATTAAATCTGAATTTGAATCATCCTTTGGGGTCTAATTGCATAGGATTTTGGTGACAGTGCAGCAGGGCCACAGAGGGTATTGGCAGGAAGAAGAGGACACGAATTCCTCAAATGATGGAGCCCAGGAGATTTCAATAACATTTGGGGCGGAGAAGAAAATTAAATTCAAAGACAGAAAAAAACAGATTTTCTTGTGCATTGTTAAAAACTGAAAAAGGGGAAGGACGATCTCTCTAATTAAATTCCTAGAATTCCTGCAGGCTTCCAACTATTGCCAACTTAGAAGAAGTATTGACCATTTTCAAACCCTCTCTGATGGAACTGTGGGAGGACAGGGTTCAGACTAACTGTAAATTCTTCAAAACTGCGAAGTTTTGACACTGCATTAGGCATAATTACACCTGTCACAGATAACATACTCCTGGAGATTTTCTGTTGCAGAGCTAATGGCAGAGGGACTCTTGCAAAACCCTCCACAATAATTTCTGGATGCCTCAGGCCTTCAGGAACTATCTTGACAGGATGATGACATCTTGCTGTGCAACAGGAGACTCTGCTTCAACTACAGGTGGTGTGAGACCAAGGAATTTGAAGAATCTTTGCTTTTCTTCACCTGGAAAAGTCCACCATTTGCACTTCAGCAGTGCCACCACTTACAGAGGCACAAGAAATATGAAGTCACAAAGTGGGCACTTGCCAGTCAGCTCCTCTGGTCTGTCACCTCCACTTAAGGATAAACACTTCAACACAGCAAAGAAACATGATGATACTGAGCTTCATGGTATGACAAACCTCCACTTCACCCCTTCTCAATCCTTTTAAAAAAAGAAAAAGGAGATGTTCCCCCCCCCACCAAAAAAAACCCCAAATGTTTATCACTTACAGGGCCAAGCACAGCACCATGGTAGCCAAGAAATACATGCAATAACTGCAACATCCCTCCCTGATTCAATTTCTTGCAAAGCCAGCAGTGCAAAGATTGATGTGAAGTTTCCCCCAGAACAGCAGATTTCCGCCCCACAAAAAAAATCTCAACCAGACTGAGGCTAAGTAGGAGAGAAAGGTCTATGTTAGAGCAGGGCAGAAACCACAGGACTTGCTAGAGCTTTTCCTCAGCCCCTACCCTAGTCTGTCCCAGTGCCTGCCCTGCCCAGGTGGATCTGGAAAACTGCCTTAGGGATCCCAGACAAAGACAGTCTATGCCGTGTACAGGTGGGCATGAACCAAGGAACACACCAAGGCAGGTCAGCACTGCCCCAGAGCCTGCTAACCACGCTCACACCTCACATGATGCTTTTGCTTCCTTCCCGGTGGCATTCTTTCACTGCCACGCCACCACACCCTTTCCAGCTCCAAATTTTCATGCCCTGGGGAGCAGGAAGGTCAGCACTCAGTGCCAAAGGATGAAACGTTGCAATACTCTTCCAGCTGAGATTAAATTAAGGGAGAAGGGATGGAGCATGCCAAAGGCAGCGAGGCTTAAATAAAAGCTCATTGTCTTCACCGGGAGCTGGGTTTGAATAAGAAGTTCAGGATTTGGCAGCCTCTGTGTAAAGCATTGCAGAATGACTGCTATGTGCATGCAGCTAGTTTTCATGCATAATATATATAGGAGCACACCATATGTTTAAAGCATCAGACAATCAGGCCAATCTTGGATGATATTATAAAGCTTTCCTTCAGTGTTGCATTTGTTCTAAACAGATGCAATTCTCCTTTCCCCCCTCCTCCCCCCAAACTTCCCAGCCTGCCAACACTCATTTATAAGGAAACCAGGTGTCCATCTTCAAAAAACCAAATAAATCAGTATACAAAGGAATCTGTCCAGGAAGAAAGCAAGTGCCCATCTCTTCTATTTTTGTTTCAAACAGGAAATATGTTGATAAACAAACTAACAAATGGACAAACAAGAATCAAAACAAGGAAAAAGAAGACATGAAAACTCATAGGAATTAGGTTCTGAATTCTACAAAGCCAAATGCTAATCATGCCAGTCCCCAAATGTACAGAACAGATGAATTCAAGAACAGAAAGTGCACCAGTGATAGCAGATATGCTCTGGATGAAACATGTCCTGCATCAGTTATGAGAAGGGCTGGATGCTCTTGTCTTTAAAGTGTATGGTTTGATTTTATATTAATTCATCATCAGCATCACCGGTCTCAGGGGCTGGTCTGTGCTCATTAGAGGTGCTTTGCATACGTGGTTGGAAAAGAACCACCATCTGATTTGCCTCGTTGCTGCTCTCTGCTGTCGCCTGTTCCCCTGTTCGGGAGCTGTTGGCAGCCCCTGCCGTGCATCAGGAGCTCTGCTGGGCTCTGGCTCAGCCCCTGGAGGAGCCGGGTGTCCCGGCAGCAGAGCAGCTCTGACGGCTGGGAGACAGCCCAGCATCCCCCAGCCCACTGGGTGTTGGCAGCACAGGAAGGGATGTGAGAAAATCCAAGGCCAACCCACCTTGTGCGAATCATCCGCCAGCGAGCAAGAGCAGCTCTGTCCTCCTGCACTGCCTCGAGAAATGTTGCCTCCATCAGTCCTTGGCGGAACAGCAAAACCACCTTGCAAACAAAATCCACCAGGCTCAGCAGCAGGGCAGCTGGGAATCCCCTGCAGCTGGTTCCCTGTCCTTCACATGGAGTTCCCTCCACTCGTGCGAGCTCTTAAGGCCGTGTTTTATATCCTAATTAAAGTGAAACAAAAGGAATTGGATAACAGTCTAAAAGATTTGCAAGCTACATCTATTTCACAAAATTACTCCTGTTCCCACTAGTGTAGCTCATCAGGTCCAGCACATGCTCTAATGTGTGGGACTAATAGATTTGTAACAGTGATAGCTAATATGAGTCTGTTCCGGTTACATACTTATCATGGGTCCTTGCAGACTTTCCATCAAAGCTGCTGAATGAAAGCACTTTTTATTGAAGAAAGAGGAAAAAAAAAAGCCTCTTTGCCCATAAATCTCTCAGCACATTAGCCCTCAAAACAATTCACTGAGGCAAGGTCGTATTTCCCATGCATTAATTTAGATCCTTGGAAAGTTCAGTGAGATGAGAAGACAAGACAAAACACAAAAGGCTGCATCTTCAGCTGCCGTGAATCAGTGTGGCTTCCCATCAGCTGAGAATCCCACCACACATCTAAAGAGAGCCATAGGAAATAGTAACTATTTCTTTAAAGTCTTAGGGTCTGGTAGTGATAATCCATAAGTTGTATTATTATTTCAAAAAGAAGGCAGAGACTAAAAGGACAGATGATATTTGACAGGTGAGAGGAGTTTTAAAAGTCCAGTAGAGAAAGACTTTTTTTATTTCAGCAGGGTTGAGTTTGCCCCACGGTGTTGGGAATCATCATGTTTTAGTGGGGGGGAAATGATTCTGTTGCTGTGTTTTGTGTCCAGGCACTATTTCTGTGGGATTCCAGTCACAGGGCTGGAGTAGAATGTAACAAATCCAACCACAGAGGGACAGGCTGATGCTGATGCTCTGCCCCTCAGTTTTCTCCCATCCACTGCTCTGAACAGCAAGGAAGGCTGCCAGCACTGAGTCCTGTACTCGGCTCTGTCCCTTTGATACCACAGCTCTCTCAGTCATGTTTACACCCTTCAGATATTTTTAGGCCTTTTTTTCCACATGCAGAACTACACGTTGTCATCTCATAGCCTCGTTTAGAGGTTTAAGCCTTCCCACATAAATCATCTTTCCCAAACATCTGATCATTTAGTGATCAGAAGGCAGAAGGGTGGTCTGGTTGCTCTTCTTTTATCTTCCTCCCAGGTCCTGTTATCTGGTCACATCATGGTGGCCAGGACCAAGAATGTGATATGTTTCAAGGACAAATCAGAAACAAACAGGGAAGAGCTGTTTCTTTCCCATGGCACAATTTGCCTCTGTGGGAGCAGGCTATTTTATTTGCAATAATATACTAGTTCAAATTGATCTCCAGTTTTGTGATCCACTGGCACTTCAAGGACTCCCATGCCTTACCTAGAACTGGTGGACAACAACTTGTCAAAACTGTTAATTGCTGATATAGTTGGAGGGAAAAGGGGCCCCTTGAAAACAGCTTATATCTTATGATGAATAATTTCTAGTAGAAGGAACTTGATTTTTAAAAAAATTTTTAACAATGAATCCACTTTTCCCCCCAAGAGAATAACGTTTTAATCTTCTTCACTTTGAGACCTTCCCAAATCTCTTCTTTTTGTAAGTTGTTTCAACTCATTTGTGTAGCGTCCTTGCTCATACACATATTTGGCAGGTTTACCAGAAAGCAAACACCACATTACAGTAATGGATTTGTGGGCATGATCTGGTCCAACTAGACAGACAGCAAAGCATTTTAAAGAGTTATATCAAATAATTATTCTCATCAAATTTCATTCTCCATCGTGGTCATGTTATCCAGATCAAATCCTTGGTTCTTCTATAAAAATATCTTAGAATATCCCATACAAGCACCATTAAAACAAGCTATGCCAGATCATGAAATAGCAACGCATTCAACCCATTATTCCATGAAAAAAAAGCTTTTACAGGCCAAATCCAATTATATGCCATGCTTGTAAATTCATTCCAGAAAACCTTTGTGGCCAAAAAGGTCCATGTTAGCCATTATGGGGTATATCTTAGCAAAAAAATCTCTCTATTGCTGCAACCACTCCTCCCCATCCCACCTTTGCAATGACCTCCAGCAAGTGCCAGATCCCAGCTGGCTGTTGGCACAAAGATGAGGAGTTGGGTGGTTGGGAGCAGCATGACAATTACCCGAGGCTTGACAAGGTGTTCTCCCTTTGCCCACCCCTGACTCTGAACCCCAGTGCTCCCCAGCACAAGGAGCAACACCCAAGGCAGCAGCCTCACATCCAGGACCTGGCTCCGGGCTAGCACTTCGTCAGGTGTTACACCCATCACTGTACATGACAGGTCTTGCTGCTGTGGAATGTAATCCTGCCTCTTTCCAGAGGGTGGTGGGTAACCATGGAAACAACGCTGTGAAACAGCATGGGAATTTGGGAGTTGATAAAGTGCTACCGCCGTGCAACGCCTGAGCAGAGCCCCCCAAGAGGAGCCCTTGTGGATGCACTGGTACAGGCTCCAGCAGGGATGTCCTGTGAGCAAAGCCAAGGGAAGGCCAGAGGACTGAGTTAGCATGGGAAGGCTGGCACCAGCCATCAATGCAACCTAAAGTCCTCAAATAAAAGCCCAGAAACCCATTATGCTTGCACACATTTTCATTCTGTTTCTGGAGGGAGCAGGTGATGTTGAGCTCTGCTCCATGTCCCCACACAGCCTTCACCAAAATCTCCTACAAGCACATCTAGGACGCTGCAAGTCTTGTCAAATTTTTCTGAGGGAAATTCAGCCTCTTCTTGGCTTGTTCCAAAGCTTGTCCATGCATGGAGAACACTCTTCTAATTACTCAGAAGTGCTTAAATATGAGCTATCCTAGAAACAGTGGTATTCAGTAACCTCCAGTAACCTGCAGGAGCAGGTTCCCAGATCACCATCATAAAAATATCAGCTTCTATTCCGTCAAACAGAAGCTAAATGCCTGTGGTGCTCAGATTTGCCATACCTAGGAGGTTTCCATTTTAACACCGAGCTTCCTGGCTTTCTCTCAAGACGTTCCCATGAATCTCAGTATTCCATGGGGACTGTAGAAGGTACAACTATAAAAATCATGGTTTTAGGAGGAGAGAAAAAGCAGATGCTCTTCCTCCACCTTCATTATTCATCTGCAATGGGAACAGTCACCACTTAGACCTGAGATTTCAGCCCAGCATTAATCCTTCTCTTACCATATCTACACCTTCAGCTGTGGAAACCAGTGATGCAAGTGCAGCACAGTCTTACACTGACACTGGAATCTGTCTGTGAATTCTCCTACACACAGGACATGATAATAAATCATACACAGAGCATGCTGATCGATTCTGCCCGAGCAGTATGTTGGTCTCCAGGGCCAGCAAACGAGCACTTAAATAAAGTTTCCTTGCTCAGTGTGCCATGCTGCAATAAAAAAAAGTTGTTGTGCATCCCAGGCAGGTCATTTAGCCTCCTGTGCAAGGAGAATGACAAAAAGATACACATGTAGGCATTAGAAAATGCTCCCACCTGATGTTCCTAAAGTGAGCTCTCCAACAGCTAAACGTTTTCTCTGTAGTCTTCCTAATAATTAATGGAAAAATAGAGTCTTCTGGGAAAATTGTCACAGGGTAATTAATAAAAAATGAAAGTGAGAGAGCAAGAATTCAGGGATGTTTCGGAAAGCCTGTAAATTGAAAGAGGCTGACTTAGAGTTGTGATGCCTTCCCAGTCTCAGAGGGGACTTAACACGTGCTCCATGTTCCTCAATGGCTCACTCCTGGCTCTCCACCTCTTCCATTCACACTTCTGAAACAAGAGACATTGTGATGGAAAGATTCACGCCCTGCCACATTTCTCAGTGGCCTAGCAGGAACAGACTTGCTCAGACAGATGGGGAATGGCTGTCATGGACAAATCTCCAGAGTCCAGCAGTGATCTATTGCCAAGTGATCACTTGCAAATAAAGGTCACTGTTTTCTACTTGTGGTTTCAACCTGTTTACCGTTTTGCTGGAGGGTTCATTAAAACCCAGGAAAGGGGTCCTTTTTCTATCAAAGCAGTGATGCAATGTCCTTTTGCTTTAGAATCTCTGAAATGCCTTCCCAAAGAGCAAACACTCAAGCACATTTATCTCACGTTTCCCAAAGCAGACTAGAGTTTAAAAATACCTTAAGCTTTCAAGGTCAAAACTGATGCTCTGTTGGGATATGGGGTTGAGAAACCATTGCTGGAAATACCCATCTCCCAGCTCTGTCTCCACCTGCATTTTGCCAACACAAGTGCCTAAGCTGTCACAGATGCTGAGGAATCTTGAGGGAAAAGAGGATGAAGATGGATGGTCTTATGATTAAGCCAGAGGACAGGGATTCAAGGGACCTGGAGTCACTTATAGACCTCCTGTGCTGACTTTGGGCAAGTCAATTAACCTCTCTGTGCCTCTGCTTGCCATCTGTAAAATGGAGATAAGAGCCTTCCCTACAGCACAGGAGTGTTCGAAGGAGACTTGTGTGGCTGACAGAGGCTCTCATCCGATGCCAACAGGAGTCATGAGATCCCATTGACAGGAGAGTGATGGAGTGGGGAAGACCCACAGCCATTTGGGGTTATGTGGCTTTGTGAAAACTCAATAGGTGTCTGTTCTGCTTCCCTTGCACACCTGTCTGTCTTACAAGGCACAAATGCTCTCCTGGCTGAGCACTGGCTCCGGTACCAGCTGTGGGAACCCACACGTCTCACAGGAAGATCCCACGAGAGGAAATGTACCAGAGAGGATTTTTTGCATTTAAAAAAGCTATGTGAGTCTCAGAAATAGCTGTGGAGAGGTCAGCCCTGTCTTATCCGTGTGAGTGTGGAAGTGCCTGAGGTGAAATGTTCTGCTTCCCTGGCCTGCTGCCCCTGTGCCCATGGGGCACCCAGATAATTCCCCACTTGGGGAGGGGTATCCTGCCCATCACAGCAATGCAAGAGGTTGCACAGCTGGCTCCTGTTCTTCTCTCCCACCAGGCTAGAGGAGCTCACTAATGTCCCCAGGATTTTTCCAGATCTGTAAACAAGGTGACATTACTTTTGATTATGCTTTTTGATTTCTGGTTGTTTTGTTGTGTTTTTTTTCAAGACACCAGGAAAGAAAAGCATTCCTGTGCTTTCACAGGAAATGCTATGACCCTGACCCTTTCCTGCAAGGCTCAGGGGAAAGATATTTTTCCCTCTCCTTTGGGTTTGTGGGTAGTTAGTTTCAGTTTTTTCCTTCTATTAAAATCGCATAGTATTATTAAAAGGAATTGTTCAATTCCTTTAATTGGCTCAGAAGATAAATTCTTCCCTCAGCCCAGGGGGTCATGGCCATCAGCAGCTATTTATTAGCAGCATTGATTGAGAAGAACAGCCTTTAAATGGAAATAAATTGAATTCTATGGCAAAGACTATTTCATACAGGCTATTAATATAAGACAAGGAGCTTAACAGTTTTATTTCATATTTATTTGTTCCCCTCCTCAGCTCATAGCTTTCTTCACTACTCCCAGTTACTTCCCACGTTTCCCACCAACCATCCCCTCTTCATCATGGGAATTTCCTTACCTGCATAGGTGAGAGCAGGCACAAGGGTGATAATGATGATAGAGACTTGAATGAGCTCAGGGAGGCTCCAAATCAGGTCCCTGGGAACCAGTGGAGGAAGGAGGGGTGGTGGGGAGCAAGATGAGGCTTCCACATGCATGCACAATAGAAATGAGAGGGGGAGAAAAGCTCTTCTGTGCTCTCTAGGGAATCTTTTGTTGTATTTTTGCCTTCTTTACTTCTCAAAAACTGTCTTTGCCACCCCCTTGTCGACTCCAGAATACATTCATAGTGCACACCTTTATTCCAGTGTTTAATTGCTTGAAATTGTTACTTGTAGGCTGCTAATTTATTAAAATCAGATCTCTCATATTACTCTGGAGCCCACAAGAATCATTGCCTTCTATTAAAGGCAGTGGTGCATGCCTGCCTGTCTTTTTTCTCTGGCCACCTCTCTAATTGCAGCCCATTGCTAAGATGTGGAACTCTGCCCTACCAGCTCAGCATCCTCCACTGGGAGTGTTTGGATGAAAAACAAATGCAGAAGACAAATTCATTCAGGATATAATCAGAAATAACTGCTCTGATGTTCACAGAGCTTGCACCGGGGGAGCACAAAATCTCTAAATTATTCAGGTCACATTTCACAGATGGGCCAAAAAGTGAAGCTGCAGACTCCTGACACAGATGGTCACTGGAAGCATCATGCAGACCAGACCTGGACAAAATGTGATGATGGATCCCTACAGCTCCAATGGAGCCGGCACTGTCCTTGCCCTGCTAAGCACAGAAAGTTCTTCCCTGGTCATATGGGCCATCTTTTGAGTCAAACACCTCCCTCAAAGCAGACACTTGCACCATATTCTGCTGCCACATGCACAGATGGGACTCCCATAGCAGGAGATAGAGAGAGAAACACACATAAACACACATATCTCCATATACCAGGTGCCTGATACAGGCCAGAAGCTCTCTACTTCTTTTCAGCCATCACCTCTCCCACAGGTCTGTCCATCTCCAAAAGGCTGCCCAGCTGCCTTCAGCATCTCCTGAGTCTGCTCTGCCTTTGAAGAGCTTCCTGGCAGCCCCATGCACACACCTGATCCTACAGAACTCCTCTGTAGTGTCTAACGTGGAGAAGTAGCATCCCTTAAAGCAATGCCTGAACCTGGTTTTCAAACTCCTAAAGAAAAGAAGTCAACAGACAATTTGGTGATGGAAAATCGCTCTATATTGTGATAAAGCTGAGAAGCAGTGGGGCAGTTATCCATCCCTCTCAGATTGTTTTCTGAGATCCTGTAATCACAAGAGGCAGATACCTCTCTATATGTAAGGACAACACCACTGCCCTCTTGTGCCATGGCATAGCTCAGATTTTAGACACACAGTCTAATTTCCCTCAAATTTGGGTTCCTATGGTTCACATCCTCACCTGGATTTGCACTTAGCTCCACTGAAGTACAAGTGCAAGTTCAAACATAAAATTAAACCACACTACATGTTGGGACGGGGCACTGGATCCAGACCTACTGAGAGATGCCTTGTGGAGTTTCCAGACAGCTGTTGGAAGGACACAGGAATCTAAATCCTCCTGTGGTCCAAAGGCCACCAATACTCCACAATGCACCCAGACAGCCCATGACACTTTTCACAGCCAGTGAGAGTCTGGGGCAGAGCTAACAGCACCTGCAGGCAGGTGCAGGCAGGGGAGGCAGAGGCACAGGTACCAGCTCTCAATACTCAGCAGCCAGCAATTAGAACAGCAGCAGTACGAGACTAAAACAATAACGTTTTGTTTATCTCCCACACAGTTAGCTCATTTTAGCACTCTGCCTCCAAGTGCTAGGTAATAACAGGATACAGCAGCTTTCAGTATCCAAAACTGTGTGGGTGCATCTGTGGTTGTAAAGTGGAGAGTTGCTGCTCTGGATCCCCAGTCCTGGAAATGATGGTGCTGCAGGTGGTGGTATGAGCTGTGGGTTAGACTGAATATGGGATTTCTCAGGGCTATGGGGTGGAGACAAGCTAGACTAGCTTCTCTTGTGCCTGTGGACTGGATTTGATCTACATCCTTTGAACATCTGGCTCCCTGTTCCTGAAACAGCCTGCCTTATTCTAGGACTGTTTTGCTTTCACCTAATTATTTGATTTATTTGATGTCCAAATGTCCCATATTTGATGTCCCAAATCTAAGACCTGCAAGCAGGACCACACAGCAAAAGACAGATTTAAAAAGACCCAAAGAACCAATTTAATTTAGATTAAACAAGGTCATTATTGTGGTTTAATATAGGAATTGATTATTGTAAATATGCATATTGAGCTTAACAGCTTAGATTTGTATCTGTTTCATCACTGTTAATCTTTGATAAATATGTTTTTAATAATCTCTGGGTATTTATTGAACATAAAACTGTCATATGAAATTGAGAAAAAGATTGCTAAAGATACTTATTATACACTATTTCAACACAAATTCATTATTAAAAACCTTTCACAGAGGTTTACTTTTAACCACAACATAATAGATGCAGATACTGCATAGTTAATCTATAATAAATATATTTGCAATAATCTATTGATATTTAACCTGCAGTAACTGTCTTAATAAATATGATACATGGAAATGGCTTTTGAACAAGCTGCTCTTTTTTTAGCTCTGTCAGACCCTTGGAGGATGTGGGGTGAGAAGGGGGAAAGGAAGTTCACTTATCAATCCCCACAGCCTTCCCCTGTCCTGGTCACGGGACTCATTGCTGTGTCAATCCCCAAATCTCCAGCCCCAGACTCTTACAGGGGTCTGTCATTTGGTCTCAGTCCTGACTCATATTAACATTTGGCCCCAGCCATCCCTACAGCTTTGGTGGGCTGTGCCATACAAAGGCTCTTAATTCAGCCCCTGGTGCCCCCAGATGATGCTCTGTCTGCCCAATAGTTTTGCAAAGGGGATAAGCACCCTCAAGGGATCTGAAACACACAGAACCCATACCCCTTGGGCAGTAAAAACACAAGCTTTGTGAGAATATAGATCAACAGAGAAGCTCAAATGAAGAGATTCCAGTTTTGAACTCAGCAAAGGCCACCAAATGCCTTCGACACATGAACTAGACAGGAGTCTGACCCCAAGCCATCAGAGGCAAAGGACTTGACTCACAGTGCTGCTGAGACCCCCTGGGATATCTCAGAGATGTGTTTGTCATTCTTTGTGTCACTTAATGACTGAGGTTAGTTGCAACAAGTCAGCTATAACAGATATGCATGAAATTTCCCTCCCAGCACTAATCAAAAATCATGTGGCTGGGAGAGGAGCAGAGTAATTCCTCCCCTGTCCTCTCCTCTGGGTCCTGCCCCATTTGTTATATGGCCACTCGTAAGGCCCTTTAAGACTTCCTGGAGGCCACCATCTGATTCTCACGTATCAGAGAGAGCCAAAGATCTCAACGTGCAACTTTTAATTGAGCTGTATCATCTGCCACAAACATGAAATTAATGGTCCTACATCATAATCATAAATTCATACATAACCCCATGCACCAGCAAATAACTCTTTGCAGTGATACTGCAATGGTAAGCTGATTTGCAAGAGGCGCACGCTTCCCAGGAATCCTAATTAACCAAATTAACACCATCACTTCAAATCATGTCCCAGCAGTAGGACATTTCCGATTGGCCTCGGGCTGGAGTAAAGCAGCCAAATGAAAACCTGAGAGCATCTCTGCAAGTCCAGCAGCCTAATCCTCTGCTGGGGGAAATATCTGCTGCCCATCCATGCACACAAGGAAGGGAGAAAAAGTCTCGTGAGCATTTGGAGGCACTGACCCAAAATAGACCACGGCACAGTGACACCATGCAACAGAGGAGCAGCTCTCAGCTCCTCATGCATTCCCCAGGTCTAACCAGCAGCATGAGGAACCCCTTCCTCCCATGCCAGCTTCCTCCAGAGGGTTGTGACACTGCTAAATCCCCTCAGAGAGTGACAAATGTTGCTTTGGGTGAGTCTGCAATGGGTCTGGGGTCGTGGGGGGGCTGATAAAAGGAACAAACTCCAGAAACCCTAAACCTGTTTCCCTAAACCCACGGTTTTCCCCTGTGACTTGCCCAAAATATTTAGTGCTCAACACCTTCCCCCCCCCCCGTCACTTCTGGGTAGTCAGGTTTTTCTATTTCTGCCATGGGAAGAACAAGTTGCTATTTTGGGAGCATGTGGGATTCAAGGCTATGACTGTCTCAGCACTCCCTGCATGGAAGAGGAGATCCACAGCCCCTGTGCCAGAGGGACTGGCTTGTGTCTCCGTACACATTCAGCCTGGATGGCGGGGTGGCCAGTCCCACCAGAGTGCTCATGTTGGAGCATGGAATGGTCTCAGCTCCTCAGGCACGGGGCCAGAGATCCCATCCCTGCTCTGAAGTGATGCTCCAAAAGCTGGGCTGGGAAGTTGGGACCCGGAGGAAAAGGAGGCTCCTACCAGAAGTGGGGTTCGAACCCACGCGGGCATGCGCCCATTGGATCTTAAGTCCAACGCCTTCACCACTCGGCCATCCTGGTGGGCTCTGGGCTCTCCCCTGGCCCACCAGCTCCTCCCTGAGAGCTTACCCCTCACCAAGCCCTCGGGGGGCCCAACCCAGGATGCTTCCCAAGCCCAGTGAGACCATTCCCTCCTCACTGCTTTCATTAATGTCCCCAGCAACTGATGGAATGTGTCATTAGGAGACACCAGGTCTCAGGGGCCATGAAGAATGGCACAGCCCATAGGTGCCACCCTAGATCCTCGTGCAAGGAGCACAGTCACTGGTGGTGATGCCAACAGGGACTCTGGAGCAGGAGGGACATCTCTGGGAGGTCCCTTCTGATCCAAATGGGTCCTCAGGGGAAAGGAGAAGCTCTGACAGCCTGGCAGCTCTCAGCCAGACACAGCACACAGTTAAAGCCCTGGCCTTGCACCCCAGCTTCTACTCCTTACTCCCTCCTGTCTGCACACAGTTCTCTGGGACAGACTGTGGTACAGGAAGGTCCTTTTTTTTTCCTTCAGTATAAGGTACAGTTTTGTTTCCATCATCTAAGGAGAAGAAAAAAACAAACACCACTTTTGAGCCTCATGGGCTCATGGGATTCAAACCCACAACCTCCAGGTGCCCATCTGCAGGAAGTCTTTAGCCCTTAAGCCACAGGAGCCTGATAATTTCTATTTCTGAATTCAGCCAGCCTCAATCTTCTCAGGCCAGCACCTTCATACAGGGATGTTATCACACAGATAAACCCTGTCAGGCCCTTCCACCAGAGGATCCTTTCTGCTGGAGATACTCTCAGCCAGGCTGTCCTGGTCCTGTCCTGCTTCAGGGTGAGTGCAATTTCCTCCTTTCTTCCACAGGGACTGCTCATTGCTTTGTCCTGGGGCAGCTGAGCCACTTGGAGGGCTTCTAATTGGATGATGGAAAGTTGAGAAGCACTGAAAAGGGATATTTCCAGGCCTCAAAAGAGGGTGACACAAGCTCCTCAGTCTGGGGCAAATCACCTTGGCCCAGAGATAATTCACAGGTACTAGGAAGAAAGGCAGAAATATTCCAGACATCCCATGAGAGAATGCTGCCCGTCCTCAGCTCAGCGGAGGACTGGGTCAACCTATTCATATGCTGCCAGGAGGAAAACTCACAAGAGGGGACAGAAACTTTCCCTTTTTACCCTGTTCATTACAGCCACAGCAATCTGCCGTGCTGGTCTGTGTGTGCAGAATCACAGCACAGCATCCCTGGATGCCTCCAGCTGCAGCACCCACATTAATATCAAATGAAGTCATGCTCACAAAGGGTGTTGTGCTCGCCAGCTCCAGAGGAATCTGCTCCTAATGAGCGACTTCAAAGCATTAATGAGCTTGCAAAGCTCTCCTCTTCGTTTACAGAGCTGGATCTCACACGCTTGGCATTAAGACAGGGGTCACCCGTCAGCAGAGGAGAATGCGTGTGCATGTCAGCGAATATAATATATTTGTCATCCTCTAAGAAGCAAAGATTAATCATGCCCTCCCCAAAAGGAAGTTTTTACGCCACATCTGCTCTTCACAGCATGGAGAGAAGGGACCTGCCCGCAAGGATGTCCATGACCCATGCTGCTCAGATCCCCAAAGAGCCCAACTTTGAAGTTAACAACCCACCTTAACCCCTTGGGTCCAGGCTGGGAACTGCTACTTGAATTGGCAGCCCGAGGGATGAATAAAGCTGTGGAATTCTGTTCCACTGAAGGTTTAATGCATGCATGGAGGGAGGGAGTGGTGTGGATGTGTGAGAGAGCAGGCTTGACTGATGCTTGCTGCACGGTGGCATCCATCCAGCACAGGCAAGGAAGGGAGATGCTGGCCCAGAACAGCAGGGCTGCACAATGCATCTGCTGCTCTCTCTGGGGGCCACTCTCTCCCAGCCACAACCCCCTTCAAGCCTCCCTGAGCTCACCATAAATCCTTGTGTAGAAACAGCCTCCAGTGCCTGGCCAGCAGCCCATTTGCCCCCATTTGAGGAGCTGAGCGGATCCATCGTGCTGAGCTGGGAGGCAGCCACACAATCGAACTGGAAAGGAACCAGCCTTAGCACATTCCTGCTGCTGGGCACTGATTGCCCTCCCTCCCAAAACCCCTGAGCCTTTTCAGCCTTTCCAGAGCCCTCTTTCTGGCTGGTGTTTCTGCTCATGCAGGGAGGGTTGGATGAGGTACAGGACAATGAGATATGAGCTTACTCTTGCACCACTGCTGCCCAAGCTTCAGATAATCTCTGCATACAGCCTACAGAGGCACTGGAGCTTCCCTAGCCTGGTTCAAACTTACCATGACACATATCCAAGGAGGTCACAGGCACAACCTGTCTGTATTTAAAAATCCAGCTGCTTCCCAGGATCTGCTCTGGCTGTGCATCATCCACAAAGTTGGTCGGCTTCACCGGCAAACCTGCACAGAGCCTTGGCTGGGTCTGGAGTCAGCCTTGTTAATGGCAGGGTTGTAATATCAGCTGAATTACATGTACTGTCTTGGATGTCTCCTGTGCAATCCCAAGCCAGGCTGGCTGTACCTTGCTTGCAGTATCCCCACTAAATGTCAGCTTGAAGATGACACAGCTATAGGCTTTCAGAACACATGTTCTGCCAGAGAAAGACAATAACGTCCTGAAGTCAGAAAGGTGTCATCCTTTGGTTCAGAAACACATTGGCAATGTTAACTGGAAAGCTGTTTCTCCCCTCTTGTTCCTCCAAAAGAGATCTTCTGGCTCTTGGTGCCTATTCAGTAGGTCTGTGTTTAATTTAAATAGCCTCTGGAGGCAACTCTATCCCACATGCTAATAGTGCAGCTGAAGAGTGGTTGATTGGTAATTAATAAAAATATCCCAAGCCTTAAAGTTAAGAGCAAAGTAGAGTAAAAATAACAATTTGAGGGTTTTCAGGCCGAAACTGCTCCATTTTATTAAGGTGGAGGTAAAAACATTCTCAACATCATCACTTTAGAAACTAGTTGGAAAAAGGGAAAAGTGGGACAGGGTTCTCCTCTGTGCTCCTCTTGTGCCCTTGCCCTGCTATGAAAGCTGTTCAGCACATGGGCTCTGCTCCCTGTGGAGCTCTGTGACCTGAAGGTTTGGCAACCCTACCAGGGTCACCTTAGGTTAAGTGTGACATGACAGCTTGGCTCCACCTTGTGCCATGGGCTTGGGGGGGAAGCTTCATGCTGCTTATAGCTTGTTCATGTAGAAATTAATGGGGAAGCTCTTAGGACTTCGTCAGATTTAAAATACACTACTGATGTCCCTCATGTCTGGAAACTACCACATTTTGAGAGTAGCTGGAGTTCATTGACAAAAAGAAGAGTTGAACAGCTTTACTATTTAACTGGGCCTCAGTAGGTTTAAGAACAAACAGGCAAGCAACCACAGATCACTCCTGCTCCCTGTCTTTCCTCCCTCTTGAGAGGCAATTCAGGAAATGAAGCCAGCCTTTCTTTGTATTCAGAGGGTTTTTGTTATAGGAGGGCTAGAAATTCATGTATTGCTAGGGGTGAAGGCTTATACTCTGCAGAATTTGACATGATGCCCTGCTGCTTGTTGGCACAAATCAGCCCCAGTGGAACTACAGACCTTATGGTGCTGTGTAGCTCCATACATAGAGGAAAGGTTTTGTAGTTTGCAAATACTGGTGTTTGGCCAGAAAACCAAAGACCACTTACTATGGGCACACAGACTTGATTAAAAATCAGTGGAGTTGTGCAATTATGGGTGGTTATTTATCCCAGAGGGAAAATATGTCGCTTTGTTGAGTAAATTCTTTCAAAAAAACCAACAAAACCCCCATCAAACCAAAAGCAATGCAGCTACCAGAGCTAAAGTACTAAGTCACAGACAATAACAGATTTACTACTTTGTTCATCTCAGGAATGGTGTCCCAAATGTTTACAATTTTCCACAAGGTATCACTAGTCAAATTATTCTCCCAGTTATTTTCTTGGACAACAGACAGTTTCTCAAAAAATTAATCTTGAGGGTTTAAAGTAGCCTGACTTTGCATCATTGTTTCTGCTTTGATTCTGGGTGGGCTCCTAAGGAGACATCAGGAATGAAGGGTGATGGTTCAGCATTTCAAAGTCATCAACCACTCATATTCCATTATTCCTAAAGATGATCTGGACAGCATGCACAAGTAGTTCATCAAGACTTCAGCTTTTTTGTCTGAATTAGATTTCTGAAAGATACCATCATGGGCACATCTCTTCCTGTGACTGTTCCATGTGTCTTCCAAACAGAGAAAATGAGTCACAGCTTTGCAGAAGGGAAAGCTCAAGAACACATCAAGGATCACAGCACTGTGGCACCCATGCCTCAGATGCTGAGTGCCCAAACCATGAAGTCATAAAGGGACCTGATGTAAATAAGACATTTGCTGCATGTTCATCTGTTCTTGCCCCATGCAGTCAGTCAGCTTTTCTACACTCGTTGCAGAGAGACAAACTTGGCCAGTCCTGACTTGAGGCACATGATCCCTTCCAGCCCCACTCTCCATAGCTGCATTTTAGCATGTATTGATCACCAGGTGTGTGTAAACCAGGCTCTATCAAGGTCATTCCAAAATGACACAATAAAAATTAATGTGTTACTTACTTTTGACTGCCTTTTCACATGACAGAGGACTTAGCTCTGGCAAACAACAGCTCAGTGGGGAACTTCATCCTTCTGGGACCACAGCTTAGGAAATACTGCAGCAGCTCTCCTCTGAATCAACCCAGAGGGGAAAATGAAGCAACTGAGTTACACGTGGACAAATACCAGTATAACAGGTTCATATTTGTCAAAAAAGTCTCCTGCAATTATTCACATACCTTGGACAAAAGCACTGGAGTGAATGGGAGAAACCTCTTGCACTCTACCTGCAGCAGCAGCAGTGCCCACTCCTGCTTGTTAGCTCAGCAGGGAAGCGTGCAGGCGACAGATCACATCCCAGATGTCAAGGTGCATCTGCATGAATTCCTAAAATGACATGTGTTCTTTAGCCCAGAGCTTGGCTCCAGGCTAAGAGCTAAATTTGATGTTCTCTGAGGCTAAAACTTCTTCAAAAACCATTCCAGGTTAATTAGGGAAGGGAAATTTTGGCTGCAGTCTGTTCAAGAAGATTGACTTGGGAAATGGCATGAAAGTCACGGTTTTTGCAAGAGCAAAGAGAAAGAACAGACTCATTTCTAAGAGCTCTGTACCTAAGAACTTCAGAAAAGTGCAGAACTTCACTGAAATACAATAAAAGGGATTGCCTAAAAGCAGAACATCTCCTTTGGCTCCATGTACCATCTCCCAGAGGCACCACATCATTCCCGCTGCTCACAAAACAGCTTCTGCTGCCTTTTAATAGTTTTATTTTTAGGCTTCTCATATTTAATTCTCCCTTTTGCCTTATGTAAGGTGCTTGGAAAGGCTGCAGTGTCAAACAATAATTACATCAGAGAAAATTTAGAATCCACAGTGTTAAAATGAGCCTGCTCTTGACAAGTGAATGAATGTAGGAAGTGAGGGGATACAGTTTTGTGGAAAAGAGCACCCAGCTGGCAGTGTCACAGCATCTCTGGTGGGCTGGGGGCACCCGCCCTCGGGTGTGGGCAGGCTCAGCCTGGAGCACATCAGTTCCTGCCTGCCTTAGCGTGGGGTGAGATGCAGGTGCAGGTTCAGGCTGTGCTGTCAGCACTTCTCCCCGGGAGCAGACTTGAACTAGGTTTAAAATGCAGTTTTGCCATCCACTTGCCACCCCTGGGTGGGCTAAAGTGCATGTGTCTGTAGCTGTAGCTTCACCTCAGCCAGGGATCAGGCATTCCTGGGGCCAGGGGCACCCCCATGACCACCATTAGTCTGTTTATATTAGAACTGAAAGAAGGAAAAGATCTGTCTGCTTCACCCAATCTGTGTTTCTGAGGATATGGGTATCTACCTCAGGCAGCATTCCAATACCTTTATAACTTATTCCCCACCATCTGTGCTGAAGTGACTGGACATATATCTGCTGTGCTAAATTAAATTGTTTTAAAGTTGGAACTCAAACTGACACAACACTGAATCTTGGACTATGCCCAAGTATTGCCACTGCCAGGGTGTTAAAGGAACTCACTGGTGATAATCTCCAAGCACCTGCATTGTGTTTTCCAGCAAATAATCAGATTAGGGCAAATTTGATCTTCCACCCATCAAAGCCATACAGAAACCACTGATGACTGAGATTGCAGTGGGTGACCAAAAACTTTTGGGAAGAGCAGGAAAATATTTTCCTCTCTAAAAGAGAGTATCTCCTGCCTTACAGTGGATCCAAAGTAGAAGTATTAAAATGCTGACATGTATCAGCTATCTGTCATGCAATGTCTAAAATCAGGTTGTGGAGAAGAGTAGGTGTATAGAGTGAGCTCACACATAGTACATACAAGAAGTTTTCTAGGGATAACAAGTTTATGGAATATATATATTTTTCTCCATATGGGTTCCCAGCTGGACTTCTTTGCCGCCTTGGAAGAGACCAACTTGCTAAAAACATCAATAATGTCAAAATCCAGGATCATCCTAATTAGATGTGCCCTTTGAAGGGAACTGCTGAGGGCTGAGAGCTCACCTGCTCCTGTGAGCTTCCCCTGCCTGCGAGGGAACACCACAACCACAGGCACTTCTCTTTCCATTTGTTGTTTTGTAACTCATGTTCTTGTTACCAAGGAAAAGTGAAAAGAGGCTTATGAAAGAGAAGGGTGGGGGTGAAGGAGGGCAAACCTGTGAAGTTCCACAGTTTCAGATCCACAGTCAGTCTTCTGTGTGGCGTTTGACACCCTTCATTTTGCTTTTCCTGATCCACTTCACTCCCATCATTTGGCTCCTGTCCTTCCCATCCCTTGCTCCTCCCACGGAACAGAGGCCTTTGAGGAGCAAGGCCATTTCCAAGTGCAACTGGCCACCAGGAGAGCATACAACACAAGCAGGCTATCTCAAATCACTGGCTGGTGGCTTCCTGGGAAACTGGAAAAGATACTTCTGAAGTTAAAAAGATAGAAAAAAATTAATTCTTCAAATTTATGCTAATTTGCTGCAACTATGGTTTTTTGGTTTTTTTTACACTCAGCTTTCAGAAGAGCCACAGTGAAATGAATACTAAGCCCCTCTAAAGTCCTCTGGACATCTAGCACTTCTCTCTAATGGTTTCTTTCAGAACTTCTGATCATAAACAACAGTCAGACAAACCCTTAACATATTTCATTCTTCAACTACTTCCTTTTGGTTGGATTTTTTTGTGTGTTTGGGATTTTAAAAAGTAAGATATATTATTTCTTCTGGGATTTACAGCCTGAGCTTGTAACCATTAGGCAAAGTAAACCATGTGGAGATTTTTTATGATCTGCATTAAACATAAAGTTTTGGAAAGTAGACAATGAAATTAGTATTATTTTGCTGAACAGCTGTGCTAAAGCGCAGGGGAAAGACTGAAAAGACACTACTATTTGTTTATTTGGCTTTCAATAGCTATGACAAAGCAAATAACAGCTTTGGTCTTGGTCCACAATTGAGTTAATTGGTAACACCTCCAATTGTATGTCCTAAAAAACTCCTAATGAGCAGCTAAGCACAGGATAAACTAGGTAATATGTGTTCATTTGTGTTCCAAGAGGACCAGCCAATACATAGCAGACAGTTAACTGAAGATCCAAAAGCATCTGATTTAATGTGCACACACGCAAGAAGGGATGTGTGGATGTGTGTGCACTTTCTGTCCTGTGTCTGTGCAGCACCCAGCACCAGGGGCTGGGCTCCCTAATGCATTCCTTACACAACTGGGACCCAATCTGAAAACTACAGAGAGTCTTTTCTGGGAGACTTTTGCTGCCTCCAGCAGTCTCTGGGTCAAGGCTCTGAGGGAAGTGTTTGCCACTGCCTTCCCTGGTTAATTTTAGAGAGCTCCCAAGGAGATTCCCTCTCTTTTGCTCTTTCATTTACTCTTCAAGCCGCTCACACTGCAGGAAAGTGCTCAGAGCACCAGGGGAAGAAATGGTCCAGAAATGAGCAGTGGAGGCACGGGGAAAGCAAATGCAGATGTGCAAATACCTGCTCTGTAAAATGAATGTTCCTGGGGACAGTGCTAGAAATCATACACCTAGGACAGCAATTCAGACATCCAGAGAGCACACTGTGAAACATGGGCAGCAGAAGCACGGGGGTGAGACAATAGTTCACATCGGCGTGAGCAAGAGCAGTCAGAGCCCTTTAACATATGCCTGCAGTACAAGCCCAGGATCAGGGATCAATCTCTTGCCTGTCTGATGATCCCTTAAAATGAATTCATGCATCTCAGTCCATCTATAGTTTGCTAAAAGCCTGCAGCACCAGTCCTTGGCAAGACAGCTGGTGATGCTGAGGAACAACCCCACCAACGCCAAAGGGGAAGATTGGTAACTCAAGAAAGCAGCAGCTGTGTTTCAGTCCTTAGCAGCACCTCGGACACTTAAGGTTGATGGAAAAAAGCAGGAGGCCACAAGACTGACACTCAAAAATTCAGAAAGGACTGCTGGGTGCAGAAACAGAGAACAAGACAGTGGCAGAGCATTTTCCTGAAATGCAGCATTAGTCCTCCTGTGGAGATGGATGAAGGAGAATTTTTGCCTCAGCTGTCCATGCTGCCTTCTTTCTCTTTTCTTTCTCTAAAGCACTAATATGGACAGGAGTGTCTGGTCACTTCCTCCTGTCTGCCTCTTTGAGGACAGCCACCCAAAATTTTGGCTGTACTCCTGTACAGCTACATCAAGCTGGATGTGAGAAGCAGGGAGATGGTGACACACTGCCCAGTCTCTCTCCAGTGACTAAGCCCAGCACAGGGATGGGATCACAGCAGTCTTGTACCCAGACAGATGGAGAAAGACAGGACATGCTCCACCAGGGGAAAATCTCTGGTAGATGCAAGTATCTCCCCCCAGCTCTCTTGCCTGGGAGGTGAAACACAACAGGTGCCATAAGGCCAGCAAGTGTTTAACAAAAGCCCTTCTTTTGGTGCTCTCTGCTCTGCTGTTTGCATGGCTCTATGAGGCAGATTGCTCTCTCTTATTAACTAAATAAACAAGCAGCAAAAGTTGAGCAAAACGGAAACACACACACAGCTTGTCTGCAAATAGAGACAAACGCCTCCATCGCATGGCTGCACCCTGCTGTCTGCCTGTTACCTGCTTAAGCAGCTCTAATTTCACATTAAGGTCAATGCAATCAGAGCCTCTCCTCCCAGCTGGAAAACCTGGCTAATGAAACACTCAGGTTTCTGTTGAGTCCACTTCAGTGCATCAGCAGAGCACTTTGAGGAGCTGAGGTGGGTACCCTGGCCCTTCTTCTGCAAGGGTGAGTCCCCAGCCCAGACTGTGGGAGAAGGGCTGAGCAGGGGCTGCTCTGCAATCACCTGGTGAAAGGATGGGGCACTTCCAGCTTTCAACTAGGGCATTCTCCTGCCTGAATAATCCCACACTGGAGGGAGAGTGCAGAGAGCACTTTGCCTGCCCAGGTCCATGCTCCTTCCTCCTGAATATCCCAGACTGTCTCCAATTCTAGCAAATGGTATTTACCCAGTTTATGCATCCCTTCCCTCTATCATTCACACAGCACTCTTGCTTTACCCTGAAAACATACATGGGCTGAGTAAACTGTCTTTATATATAGTCTGAGGGGTTTGACTTTTGAGCTTCATTTCTTACTCTCCAGTTTCTCTTAGCTTCTCCTTTCAAAACACTAGAACTCTTAAACATGTTTTGATGGAGGCCATGAGTGAGACAGTTAGATGATGACCACTCATATGTAGGAAGACATTTGACCTGGTCTACATTCTCCATGTTGCTCAATAAGAAATTTTTTAAAAAACCAGAACATCCTTAGTCTTTCATGCCTCCAAAGTAACTGTTCTGAGGATAATTTAAAGTATTGAGACATTGATTCTCTAAATATTGTTGGCNAGGTGTTCTGGGCTGTGTGCCAGGGTCTCTGAGACCCCTGCCCAGATTCCTGAACGTCCAGGATAGCCAGAGGCGAATCCTGTGTTCCCACACCAGATTGGCTCCAATTCTAGTAAATGGTATTTACCCAGTTTATGCATCCCTTCCCTCTATCATTCACACAGCACTCTTGCTTTACCCTGAAAACATACATGGGCTGAGTAAACTGTCTTTATATATAGTCTGAGGGGTTTGACTTTTGAGCTTCATTTCTTACTCTCCAGTTTCTCTTAGCTTCTCCTTTCCAAACACTAGAACTCCTAAACAAGTTTTGATGGAGGCCATGAGTGAGACAGTTAGATGATGACCACTCATATGTAGGAAGACATTTGACCTGGTCTACATTCTCCATGTTGCTCAATAAGAAATTTTTTAAAAAACCAGAACATCCTTAGTCTTTCATGCCTCCAAAGTAACTGTTCTGAGGATAATTTAAAGTATTGAGACATTGATTCTCTAAATATTGTTGGCCTGCTCATATGTGGGCAGGCAAAGTCACCTATTATTGGTGATTTATTAGCTGTAGCTGCCTCTTTGATCTTCTCCAACATTGTGCACTCGATATTCTGCTCCCATGAGGCAGCAGGGACAGCAGCCCTGTCAAGACTTTCACATTATTGTTACTTACAGTTCCTGTCCATGGAATCACCTCCACTTAAGACACTGTTTTTTACTGGATTCAGGGGAATCTTCCAGAGCCCTACAATGTATGCAAAACCAGAAGTTATTCTTGGATTGAGAAATTATGATAGCAGCACCTCTAAATTGCTTTTAGCGGCTTTCTGTGCTGCCTCGGGCTCAGAAGTGCTTAGTTTGCTGACAAAAATCATAGACTCGTACACATTGGAGATGGAAAAGCCCTGCTAGCTTCAGCTAGTCCATTTCTCCTACCAGGGAGGGAATATTCCCAGCAATCTGTTTTCCCCGCTACTTTGTCTTGTCTATTTTTAAACATCCCATGTAGCAAAAATACATTTAGATTGTCAGGATTTCAGAGCCAAGTTAGCTGTGGAAGTACCAGCTGTAGCCTAACCTGCTTTGTCTGGTGGCAGCAGCTAAATTGCTCTCTGCTGCCTTTGAAGTCAATGGTAAAAGTCTTATTGGCTTCTGTGGGAGCATTCTCAGGCCTTTGGTATGGATGATTGGAGCAAATAGCTATGGAGCACTGATAAGCCATTCTTACACTATCGCTTTCCAGGCCCTAACTGCATTTTAATAGGCAAGAAATTGTCTCAGCAGCACTCAGGGTGCAATAACAGCAAAGCCGTGCGGAGCACGCAGCAGACTGGGTCTGCACAGAAGTGATTCCTGCCATGGCCACACAAAGTCATATCCACGGGCCCAAACAGGTCTGGTGAAATACATGTTCCAGGGGGAACAGTCAGAGGCAGCCCCTTTTGTACCTCCTTGAACCCTAAAATCCACCAGAGGTCAGTTCTGTTCCTAGGTAGCTCCAATGTATTTTCCTTTTTCCCTTTTGCTTTTTCATTTAACATAATGAATGAAGTGGGCTGGTCACATCAGTGTCCCCCTTTACCCATCTATCGTGCCTTGACTAGGATATAGCATAGGTATGGCACTACCCTATTGTTCTAACTAAAGAATACAAAAAAACCAAACAAATCAGCTGTTGAATCACGGAAGTTGTTACCACATAAAACTTGACTCGCATTCTCCAGGATAAAGCTGCCAACAGCAACCCCGTGAGATGGAGCACTCAGCAGTGGCAGTGACACAGCCCTGGTGCAGCTCACTCCTTTTGCTTTCTCTTTTAGTTTCAGTAACAACGGCAGGTAGTGAGAGCCAGGGTTGGATTTAATTTAACTGTTGTGGTCTACTGGGACAACTTCCTCTGCCTCCACATTTCCTGTCTGGAAGTTCTCCCAAAAGGATGGATTAACCAATATATGACCTGTATGGGAAATGCACTTTATTGAAGCTATTTTTCTAGGGTGGAGCTGAACAGCTGTTCAATAGTACATAGCTGCACTACATGAGAGATGGTAAAAACACAAAAAAATAGACTGTATTCAGGTATAACCAGGATGTAAGGAGGCAGAGATAATTAAATCTTGCTCTAATTTTTGCCTGTATGCAGAGGTTACTGTCCTTGTGTGACAAAGCATGGGGTACCACAGCGTAAGACAAGGAAAGGGACTTTCTTGTGCCATAAATACTGATTAATACCACCATGGCAGGCCCCAGCACCCTGGCATGGGCAACCCACATGCTAAAGCTCTGTGGGCATTGACCCCTATCCAAAAACTGCTTTTTTTCATGTGATGGAAGCAGCAAATGACATAGCCTGTGGAGACAGCTGTGATGGAGACCAAGCACAGTTCAGTCCTCTCTTTTGTATAAGGTTACAGCAATCAATAGAGGCCATAAGTGTCCCAGGAACAGTCCCACATTCACTCCATGGCAATCCCTATCTGTAGGCATCCCAGCTCAGACCCAGCTCTTTGCCTGTGCACAGGGAGCTGTTGGCTGTTGTGAGCTGCCACTGCCATCCATGGAGCACAGTCCCACTCTTGATAGCTCCTGTCTCAGGCCATGAAGGACCATCTCTGGGTGGCAGCACAAGGCTGCACAGCCCAGGCAGCCTCAACATGGGAAATGGAAGCATCCAGAATCTCTTCCAGAAACCTTGGTAAAGTCCCTGCTTCCCGTCCCCATCCCTTCCTCCCCACCACAGCAGGTGAGCAGTGCAATTCACTTATTGCAAATTTACATCAGGGCTGGAGACATGAGAAACTGAGCAGAGGCTTTAAAAGCCACCTTTTTTTTTTCTTTTTTTTTTAATAAATCCTTACATAAACCACTGGCCAGATTTGCCATGAGTTTCCTGTGTGTGCACATGAGTTATGTGCACAGTAAGTGTCCCATCATCATGAATTCTGCCGATGTGCCTCTTTAACAGCACCGATCATAGGGAATTCATTTGGTCTCCATATAGCTGTCACCTGTATTACCAGAGTGATTTCATTCTAATTTAGCATTACTTAATGGTGAAGATAAAGTTAAGTGTTAGCCATGTGGGTCTTTTCTTGGCTTCTCTCTCTCTCTGACACAGCAAGAGTGTGACTGCAGGGTGTTTTATGACCAATAATTCAAAAGAGCAGGGAAAAGAAGGAGCAGCAAATATCAACTGCTTGTCAATCATCCACAGTCTTTCAGCTCAAATGGTTATACCTGGCCCTCTGACCTTTTCTTCTGCCATCTCTGATCCCCATGTTTGTTTGGAGTTCTTTAGGTACTGCAACCACCAAAATATATTTCTTAAAGATCCAGGCTTGGGAAACCTGCAGTGGCTACCCACAGGGATAGGAAACTGTGGTATAGAAAGCCATTCCTAATGGCTGCAGTATAGCAGCCAAATTATAGCCAGCCCTACAAGCTGGCTGAACACAGGAAAATGCTGTGGGGAAATGTAGAGGATTTATAACATCAGTTACACAGCAACAAGTGATTTGTCTCCCAAGCCCCTGTGCTCCCCCCTTTCCTCTGGCTCAGAAAGGTAATCATTCTGTATTTATCATGAGCTTGTTTAAACTGGAGATGAAAAGCTACAAAAGTGCAACTTAATTGAACTCTGCATTGTGTTATTACAAATGCTGCCGACCTCACTTGCAGTCCATTATCAGAGAGTTCTGCTGAATGCTTTAATTAAAGACAATAAGGCTAATAAAAAGGCATCATTTTCTTGTCTTCAGCGCTGCTGGAGAGTTGGGGCTGATGAGATTATTTCCTGTTAATGCTCTTCTGTTGTTGTTTCTAAATCTTTTTCTCCCCATGGTTTGCAAATACTGTCTGAGCCTAAGTCGTACTAGAATCATTAAGAACAAGAAAAAATCAGTTTTGCCCCTAAAATGCTCACTAATATTTGACAAGCAGAGCTCCTCTTCCTGATGGTTTCCAGTGCCTTACCCAAAGTATCCCTGCCTTTTGCAGATCCAGTCCCAGAGAAGGACAGAGCTTCCCCACACAGGCACAGGTGCACGTACAGACCGGCGGAGGATGCGCTCTGCCCCGTTTGCAGGGAGGACAGACTGATGACAGTGCCACTTGCCAGAGGGCAGGATCCAGCCCACAGTGAGTAATGCAGCACCTCTCCATAATTAACATGCTTAGTAACAGTCCATATGTGCCATCTCTACTTTCATACTGGTGATAGTATTAACGACACCAAGCCAGCAACGTTTCCAGAGCCAATTAAGGCAGCTTGGCTGGGCTGCTTTGTCTTTCCAGCTTTGGTCCAACAAAGCAGAAGAAAAGGAGGACAACACAGGAAGGTATCAATGAGGATTATCACAAGGAAGGAGAAATTTGTAGCCTCATTGGGGGGAGCCAAAATGCTGTGGGGGAGGGCTTTACCCAAGGGAGATAGAAAGGTTTGCAGTAGGACAGCTCTGCTCACCTGGCCACAGGGGAATGTGCAGAGGGATAAGTGAGGCAGGATTCTCTCTGCCTCTGGATGTACAGGGAGGACAAACCAGACCCTGTCTGCACCCTCAGCCTTCAAGGACATCTGTAAGCCCTTGACCTTGTCCATACCATGCATTCCTTGGCCTTTGGCAAACAGCACAAACTAAGGAGGTGGGGGGAGGGGTGTACAAAAAAGGCAATGGGAAATGCCCTGGTGCTGCTTGCATGGATGTTTTTACTGAACAGGCACAAACAGGCACATCCACCAAAGAAAACACAGGCTGAACCCAGCAACTCCTCATGACTGGTCACAAAACAGTTAAAACGTGCTAGCAATCCAGGCCATATTTGAACAAGAGACCTAATGGCAATTGGCATTGTAGCCCTGCTGTGAATAAGCCAAACCATCCAGTCCTACTGTGATTAAAAACTCCTTCTTGGATTAAGGAACAAGCAGCCAGATGCTAAGTAACTGAACTTTGCCCTTGCAAGGAGGAGAGCAAAGAACTAACCACTGAGCCAGCCCAGTTTGCCAAGACTTTTATAGGGAAGGAACTTTTACAATTAAATACAGCAAAAGGTTTCTTCTACTGTGAGCCTCTGAACACAGGTTGAAAGAAGCAAAGTCGAACGTGAAAGCCAAGTTAAGGAAGAAAAAAAAAAAAAAAAAGAAAAAGTCTTGATCTGAAGGTTGCAGGCTCAAAGTAGCTGGAAACCCCATCAAGTGACTGAATGAGAACAGCAAGGGGCGGGCAAAGACCACAACTCCTCCCTGGGTAAAGGATGAAGCTGTAATGTGAAGCTGACTGACCTAGTTACATATTTCTTCTTCGCTCCCCATTTCTCTCACTACAGTTGCCAGGCTGGCATGTTGCAGAGCAAATTGTACATGAAGTTTCTACCATCTAAGCCAAGATAAGGAGGAAGCAGGAGCTCTGTAGATGGGGGCATCTTGAGCAGAACCATCTCAGGTCTCCTTGGAGGGAAGGCGCTTGACTGTGCCACTTCACCCCCTCCAAAGTGACTCTCTGCATCATATCCTTCCCATCCATCTTTTCTTCATGTGTCAACAGCTGCCTGTCATTTTTGACACAGTAGGGAAATGATCCACAACCTGGTGTCATTTGCAGCTTCATCCTCCTGAGCACATGAGGCATGTGCTCATTAAACAAACTCTTTCCACTCTTCTGGTCTGCAGTTCAAGCGAGAGCTTGGGTTAGGAAGGTCCTGCAGCCCCTGCTGCTGGACAAGCACTGCACCAAACAGATCTGCCCTGGACTACTAAAAAGCCTGCAAGTACAAAGGTGATATGGTGCTGCCATATACAAGTGCTGCTGAGCCCCTCAATTCTGATAGAGTTGGGAACTGGGAGGAGAGAGGGTGGTGTCTTTCACTCACTGTGTTTTGACAGAGTCAGGAGCCCTCTGACAGCTTTAACTCATTCCCAGATACACTCATGTGCATTGGAGAGGGGCATCACGCACAGCTTTATGGCCATGGTGAGGCTCTGTTCCTCTCTACATTTGGGTACAGCATCCTTGGAAAGCCAGTCCCCAAACTGCACCCTGATTTTCCTAACATGTGGCAGAGCTGCTCTGGCGGTGGCACACACCAGGCTGGGCTGGCACAACTCACACCATGCTCCAGCAGCAGGCCCTGGAGATCAGCAGGCTGCCATGGATTCCAGGTGAGATTGTGACATTTGGCCCTTTTGCACTCAAGGATGGCCAAGGTTACCTGAGCACACTGAACTAGTGAGCCCCTGGAGGTCAGGAAGTTTGGAGAAGCACACAAGATCTGGATCCATTGACTACAGATCTCCGAAGTATCCCCTATTACTGTAGGCTCACAAGCCTGACAATCTTAAACCATATCCCACCAAGATGAGATGGGTTGCAGGGAAAGCTCTGCTCTAGTAATTAGATAAAGGAGCAGCTTCCAGGAGAGGCAAGAGGATCTACCAAGGGAAGCATTTCTAAAAGATGAACAAACTCTTTGGGGAAGACAGTATTTTGGAAGAATCAATGCTAAATGTAGGAGCTTTAATGACTTGTGGGGAGTCTCCAGACTATAACTTCTAACTGGAAATGAGGAGAAAAGAGCATTGAAACCTTCTGAACTTTTCACCATTCAAAACTACCAATGGTGCTTTTTTTGGCTCAGGCGTATTTTTGATATGTTTCATTTTCAATGAAAAAATGCCTTGACAGGAAGAACTGGGGGTGATATGAGGAGATTCACACCCTCAGTCACAGCTACCCCCTCCAGCTGAAGCAAGGGATCTCCAGAAAAGGAGTGGTGCAGATGCTGAAGCAGATGCTAAACAGATATGAAGCCAGACAGAGTTCATTTGGTAAAGAGCTGCTGTGACCCCACTTTTCAGCATCACATATTCGCTTAGAGCCTTGTTCCTGCATCATCATCACTTTCAGAAGAGGGAAAAAGAATGGGTTTGCCTGTATGTGTGGGTTTGTCTCTCCCAAGCAGCTGAGGAGATCCAAGGTCCTGTGGACAGCCAGGTGGAGAAATTTTTCCAGTACACCAAGTAAACATTGCTGCTGTGGACATATTTTTCCGTGCCTCAGCAGTTCTGAGAATTTGACACTACAAGAGGATTTACCCAAAGCAAAGACCCTTCCCACCCCCTCTCCCTTCCCTTGCATGTCTCAGATGTGTTTCAAAACTCAGAACATGTCACAGGTACAGTGTCACACCCAACCCACAGCAAGGCTGCTCTCAGCCTTTGTCAGCTGAGGCTGCTGGAACACGTGAAGGAGGGAGAAGGGGATGCCAGAGCCTGCATCCCACTGCCCAGTTCAGCTTCCGAGGGGTGATGGGGGACCTGCAGCCATACAGCCTGGACTGGCACAGCAAGCTGTCACTCTCACCAGTCAGGAGAGTGATCAGGGAGCAGATCAAACAGAACTGCCCCATGCTTGTGCCCAACAGGGAATACCACATCCCAGTAGCACAAGAGCAAACCTACTCCCTTCCTTCACCACTGACCCAAACAAGAGCTTTGGAGCCAGCAATCATTTCAGAGAGGTCAATGGCTGGTCACCATTTTCCAGCCTTCTCAATCCACAATTTGCTCTACGAGCATCCTGAAGAGACAGTAAAGGGTAGGTCATTATAGAAGTGTTCTCAGGAAGAGATAAACCCATTCCATGTATTAGTAAGCTCCACAATCATCACTGCTGGAAGCTGGGTGTTTATGAGAACTGGCTCCTTTATAAGAGCTGCACATACACAATGTGGGGTGAATACCAACTTCAATAGGGGAAACCAAAAGATTTGGACCAAAGAAAACAGTATGATGCATAAACTGAGTATGACTTGCCTCAAATCTCAGCTTTGAGGGGAAGTAGAACAAAACAACATTCAATGTGGGACAACTAAAAATGACTCATTCAATTCGGACAGGAATTTTGTTTAAACTGAGTTATTATTTGACCTTTTTATTTTTTCTAGAAAAGAGGTCCTCTTTCATTTTAAGTGAAAAAGGCTGTATCAAAATATAAGCTTAAAATGTAAAGATTTTGTCTCAGAAAGTTTCCGTGGTAAAGAAAATAAATGTCCTATTTTTAAGCCTGCAAACCAACACTTCCAGCCTTTGTGATCCCCCTCCCTCCATCCCTCACCAGAGAAATGCACTGACTCCAATTCATAAGCAGTTTCCATCCTCCTGTAATTTTCCTCTAATTGGCAAATTTACTGTGCACTGCACATATTTTACCCTTGTCTGCAGGAACCTGATTTTCTGTTCTCCCCATTCCCTTCTCTGCCCCTTCTGCTCTCCAGTCTCCACATCTGCCTTTCTTCTTAGAACTCACACACACACACAAATTTGCCCATTTCATCTGCAACATCTGTACAGCTTGACCAGTTTCCTCAGAATTTTTTAATACACACAAACTCAACAGATAATGCAAATGAGCTGCCACTTAATTATTTCCTCAACTTGTCACACAAGGAGCAATTTGGAGTGAGGGCCAGAGGTGGTGAGAGAGGCAGCACTGCTGCTCTCCCTGGTCCCACCGACCCACCCTCCAGCTTTCCAGCGAAGACTCACTTCACAAAATTTAATTACTCTGCTAACATGTCCCATATGCTCTGTGGCAGGCAGGGAAGGCTTTAATTACCTCTGCTCTAGACATGCTGATTCCCCATCTCCCATCTCATGGGTACTCAACACAGCGCCCATGGGGCTGAGGGTGCTGCCAGAACCAAAATGGTGGCTCAGTGTCGGGCCCTAGGTGCAAAAACATCCTATTTTTCCTCCTTCTGTCCCTACACACACACATCCACAGATAATGACAGGGCCACAGAAAGAGAGGGCTCTACTCTCTGGAGGAAAACAACTCGTCCCTCTTAAAAAATGCCAGCCATCACTGCTAATGAACTGATTAACAATCACTAATGATTAGAAAGCCCTTCCACACCATTGCTCACTTGTATGGCACTTGAGAGACATCATCTCTCATTTGGAAAGTAGAGGACAAAACCTATCCCCAGCTGGCCTTCCTTCTTCCCTCCATCCTCCTAACACTTCAGCACACCATGGAGCTGGCTTTTCCCCTCCTTCTTCCACCCCATTTTATTTTTCATTTTCACAGCTGCCTCTGCAATTGCTACTTTTATAGCCAGCGGGTGTTGCTGAGGTGGCAGGTAGTCAAAAGCATTTTGGGGCACAATACATCAGGTGGTAGACAAGGAGCAGGCAGGAATTTGTTTGACATGACATTGTTATGCAAAGACGCTCATGGTTCCCAAGGCTCTTCATGCAACTGGATGGCATTTTCTGGAGACAGAAATCCTGCTTTAGGGGAAGAAGGGCTGGAGGCAGGGGAAATCCTTTCATTCAGGATCATGTTTAAGTGTGAGAGCAGAATATCTATTGTTGTTTCTATGCTTTTAATGTGGTTTGTGGCTTATATGATCCAGCCTGTAATCTGTTCCACATCTTATAGTGCCTTGGATTTGATGGAGCCACATCTGAATTGTGATAGACTGCTCTGCTGACTGCCTTGTGGTGAGCCATCTCCCACCAGCTACAGCTGGTGTTTTGAACAAGAGCCAGTCATTATTGTTTGCAAACTCTTCAGGCAGAGGGGCAATTTCCAAGAATATTGTGGGTAGGAGAAATTCCACAGAAGATGCCTTTGATTTGAACTTTCCAAATGTGGGGTACACATCCACACAATTTGTTTAGTCAACTCCCTGTGTGTCCCCCATCAAAGACACAGCTGCAGGGTCATGATTTGAAGCAGGAATAACACTGCCTTCCCAGGGATCAAGGACTGTGCCAGGGTCGTTCATGGGTTTTCCAAGCCCCATTGCAGCCATCTGCAGCATCCATCAGCTTTCCTGCTGTATCAGGGCATCCCTGACCCAGCCACACTCCAGTCACATTTGGCAGCCACAGAGGGGTGCAGGCAGTGATGTCCTGAGCAGTGGGAGAAGAGAAGGGGAGGAGGCCTTTCCTGAGCAATTTGTTTTCTTGCATGAACTGCTCTTCTTGAAGAGCAGTGCTTAGACCGTGTTTTCCAATTGTTTTTGTTCCTATGGAGATATGGCAAGCTTCATGGGATCTTGCTTTTCCCCCTGCCCTAAGTGGAGTCTGGTCCCATGAGCAAGCTCTGGAGTTTTGAGAGCAAGGCTCATGGCATCCACTCCCATCCTCCCTGTCCCTCTCCACTCCAGACCTGCTACACAGAACATGAAACGAGCACGTGCTGGAGCTCCACATCACTGATTTCTCCTGTGAAAGGGAGATAATCCACCAAGCACTTGGCAGAAGGGTGGCACAACACATTCTCTTTCAGGAGATGTTCATCTCAATGCCCTTCTTTCTCTACTTCAGGTCCCAGTGAGGTCTTATATACGGAATATTCCTTCAGGAAAGCACAGGTCTACTCCCTCCCTTTCCCAAGAGTACCTAAATTGTGTTAAGTTTATCCAGGTTTCACGCCAAGGAATGGATATGTGGCTGGTCCAGATCCACTCTAAGCTTTGTATAGAAGCCAGTTCCTTTTTCAGGGCCATCATTATTTCTTTTTAACCTAGAGCCAAAAATTATCACTACTCAGGCTGAGGGAAGGGAACAGGAGGGGAGAAGAAGAGAAGAGAATAAAGGGAACAGATAGAGAGTCAAGTCAGCACTTGGGACATCACAACTAGAAGAGGTCAAGCTGCACTTTTGAATGGCTCATCCCCTTACTTAGGTTCATGGTAATGGGAGATCCTGCCCTTTTCTGTTTTATGCATTTCAGTAGCATCACTGTCCTTAGGGTGAATCAAATTGATTTAATCCAGTCACTCAGCTCAATTTCTAGGGCTGCTCGGCCAGGACTCCCTAATCTGTGAACAGGATTTCATTGTGGCCGGGCACTCCTGATCCTTCAATTTATGGCTTGGCATTAAATTGGGCTCCAGTGATGCAGGTCCACTTAGATTATGTGTTTGAAAGAGCAGGCAACTGTAGCTCAAGCAGTAGGAATATAGAGGAATTCTTGTGGAAGTGAGTCTCCCTCCCTGAGTAAAATAATCTTGTGACACCCTGTCTGTGTGATCCAAAGGGCTGTGGTATTGAGGTCAGGATGAAATCTCATTCAGGAGAAAAAAAAATAAATTATCATCGAAAGCTGGTTTGCAATTAAAAGAAGGATTTCTTTCTAAAGTTCCTCACTTGCAACAATGAAATGAACTGAGCAGCTGGAGTTGTTTCAGCCTCCAAATCTGTTTTTTGGAGGGCAGGAACTTGTGCAAAAATATCTCACAGGTTTGTTGGGTTTTTTTCCATTCCTGGGGGAGAGGCACACAATACAAAACCACCTAATTATAGAAGCAATGTTTGGAAATAGAAATTTCAAATCCTCTGTTGTGGCCTTAATGCAGAGCTTATCACTTTCAGGCATAAAGAGAAGCTGCAGCCATTGCTCAGACATACTGGACTTACCCTGATTGGTGCTGGGAGCTGGGTGGGCAGGTGTGAGCTCCGATAAAAAAAATTTGTCTTCCTGTCTCAGAGCACATCTCCCAAGAGGCATTTTAAGAGTGAACAGGACTGCATAAGCTCAGCTTTAGTCAGGAACCAACCTGCCAGTCCTTCAGTAGTGCATTTTATCCATGACCTCAAAGCACTGAGCAAGACACTCCAACCAAATAGGGCTGGTAAACTTTTCAGTCCTAAATATCTGAGATGATTGGGGGGCTGCCCAGCAGCTCACCAGAGCAATATCATCTGCTGCTGTGAGATGTGTGCAAGAAAGCACGTGGGGATGCTCAGGAGTGCAGAGCCAGCCGGGGCATTCTGCTCAGGAATGTGCAGTCTGATCCCTGCTGCCATTTGGGCATGGCTCCTAGGCTGAGCCAGCTTCCAGAAGGTGTCCAGAGACATCCTGGAGACACCCCAAGACAAAGCCCAGACATAACTTCACAGGGGATCTGCCTGGACAATGGGGCCCCTTCCCAGGGCAGCCCAGCAGAGCTGCCCACCCACACCAGCCTCCCTCGCCCTGGAGCTGACCCACAGCACAGCTGTGCCCAGGCAACATCCCCTCCTCGTGAGTAATTTCCTAGGTCCTGTATTGTTTCAGGGAAACACGTACTTGGCAGCTCATGTTTTCCAAACCACCAGCCAGCAAGGATGGAAATAGACTCTTTGGGAAAAATGCTTTCTCCACTATGTCATGAGGTAAATATCCAGGGTGTGTTTCCTCAACCTCAATATGCACACAGAGGGGGTAGGAGACTTGGCAACAGACCTCAAGGATCCATTTTATTGGGACAGCAGAAGCAAACCAGCCTCAGAGTCACTGCAAAGAGCACAGGGGTCCCCTGAGCACCAGGTCAGCTCAGGCAGAGCTGCACAAACCCAAGCAAACACACATCCCCACACCCCTGCACCTCGCTGCTCTGCCCATAAAATTCAAGGGAGGGCTGTGGGAAGGAGGGCTCTATGAGGCACAGAGTCCCTCACAGCCTGGAGATGAGCACCACCCAGCCCCCTTGGCAGTGGAGCGAGGGGCAGGTTGTGCCTCGTGCCCCCTCCTCGTGCCATATCGACTGGACACCACTGCATTGCCTTCTGGACAGAATCAATAAGCAAAGACAGGCACTACTGTTAAATTACCCCAACAGCCTCCCGGTGATCTAATGGACTCTCCAGTAAGGTCTTATTAAATTCCAAGCTAAACTGCATCCAGTTACAGTAATTATTGAATATTTAAGAAACAGCAATTGGCTATTTAGAGCACACTAAAAAAAATCTCATGGAAAATTTCATGCTCTTTAATTACTGTGCAACCTATCTTTTTGGTGACACTCTGCAACCTGTATTTATGTGTTAATTTGCATCTGCTCCATGTTTCAGCATTTTAGAAAATAAGAGAAATTAAAAATTAAAATAAAAAAAAAAAAAGAGCATTTCTCCTGTCGAGGGTTGGGACCTGCAGGTAAAGAAAAGCCTAATGAAAGCAGGTGCTGTGCCAGCTTTCCCTATCCCTATGTGGAAAGTCCAAATGCTGCAGTCCATCACTGCAGCTTTCCACATCTTGCCAGCTCCAAACCCAGCCCTGTCCCTCTGCACGCTCAGCCGTGACCTCCACAACCCCCATCGCTCCCACCCTAGGGCTCAAATGCTAAAAAGAAAAAGCTAAGTCAAGCAAACCATGCCTTTGCTGACCGATGTGAGTCCTCAGGAAGTAGGGCAACACCTGCCTGGAGCTCATTTCCCTGCGCGCAGCCAGAGCCGCGGCCAAATCCGAGCGTGGGTCCTCTGTGCTCTCCGAGAGCCATAACCCCAGCTGTGCTCTCCAGCTCACTCTCTGCCTTATTAGCACTGAACAGCATCCTTATTTAACACACTTCAATTTAGAGTGGAATGGATATTTCTTACTTCAGAAAGTCTCACCTGCCTCTCAAATGGCTCTTGGCATGCTGCCCGCTCTCACTCGCGCTCTGCCTCTAACAAGGCAAGCCTCATTCCTCTCAAATGGAAAAGAGCTGGCAGGGCTTGATTGAAAGTTTGGATTCCTTCCCCCTCCCCATCCACTTAGATGCCACAAGAGCCCCCAAATCTGTATAGCCTTCTTATTGCCAGGAAAGCAAAGCTTTTGCCAACACATCTCCCAGGCTCCTCATCACAGAAAGTGAAGTTAAAGCATCTAATGGAGGCACCAACAAAGATTGGCACAAAAAAAATAAAGAGGGGGAAGATGAGCACTGTTTGCAGAGCTTGCCTGGCCTCCTGCTACCCCTGCTCCCATCTTTTCCTTTTTCACTGTTGTATCTTCAGAACATCCAAGCCCAAGGTAGAAATATCTAACGAGCAATTTTTTTTCTTTCCCATCCCCAACCGCACTCCTTCTGCAGGCAGCTTGAAATGCAGAGATCCAAGAGAAAGGAGCATACCTCACCGCTCCCGCTTTCCTAACAAGACCTCATTATGGTGCAGGAAAAACTTGACCCCATCGGAAGTGTCAGGCAGAGGCACTGTGTTTATTTCTCACATAGTCCCCTTCACCTGAAACTTGGTGGGTGCTGCAGGGAGGTTATTCTTTCTTCCTTTGATTGCCATGGGGAGTAAGCTTTTCTTTTTTTAACAAAGCTGTTTTAAAATAGATGTTTAACTCTGTGCTATTTTAAATGATGCATAGAAAAAAGCCCACAGCAGAGCTGCAGTTCAGCACAAAGACTGGACGAACAGAAGCCCATGTGCTCCTAACTGTGTACAGAGGTGAAAAGAATACACAGATTACTGTCTTGAAGAAAATGGCCCTGTTTGGGCCAGATGATGGTCATTCAGCGGGGGAACAGCTACAAATCTGCTAGAGGTTTCCCCAGCTTACTTTTGCAGGTCAGTGAATATATCCATGGTCATCTCCAAATACTGTGAACTACATCTCTGCAAAGAGAGGAGTGGGAGGGAGGAGGAAGGCTCCAGACTGCTGGGTGCTGTGGACCCCACATTTCTGGCCAATCTTTATGCTGGTGGTCATGCTGAGAGTTGAGTGAAAACCCATCCACAGCCACAGGAGAGAAGAATTAAAGACACAATGCATGCCACCCAGGAAAGAGACTTCCATCCACATCTCCAAGGGAAGCAAGATAGGAGGCACTAGATAGCAACACTTCCAGGGACTCAGCTCAGATTTGCACTGTGATACAGAGGCAAAAGAGTCTATTCAATGGGCACTTATTATTTTGGTACTCTGCAGATTACAACCCTCTGAAGTTACAAAACCATACAGTCTGTGTTTATCTCTGGTGTTCGATTATTACAAAGTTGTTCACGCTCAGCAAATATGTTTTCTGATAATCAGCTGGCATTTACTTTATAGACATCTGTGTTATTAAACACACAGAGAGGGGATTTAGGGATTGTGACAGCAAATGGCCCTTGTTCAGTCTATAAAGCATCACGTGCATTCTTCTAGCTGCTCCATCACAATGTGTTACTGTGGGTCAAACCTTCATCCAGCCCAGAGAGCCCTGCATCCCCCAAAACTCCCTCCCCTCAAGTAGAAAAGGCCATGTCTTTTGCATGGTAAAGGCATCCCATACCTCCAGCTGCATCGATGCTGCTGTCTGGCACTGAATTATTTAGTTTCCTCTCACTGTGAATGGAAATGATCAGCAGTTTAAATGGGATAAAGAGAAGTTTGAATCAAAGGCACCTTAACTCAGTCAAACACACATTGGAGACTTCCTTGCCTGTGACTGTCAGGGGTAATAACCACAGCTCTGATCAAACAAAAGGCCCTTCAGACCCACTTAGTCCCCAGAATCAGCAGGTTCACATCTCCTCTTCCAGCTGTCGGGGAGGAAAGTATTTAAAGTTGAGTCAGAGGGAAATGAGGACATTGGACTGTGGAACACGAACAACCTTCCTGTGGATTGGAGGCTGATTTTAGTGCTGGGCTTTCTCAACACCCAAACACTTTGTTGTGCAGGCTGGCAACACTCGCCATTTCCTCCTGACCTGGCAGGAGAGGAGGGTCAGTGTCAGCAGCAGTCACATTGGCTAATTCATACAGAACTGTAGAGCTAGCACTGCTACATCAGATGCCAGCCTTCTCATTTCCTAAACCTCTTCTGCTCAAAACCACCATCTCTGACCACTCCTCCCCTGAATCCAGCAGCAGCTCTGCACTCTACCCACAGCCAAGTCCTCCCACCTGTCTCCCCATCTCCTCTGTGCTACCTGGTCCTCTGCAAACATCAGACCTCCTCGGATGGCAGTGTGCCTCTCCAGATCACAAGGTCATGAAGGGCACTGATTGTCATGGTATGACCAGAAGGATGGCACAGAGCTGGAGGCAAATAAGGGATGTCCTAATGGTCATTGCAGAGATCTGGTCAGTGGAGATCCTGAGGTTAAACTGAAATCTGTCAGCATTTTGGAGGATTCTGCTGTCTGCGCTGCCCCTGCTTTGTTGCCCCCAACCTTGTTCTCCCCACAAGAAAATTCTCACCTCCTACACTGCCTTGTGAGCTGCCCCCAGTTTGGGATGCTTCCCTCAGGGGATGTCATTGGAGGGAAGCAGAGGGATGCTCTGGCATCACACAGCCAGGCTCTGCCAGCTCCAGCACAACACCACAGCTGCCCCTGCCACTCCCCACCCCCCAAGTTGCTAGCATTAAAAGGATTATGGAACAAAAAGATGAGAGAGAAGGGATTACAGGGAATTATCAGCCTTGATCCTCTCCTAATTAATTACTGGTCAGACATATGAAAGGCTGGCTGCAGCACACCCCACAACAATGAGGAAGGAATGACACGTGCAACTGGAGAGGCTTTGGTAAATGCCAACTCTTATTTGCTAATGCAACTTTCTTCCCAGAAAAGGCTCATTTAGAGAGCAGTACCTAGACATGGCTGCTGCTGTCATCATAAACACGTACAGTTTGTGTTCCTCTTCATACTCTCGTTTTTCCTCTTTCTAATGCTTGCACTCTCTTGGGTGATTTGCAGCCAAGCCTGCTCTGCCCCAAACCCTGGCACTGGCTCCACAGGGCATCCTCCTCCCTCAGCAGGCTGGGAAAGCTGATGCTTACCTGGCTGACTGGGGGATGCCTGGTTTTCTTGTGCGAGGCTGGGCTGACTAATCAAAAGGTATTTTTCTTAAAATCCTTATGGATTGAAGCAATCATCACAACAATCAGAGCAATCCTGCAATGAGGGGAAAGAGGAGGCATGTCATTTCAGCTCTGCTCTCTAGAGGAAGAGATAACAGAAGATCTATTTTTCTGTGTTTCCTGGTCTAAAAGCAAAGGATGTTCTCACCCCTCCCCAACCACTGTTTACTGAGAACTGGCCAACTTCTATGTTGTTTTTTAATTCTCAGAGTTACACCCCAGTAAATAAGAACTAAACTAATGGCTAGCCTCTGCATATTTTGCTTTGCATGCTTTCCAGGATCCAGCCCCTGTGGCAAGAAAGAGACCCTATAATGAAAGATTGGTTTCACCAGACACAGTCATTTTTTCTGAGAACAGAGGTCCATCTAGTCCTAGAGGTTTGCTGGGCCTGTTCCCATCTCCTTCCCTGAGACCAGCTCTTTGTCAGGGTCATGGTGCCACCTGAGCAGAGTTAACCCCAACTGATTCATGATTGCTTACTGGGCTCACATGCTTCCTTACTGAACTCCACACCTTAAATAAGGGTGCCCAGCCTTCCTCAGACAACCTCCATGCCCTGACATCCCACGAGTGCACCTTAAATCTCACTGAAGTTCTCTGATGGAGCAGCCTGAGTCCCAACCCAAGTCAGATGTTTCCAAGTTACCTGTAAGGGAAGTGGTTGTTTCCAGCCCTTAGTCCCAGCTACACCGTCAGCATCTGCCAGCACCCTGGTCTTGTTTCCTCACCCAGCTGAGCATTGCCAACCTGATGGGTGATTTAGGTCTGGCTTGGGAAGTGCAAGATCTCTGTTTGCAAAAACCACACATCTCAGCAGCCCTGGATTGGCCCCTTTCTGCTCTGCCTTTAGGCTCAAAGGGGCTGTGCAGTCACAGGAAGCTTCAAAGGGGAAGGCACTTGCAGGATGTGGCTAAAGAGCATCTCTTTTTGCATCACACCTTTCCCTTGCACTTTCCCTCACTGCAGGATCATTCCCAAAAGAGTCACAGCCAGAACACTACATCAAGTTTCCTTTCATGACCCACAAAGCCTTTCAGTGGAGAACTCTGACAAGACTTTTGTGCCAGCTCCAAGATCCCCCAGGTCTGTCCCCATTGCCTGCTTTTTTCCCCTCTCTCTTTTAACCTAACAACTCTGCAGCAACCTCAAATCAATAAAACAAAGAAAGGCAAAGCAAGCTGCCACTAAACACCACCTGCTCAAAAAAGATCAGCTAGAATTATTTGCTGCTACACAAGAAATTTCTGCCTGCTCAGTGCCCTGGTTGCTGCACTGTAGATGCTCAAGAAGGAGCAGGATGCAGAGGTGGAGGGACCTGCCGGCATCCCCTTCCTCACTGCACAGAGCAGTTGGCTCTGCTGCAGCTGCAATTTGCACCATATGTTCATGTAAGCGATGAAGCAGGGATGGCCACAGCCCTTCCCTGGCTCCTGGAGCTGAGAAACCCCAGTGGGGGAGCCCAGAGAGCATCCTCCTGCATCCAGCTGAGAGTTTATCAGAGGGCATCCCCCCAGCTGCTGGGACAGGCAGGCGGCTTCTGCACGTGAGCTCTGCTTTTGCCCAGGGGACAGAGGCTCTTCTCTGCTCTGTGCAGAAAAGGTTAAGGGAAAGCAAAATTTCTGAGAAATACCAGCATGCTGGTTTTGACAAATGCACAAATTGGAGCCAATACGGAATGCAGATGTATGTAAACACTCATGAAATTATCCCATCCCTCCTGCATAATGTCGCCTCATAGCCACAGAGGCTCCGAGCACTCTGTGAGGCCAGGGCAGCTTAGATCCATGCAAATCAGGGAAAAGATGCTGTAAAGGTGCCAGGCAAGAGTGGGGAAGGAATGAGGGAAGAAGACACCTCGTCATTAAGTTAAGATGGCAGGAGGACACCCTGGCTGTGGGATTGGAGTCAATGGGAGTTTCAAGAGCTGCTTCCCAGCTCTGCCTGCAAATACCTTTAATCCTCAATCTCTAACTTTACAGGGGCTGGGGGCGGTAAATGCCACATTACAGACATCGAACCAATTGTCCCGAGATCACAACATGAACCCTGAAAACAGAAACCAGGAGTCCTGACTCCCACATCCTTGTCCTAACTGCTTCATCTATGTCCTCTATAGCTGTTGCCATGGAGATAATTTCAATGCCACCCATTCCTTACCAGGACTTCACTGAAATGGTCCAGCAAAAACAGGACATAAGCCCTCAAGAAAAAACATCCTTCCATGCTCCTGCTTCCATGGTGAGCTGCAGCAGGGCTGGGGCAGAGGTGAAAAGCTTTCAAGGTTTTCTCCACATGAAAGCCCCTTTTTAATATCAAGCTCACATATTTTCTATTTACCTACTGCCAGCTGCACCTGCCCTGATCCCAGCCATAAGCCCCAGCAGAAGTTAATCTCCCCATCCCCACATCGCACCTGCAAAGCCTCAACTCCACTTTTCATAATGGTCTGTATGAACAGATCTCTTTCATTAATCCCTCACCTTGCTCTGGCCTCCAGAGAGCTTCTTGGCACCAGTCATCTCCCCTGTTCCAGCACTTCAAGCTGGATTTTGAGATGACAGAAGCCTCTTGAGTACAGGATTTTCTGATTAAAATAGAGAGGGTGAGGGACACATAAAAAATGAAGAGCAGAGAAGACGTCCCATATTCTTCCAGTGAACTTAAAAAATTTCAGCTCTAGGGCATAAAGGAATAGAAGTAAAAGCATTAAGTTCTGAACTGCCAAAGAAATCTCACTCCCCTACCCCTCAGTGGGAGCATTGGGACTCACCAACCATCCTACTGAGAATCCAAAAACCCTTTTCCAAGAACAACTAAATCTGTAGGCTTCAGGGAAAGGTAAACAAGCACCCACACACATAAATAAAGCATGGTAATAAATGTCTTAATAATTAGCAGTGATACAGATGCAGCTGAGCAAACAGCCCTGGATCCAAAAAAACAAACAAGCCTTCTGCTTTCTGTCCTAGCTCCAGTGATAATTGCTTGCATGCCTTCATCACAGGGGATCCCAAAGCTCTTTGTAAATAGAGACGGGGACGTCTGTGGGATGGAACCTGGGAGAGGCTATGGAGTGGAGCAGACCTATTGCATGGGCTCCCAAAAGCCACCTTTGGGTCCAGCACAGCCACTGCCCACTGGTGCCACACGGTGGGTGCATGGCCACACAGAGCACCTCCAGCAAATTCCTCTGCTCTTCCAGGAGATTTCAGATTGCTGAGGGGGGAAAAAATGGGACTGAGGAAAACTGGGCGTGTTTCCCTGCCTTGTACTGAGCCCCAGCCCACAGCACCTGGGTTCATAAGGCTGCTCCAAAGCTGCCTCTGGGCTCAGTGGGACAGCACTCGGCATCTCTGCTGGTCTGGGGCCGTCTAGGACAAGACTAACACTCGGTCAGGAGCAAATCTACAGGACTTTACTCTCAGTTATTTTTCGCTCAATTATACCGGAGGAAATCATATTACGAGAGGGATCAATAAGGAAAACAGAGCTGGAGGAAGGAAGAGAGCAGTACAGAAACACACACTTTCACACAAACCTCTCTCTTCTGAACTCCAGCCGCAAAAAATCTCAACCCTTTGAACTTTCTCTTTGAGTCCTGAGCTCTTCTAGCTTTTTTTACCTTTTTTTTTATTTCCCCCTCCAGACTCAAGGATGCATTTCTAACCTCAGAAAGAAAATCTTCCTTCTGTAACAGTCATTAATTGGCTTTGGAGAATCTGGGCCACCAGATATGCCCCTAATCCTATACACACTTCCAGTCCCACATTCAGAGTTGGGTTGGCTGGCACTTCTCTCTGCAAGAGACTTGTTAAGGGAATTAGCTGCTTTCTTCAGCCACTGCAGCTGTCTGGCTTGATATATTTTTTTAGATTGGGGGGAAGGAAAAGGCAGTCACCAGATTATGTTGGGGAGACACTGATGCGAATTTTTTTCTATCTAAATAGCACATTTCTCCATTATCAAGACACACAAAGCATTGTCAATCACCTTGTCCTAATACAAAAGCAAAGAGCTTGCCAGAAGGTTGGCAGCAATCAGCACATCCTTGTGGGTGGCAGGGTGTTATGAGAGTGAGTGCCAGTTTGATAGGAGCTGTTTCGACTGGGAGGGTGTTTGTCATGATTTAAAATGTTAAACCGTGGAAGTGGTACATAAAAGCTGACACAAAAATGTCTGAAGAACACATCCACGTGGCCTTTTCTCAAAGATCCTATGAGCCAAACACAGCTCAGGGTGGTGAATTCCCAGCTGCCCTCAGGAAAACTTTAGCTCGAACCTCTTTCAGCATTGGGAGGATTTACAAAGCAGTCACCAATTGCAATTCATCATTTCCCCAGGTGGTCCTACCTGCAGACACTGCTCACACATGCAGAGCACCTCCAGGCAGCAGGGAGATCTTCCTCCACAACCTGGGGGAAGTAATTCCTGCAGAGGATAATTCAGGCAGGGGTCAACATAGGTGCCCTTTTCACAGAGATCCCACTCTCATATCCTTTCTAGTACATACCAATAGCAACCAAAATGAAATCAAAATTGAGTTGAATTACTGTCTTGAACAAAAATAAGCCTATTTACCAATCCAAATACATATGAGAATCCTCACTAGAAGGAAAAAACCCAAAACAGCACATATTTATTAAACTATTCTTTTTCTTATTATTGTCTCTCCTGGTTCAGACTGAGGCATTGAAAAGCTACGAGACACATTGATCTTGTGCTATTTCCCATTTAATACTGAAGCACTTGAAGCTCATGGGAAAGGTCATTCAGTTCACATTTCTACCTGAGGAGATTTGGATTGCACAAACACCCAGACGCTCAAGTCTCCCACTTCTCACACATGGCCATCCTTTTTGGGGCAAATCCTGCCAGGCTACATTTAGCATCCTGTTGGTGTTTTCTGAAAGATGCAAAGTGTCCTTTAAAAGGAGAAAAGCCAGCACAGGATGGAGTCGAGAGGCTCTCCAGCTGGAACGTTATCCTGGAAATCGCCATAAACTGCAGAGGTGAACTCCAAATGAAAGATCACACAGCAGGGACCTGGAGGAAAGCAGATGGCTTTGAGAACTGGGAGTCTCACACCAGCTACAAGCAGGTAATTACCAGCAAGTCACAGCTGGGCTGGACGACATGAGCAGGTGAAAATGTGACTATGCTAGGGTGACATGCTAGTGTGATCACACTGCCAGCATCCTCTGACACTTCTCTTCCCTTGCTGGCCCTAATGCTACTGAATGTAGGGATTATTTCCTTTAGAGAAATCAGAGACATTTCGCCATAGGAGGCCTCTGAAAACAGGGGTAGGAAGGAAGTTGACAAGAAGCTCTGAAGTGGTGGATGAGTGTAGCTATCACTGCAAGAGGTGAGGAGCACATCCAGACAGATGCAGAGTTTGTCAAAGTGGCTTTTGAGACCTAGTGAGGCACAAGCTGAGGTTGGGAGGGAGATTTCTTCAGCCAGAGCTCGGGAGGGCAGGCTGGGGCCACAATGTGGGAGTGACATTTCCACTAGGCTTGGTCATGAAGATAGGAAAAGCTGGCTTCCTCACTGCCTGCTGTCCACGTGGGTCTGCACTTGAACAAATACAGATAGGCTGTTCTGAAACCTTGGAATTTGCCCCCCTCCTGAGTTCCTGGCTGCAAGTAGGAATTTACACTTGGAAGGGAGCAGCTAACACCATATTTCTGATCCAAAATTGTGGGCTGGTCTGTAAAAGCCAAATCAACTTCAGCAGCCAGACTGTTCCGTGTCTGGCTTTTTTTCTCCAGCTTCTTTGTCCAATATGTCTAGAGTATAGATATATGGACCAAGTCTCAGGAAGGACCTTGCATTTGGTTTTATGCATCTCTAGAAATGAGAGCAAGGACAAGGATGATGCTGAATGTCTTCTCCAGTCACTGCAAGTTACTGTCAAGTCTACAACTCTTCATATCCATAATTGTGAAACTCTTGGGCAACAAGCTGATTTCTGCCTTTGCTGAAACCCAGAAGCTCCTGGGCATTTCCTCATTGCTGGCCCTGGCAGCAGGAAGAGGTGCTGAGCCAGCTACAAACCACCCAAAAGTTTTGGCCTGGCCTGCTAGAAATTACTACAAATATCATTCAAGCAAGGTAAATCAGAGCCCACCCCTCCCTCAGATACCCTTCCCTTTGGCATTAGCTTTCCAGCTGTGCTATAGAGGTCTCCTGCAAAGGACCACCTGATGCTTTCAGACAAAGGAGAGAAAAAGCATCTCATCAATGAAGGCAAACACTCTTCCTCCCTGCTGCCTCACCTCTTCCCCCTTCTTGCCCCCATCATGCTATCTCTTTTTTCTTGTTTTGGCACCCCAGCAAATTCTGACAGATTTGGGCAAAGGCAGGCAGCTCTATCACAGGCGGTGTGCAGGGGATGTCAGTGTCAGACCCTCTGCCTCTCCCCTCTCTCCTCACCAGCCTCCTGGATCGACGGGAGGATGACATGCCTGGCTGGGCTGAGGCACTCAGATCGACGTTTCCCCAGGGTGCTGCTCCTGATGGAGTTTGCAGCAGGAGCTAAAAGCCGCATACAGATAACTCTTCCTCCCCCTTGCTTCCTCTCCTTCCTCCCTTGCAGCAATTCAGAGAGAAGAGGGTGAAGAAAATGGCACTTGGATTAAATAAACTAACAATCAGCACGCAGGGCTTTTAGCTGTAAGTGAGCCAAGTGTCCTGTAACATTAAATAAATGCAAGATTAACCTTCAAGGCTTCCACACTAAATTATTTATCCTGAGAGGCAAGGAGGTCGAGATTGAAACAAAGGGTAAATATTTGAGGAGCGCACTGCGTGTGCTGGCTCTGTGGCTGTTTGCCCATGGTGCTTCCAGCACTTCCCTGCCCTGGGGACAGCCATGGGCTGGCTCTGTCCCCAGCCTGTCCCGGGATTCAGCTCTGAGGGCAGCAGAGGGAGGGAACAGCCCTAGTGCCACCAGCCATGGCATCCTGCCTGGCAGAAGTTGTGAGGTTGGGGGAGAGCCCGAGTGACCTGACAGAGGCTGATGAGTTGTTGTGATTTCACTGAGCATCCCAGGCTCCACAATTAGCAGCTGCATCTGCCTTCTGTACTGGAGTATTATTAACTGCATGATTTACATCCAACTATTTCTGCAGCCACTGTAGGCAGGGAATTACCTGATAACAAAATATCCTGCTGTTCATGCTAAGTGACAGACTCAGAAATATTAGTCTGTTTAATCAAAGCACTAACAACACCAAATAGATGAAAATATTTTGCCATTCCCTAGCTGATCTACCCCGTTAAGATCTTTAAGAATTATTCTGCCAAAGATATGCCAATTATTTTCCTTTCAGTAAAAAATTTAAAATGTATCCACTAGTGGGAAAGCATACAGCATCTGCTTAACAGTGAATTGCGACTTTACAGTGTATTTTAAGGTGAGAAACACAAAAGGCAGCTATGGCCAGGACTGATGTAATTAGCCAGGATGCACAAAACCTTGAATTACAATCTCTGTACTTTCTAGAACTTCCAGGCTTCAGAAGGAGAATCAGTCAGGATCCCAGTGTTAACCTCACCTGAAATAACCTCCCCTAACACACTTTTTCCCTATAAAGTGCATCACCAAATCATTAATCAATGCCTGCTTGCAGTGCCCATTTCCTCACCCATGCTCCTGTCCCAAACTGGTAGAGAGGCAGAGCACTGCAGGTGCCATGGACCTCACAAGATCACAATACACTGTGGCACTGCCCAGCACCTGCAACAGATTTAGTGCTATTAAAATGTGGGAGGAATAATAAAGCTGCAACTTATCAAATAAAAACATTTCAGCTACTTGCCAATACACCAAACTCACAACATTATATTTAAAGCAGAAGGGAGTGAGACCAGGCTGGCCTCTGCCCCAGGCTGCTACTCAGCAGGATAGATGGAACTTCTCTGGCAGCTTCTGTCTGTCCCATCCATGTACAATGCATGAAACCCCTCAAAGGTGCAAGGTCAGGGATGGATTTTCTCTAAGTGAAGGGAATCACTGGAGTAAGATTTTACCATCCTTCACAGGGTATATGCTTTAAGAACATCTGCTGTTGGATCACCTGCTTATGTCCATGCAGCAAAGCCCTGCTGTTTCAGAAATCAAAGGCACTGGCACTACTCTTGATCCCCCAAGGGTCCCTCAGGAGTGCTTTGCATGGTGAGGTTCAGTCTCCAGCACAGGCTGTGGGTGTGCCACATGTTCCCCCCATAAAGTGATGCCTACTCTCCCTTCTGCTCCTCTCCCCCTCACACTAAAGCCTCACCCACCACACATAGACTCAAGAGCTGCTTGCCAAAATAACCCTTCACCCCCAGCACTCCTGTGAGACCCCCAAGACACATCCAAGGGTGGTGTAGATCACACAATCACAGACTAGATTGGGTTGGAAGAAACCTTAAAGGCCATCAGTTCCAAACCCCCTGCCATGGGCAAGGGCACATTCCACTTGACCAGATTCTTCAAAATGCTGTTCAACCTGGCCTTGAAGACTTTCAGGGATGGGGCATCCATAGCCTGTCTGGGCAACTTGTGCCAGGGCCTCACCAACAACAGAGCCATAAATTTATTCCTAATATCAAATGTAAGCCTATCATCTTTCAGTTTGAAGCTATCACCCCTTGTCCTATCATTTCCTGGTGACAGCAGGAAGAAAGCTGGAGATGAGATGCACAAAGGGATGAGCCACCTGCCCCTCCTGCCATCGTGATGTTCAAATGCCATCACTCATCAGCAGATGAAGGCCTTCCTTCTGCTGCCAAAGAACACAAGATTTAGGGTAGAGTAAGTGAGGTGAGCAAGCTGTGAAACCCAAGCAGCACTGAGACACATTGCTTTCTACCAATTATGAGTATGACAATAGGTAAAGAAGCCATAGCAACAAAAACTTGACCTGTTCTACTCCAGAGGTACAGCTGAAGCCTATTCTAGCTGTAATGTAGTCTCTTAACACCTACTGCTATTAATGGTTCCTGCATAATAAGGGGGATTACAGATCTATTATGGATCTGTCACCTCCCAAAGAATATGCCATTAATCATGATCATTTATTTGCAAATTGGTTTATAATTTTGCAAATCTTTTGCAAATTACTTTAAATAGCAGAGTGGGGGGCAAGGGACTTTCAAAGCAGACTTACATGATATTTCCCTCCTTGGCTAATGACCCATTTTGAGCCAAATCACTGTTTGTGCACGTCTGCATATGTATATAGGTATTTCTGTATGGGAACAAACTGGATGAGCACAATCAAACACCTGAGTGACAGCAGTTGGCAGAGAACACATAGGACAGTGTATCTGTTTCTGCAGATTCCTTTTTACAGGCTGATCTTGACCCGGGCAGTTTGTGCCTGCCCACTGGTGACACAGTGAATATCCCTGTGTGCATTTCCTTGTCCTTTCACCAAGCTGGTGTGCACGAGATTTGGAGGTTCAGCCCAAGATTCACACCCTCCTCACCTCAGTTGTGCTAAACCTTGCTGTTACACCTCACTCCAGAGCCAGCAGCTGATTCACTCTAAGAACCCCTTCAGCTGCTTGGAAAGCCCTGCAGAGCAGAGCACAGGACAAGAGCACATTGAATCCTTCCCACATCCCACAGCTCAGCGCAGGGTTGGGTGAGCACAGATTAACTCCCTACCCTCCCACTCTCCCACCCAGTTTCTGTGAGGCTTTGCCCTTCTTTCCAGCTTTCCTTTAAACTCACCCCCAAATCCCCTTACCTACCAGAGCCTCCCCTCCACTCCCCTCATCTCCAGCCTTTTGCAGCCACCCCTGCTTCTCGCCCCCACGGATTAAGTAGACTTTGCCTGGATTACAGCTGCCAATCAAGTTCAAGTGCATTTTTAATAGTTTAATTTGTGGCACAAGGTTTCAAATAAAATCATCAAGTGCAGTCGATTAAACTCATTAAGTCCTTACGGACTCGTCTGTGTACTGTGCTGTTATCAGATTCAGAGACACGAGAATTAATTAGGCTGCTGTTATCCTTTGTCTGGATTACTGTGCCAGGCCCAGCAGCCGGGTGTTTTCCTGTGAAAGTATGAGGTCCATAATCTCCTTACGAGTACAACCGGGGAGACAGTGGCCTAAGAGATTTCTTCAGCATTCCTCAAAGATCAAACAAGACAGAACATACTGTTCTTTGATTTGTTTTTTTTCTCCTGCCCTGGTTTTCTCTTTTTTCCCCCCTACCTGCACAGCACAGCTCACAGCTGAAGGCAGCTCTGTGGTAAAAGGGCAGGTGAGCAGCAATGGGGTGCTGGTAGCAGGGCTCCACACACAAATCACCCCTTCCAGAGTACACCTGGGATGTCCTGCAAGGTTCCTTGTGCTTCAAAGGGATTCCCAACAGCCCGAACACTCATCTGCTAGGTCACATCTGGGGAGAGACTAAGGGTACCCAAAGGGACTAAGACTACCCACTGCACCCCTACAGACCCTGAGTAATGTGAAATCACAGCTGATGCACTGCACAACACCAGGATTTCCCAGATTCTGTGGTTTCTGCAGTGTGTGACACCTCCAGCACATGCTTGACTTGCCTCTGGGAACCAATGCACAGGGTGACCTGCATGGAGAGGCAGATGTGCAGCTGGAAGGACAGTGCAGCCACTGGCTGCCAGGTCTGCACAGATCTAAAGGTGAGGATGTGCTGAGATGAGCACCCATGTGTGTGCTGCAGTCTGTGCTGGGGGGTACAGTGGGCAGATGGGCCAAGGTGAGGATAAACAGGATAAATGAAAACACCCTGCACCTCTCTGTCCTTCCACTTGCAGTATTCTGGCCCCTAATCATGAAGCAGGATCCCACTAAACAAACACCAATGCTACACAAGCTATATATTCTCTATATAATTCGCCCCCTGCTCTGCTCTAGACAGCAGAAATACATATTATATATGTATCTCAATAGACCTATTAACAAATAAATTCTCACATTTGTTACACCAACACAGGAAACCAACACCTATACCATACAAATGCCAATACAGGGAGCTGAACAACTGGACTTTTGCAACACAGGAGAGGCTTATGGACTGCCTTCCCACCCCAGCAAGATCCAGCCACAGACCTGAGTATGTGAAGATGATAGTAAAGAATTTTAGTACCACAGGCAGATAAGCATCTCTGACTTTCTAATGCCACGAGGAAATTCACTGAGATCAGGGATCTGAAAATCTCTCCCCTCATAGTAAGGCTGCATCTCATTTATCAAAGTCAGCTATTACAGAGGAGGGCAGGAGGTGTGAGAGACACACCAAGAGATGGTAAGTGGGTGCACGTGTGTGACAGCCGAGGGCTGCTTCCTCAGTCAGACTTTTGATAGTGAAGTTAGCTGGTCTTTGACAAAACAGTTATTTCCCAGAGCAACCAATGTGCAGGAGGGCCTTAAAAAGGCATATTGCCAAAGAGGGGTTTATCCAAAAGGCTTTTCTGGTGGACACAAATCCTTTACAATGGGTCAGCTGCTGGCAAACATGCTGCAACAAATTTATGAGGACATAACCATGTTGTAAAGAGACAAACTTAAGGGACAAAGAAAAGTAATCCATATTTAGGCTGGCAAGGCTTTTGTGCCTGCTAACAGTCCTGCTGAATTGCATTTGAGGGGAGCTGAACTATAGCAATTTCTAAACTAAATCACTTGGGCCTGCCAGTACTTTTGCCAGTTTATTACAGAAATTTACTCACAAGGGTCAGTGACCCCTCAGTCAATGACTCCCCCAGGTGACTTCCTGAGCCATATTAATCTGTGAGCATTTGCTCTCATTCCCTCTGATGTTCTCTTTCTCTGCTCCTCCTCTCCCACTTCCCATTTCATTCGCATCCACTGAATCCCTTCTTTTTTTCTCTCTATTGTCAAATCAAGGGAGCAGGGTACAATGTGACAAGACAGTGTTGGCAGAACAATGAGAGATGTGGACGTGAAGGAGCAACAGAGAGGCAAAAGGGCTGGGAAGGGATGCCGAGAAGCCTGAATGTGATGGAGGGGAAAGGGAGCTGTGTGGAGCTGCAGGAATGGCAGTAAGGCAGCTGCACTTCTGGGAAAGATGAGGATTTTCATACCTGCTTTCCTGTACAGATGATATGAAGACAAGGATGAGGAAGAGAGCAAAGATGCAGCCTCCAAGATGCAAAAGGTGTCCAGAACCATTTTAGCTGCTAAGGTGCAGAGAAAACAGTGGCATAACAAAAGGAAGAAGTGTTAGAATTTGGTACAGAGGAGGACTAGAGGACAGTGGTACGGCAAGAAGGAAAAATTAGAAAGTCTGATGGCACTGAAGAAGATAAAAAAAAGAGGGCTGTCTTTTTAATGGAGAGGAGTACACTCCTCCAATGGACAAACAAGAGTGTCAGATGAGTGCTGCTCCCCTTTCCTAAAAGTGAGTGTAGACAATCGTGCATTCCCCAAGCCCAGAACATCTGCACTTGGACAAGATGGATCCTGCTGAAACCTTGTGTTACTTTAACCAAACTTATGCAAGTACAGAGCACTTTTCTGCAACTGGTCTCCAGGCCTGGCAGAAATCTAACCCTCAGCATTTCCCCAGCAGAAAGGTAAGCTAAAGAAATTCTTCAGGCAATACTTAATACACACCTCTGGAATATAAATTGCTGAAAGTATAAAGGCAGCCCAGTTCACAACAGGATTTCTGCTGCTGTCCCAGCCCAGCCAACCTCCTCCTGCTTCTGCAGTTCTCCACAGATTATTAATTACAAGAGGAAACATACAGAGTGAGCAGGCTTCCTTTTTCCTTCCCAAGTCCAAAAGAGTCTCCTTGCAATGTCTCTTTCTCACTAGTTTGTTTTTTTTTCTTTTTTCTCTCCTTATCCATGCTTAAGAAATTGATAAATGTCTCTTTAAGGACGTGTCTGCCGCCGTGCCGTGCACCCTTATAAATCAGATAAATATCTCGAGGATCCTTATCCTGGGAAAATTGAGATAATTGCACTAAATTGAAGAGCCTCTTTTTTTTCCTCACCCCCTCCCATCCTTCTTGTCCTTTCAGCTGGAGTCTCTTGTAGTAACAGGTGTGCTGACTGCTAATTCCTGCACAGGTATTACCCCCCCTGTCTGAAGGACAGCCCTCAATAACTCCAGGCTACCTCCTGAAGTGAATTTTAACCAAGATACCACATCAGTCAGGAACATTTTCATAGCTCCATCTGGGTCTCCCCTGGAACAGTTCACCCTTGCTGTTGCACTTCTGACACCTACCTGCCCGGGAAGCATCTCTGCAGTATGACTGGGGGGTTGTGTCTGTAAGGGGTAAAGCAAGTTCAGCTCCAACACTCCTCTTCTGCCAGGCACTGGTGCTGCAGCTGGAAAAAGGGAAAACAGAAAACAAAAAAATAAAATGGAAGGCTGGACATGAATAGGATTCACATGAAAGTAGATGAGGCATTAAGAAACAGCAGAAAAACTAGCATGGTAGTCAAGTCAAATTAAGTCAAGTCAAATCAAGTCAAGAAAGCCCTCAGTGATCCTGTGCTCCAAGCAGGTCCTGAGATGTCTTTCAACCCATACCTCTCATGGCAGGACAGTGGAATACTACTGCTATGCAGGGAGAGGCAAAGACCCCAAAATCAGTCCCCATTTCTCATCATTATCACCATGTGCTTCTTCCTCACCTACAGGAGTGAGAACACCTCCCACCAGCAGCACCTGTCAGACTGAGGTATTATCCCTCCCCTCCACCAAAGGAAGGTGTAAAAGCCACCAGAAGAGCAGGGGACAGGGTAGCAGGGGAAGAGATCAAGGAACAAATTGTCACCCTGCTGGTTTTCTCCCAGGGGAAGAAAACTCTACAAACCAGAAGCCTACAACTGTGTTTGACTTTAGATGCTCTACAGCCAAACACACAAGAAAATTGGGACTGTCAGAGAGATTGAAGGTGACTAATGTTGCAGTCCAAAGGGGATGATACTTCCCCAAGAGATTTCCAAGGAGCATCTGAGGTCACCAGGGGTGCCAGCAAAAAAGATTTTTCGGTGACTTTGCATAAGATAGGGAGATAAGCTCAGAAGGCTCTCAATGAACAGAGATGACTCTATATGCAGAAAACTCAGGAGGTGGCAGGCAGTGAATTGTGACATGATGGTGCTAAAGATGGCCCTCAAAACCACTGGTGTCCTCCAAGTACAAATTAGACCTTCCAGCCCAGCCAGCTCCTCTAAAGCTTGCACTGGCTGGGGGAAAGCAGAGCAGACTGGCTCCAAACCCCAGGAGATAATTGCTGAGCTTGGGCAAGTGGCCTTGAGCCTGCAGGTGGGTTGAGAGAGAGGAGGACAGCAGCTGTGCCTACTTCACCCAGGTCCTCTATGCCAGGACAACCTTTCTTCATTCCCAGCAAAGCACTACTCTGCAAATTCATCAAGGCCCATTCTGTGGAAAATGCTCTCATGTACACCAAAAATAGCCCAAGAGCCCATGCAGGGCTGAAACAAGTGTGTGGTGGTGGAACAAAGTGGTTCAGAGCTGTGAGTTCACCAGAGCTCTGCCAGCTCATCTCTAGAGGAAACAGTTTTAAAGTGAAGGACAGCGTATTCAGATCTGACATAAAGATTAAGTTTTTTACAATAAAGTTGGTAAAACACCAGCAAAAGCTGCCCAGAGAGGTGGTAGGTGCCCCGTCCCTGCAAACATTTGAGGTCAGATTGGACAAGGCTCTGAGTAATCTGATCGAGTTGAAGATGTCCCCAGTCATCGCAGGGGGTTGCACTAGATGGCTTTTAAAGGTCCTGTCCAACCCAAACTATTCTACATTTCCACGATCTCCATCCACTCCAGGTTTGGAGTAGAGAGAAACAAATTTTGGGAAGATGGGAAACAGCATCTCTCAAGTCCTCTGATGAAGAGAAGGAAGGAAGGTTCATGGATCAATGCCCTCTTTTCAATTGCAGCCCAGATTTTCTGACCTTTCCTTGCCAAAATACCAGAAACAGCCACCACAGGGTACAATGCCCTGTACCTAAAGTAGATGCAGTAGAAGGTGACTCCTCTGCTTGCTCCATGTCACCCACATAGATCCATTGTGAGTTTAAAAGTAGCATCACCAATGCAGAAAAGGGGAGTTGGTTCTCCATAGCCCCTCTCATGTCCTGGCTCTGCAAAGAGGCTGAGTGCAGCTTTCAGTGCCTGTGGGACAGGATGACCCCTACCCAGCCTTCAGAGTCTCTCCTGGCATCAACAGGCTCCACACACCACCTCCATTCCTCTCAGGAAGAATAGGCTTGATGGTGTTTTGACTCCTTTCTCAGAGACTCCCACATGGCACTTTACAACCCAACTTTGCTCTTAAATACACATCCTGGGCTGCATCCCAGAGATGTGTGTCAGGCATGAAGTGCTGTCAGTCAGCCCCAGTCACAACACATCAGGGCTTAGGAGAAGTCTGACTGATCAGGGCGAGGGGGGAGGGAGCACAGGAATGAGAAGAAAAAGCTGAACAGAAAGAAAAAAAAAAGAGAAAGTCAAATCAAGTGGGGAAATGGCAGGAACTATTCCATACAGCAAAGGATGTTTTTCACCTGCAATACAACAGCACTGTCAGGCACCAAAAAGGACAAAGATGTTCAAATACAGGGTTGTGGGGAGGAGGGCAGAAGAAGCTCCTGGGAGGGCTCCTGAGCTGAAGTCTGGTGTCTCTTGTCCATGTGGCTTTAGGCAGCAGAGGCTGAAACACACTGCCACATCAGCAGCATGACAATTAATGCAAAGTGGGCTGGAGGGACAAAGCTAGCAGATAAATTGTGTGCCTGGCTAAATGCCACTCCTGAGCTGCCTCTGATATCAGCACCCTCAGCCAAGAATGACCAAATGGCCATGGCACCGTGGCTCCTCTCCTGTGCCATGGAGTAGCTCATGGAGCACAGGGATTGTTCACTGCAGGAATGAAGCTCTCATGCCACCATCCCTGTGTTTTCCTACAAACGTAACAATCAAGAAAGATAAAGCTGGACAAAATAAGAACAACTGAGGAATCAGCTAAAGCTGTACTCATTTGAAGGCAAAGATGAATAAATTTAAATATGGATTCAGAGGAATGCCTATGAGAGAGCACTGCAGTGGAGGGGGAGGAGGTCCCTCGCCATTCTGGGAGATGAAGGATTTGGAGAAGAGACCTGGAACACTGCATAAAAGGTTACTCACGTATGCTCATTCTATGAATTTCAGTATTTTCCACCATGCATGAAATGAGTAAATATTCATTGGGCTGAAGAGAAAGAGAGGAGGGCAGTGAGGAGAAACAACTCCTTAGTATAATTTATACAAGTATTCCTGGATCTTGAACAGGAAACCACATCTCCCCTACTCCCAGGTGAGTACCTGAGCTTCTAGGCTGAAAGTCCTGCTTCTTTTCACTTCCTCACTGCAACCCAAGGTTTAAAAAATATTTAATTGCTCCTTCCAGTGTTGAAAAGTTCAGCTAGAAGGACTGAGCAGATGTGCCTGTCACCTCAAAACCAGAATTACCTGACAATCAGGAGGGTCTTTTCAGGTGGGTTCAAGTCTCTTTCAAAGGGAGAAAACATAGGAGCAAGGAGGTCTCTAGCCCTACTACTCTTTTGGGAGAGTGGCCAAAGTTTCAAACTCCATGCAAACTCTGATCCATGCCCAGAAGATGCCTCATAGATTGGACTTTGCCAGTAAGTCAGACAAGCTCAGAGTAACTTGGTGTTCCAACGGCACCGACTGGTTCGGCACACAAAACAGAGGCGGGTCTGGCAGAGAGAAGAAGCAGATCCTCAGGGAGGATGGGAAACACAGAAATACAGCAATGATGTTGCAAGGCAGCAGCTATAAGGATTCAAATTACACCTCTAAAGCTGTTTTTATGTTTGGGGCACAGCATACCTGGGGCTTGTTTCTCCACAAATCCATTAAAGAGGATAACAGACCTGTACTCATCGACATCATGAAGCTGATACAAGGGAAGGAGCTGCATAAGGGACCTGCTGCTCAGGCAAACCATTCCCACACTGTTGCAGCACACCTCTCATTAGGGGTAGAAATGAGCCAAGACACAGACTCTCATTTAACAGTGGAAAAGGGTTCTGGTTTACTCTTCCTTACAGCTCTGCCATCCTGACTGACCACAGCAAGCTCCTATTGTAGGGTCCAATTGCAGACACTGACTGCTGGTTATTTCCTGCTGGACCATGACTGCAAACATTGTTTTACAGACTCTGAACACAGGCCTTAGTTAGCTCAGCTGGGTCTGCAGGCTCCAGCTCCATCAGACCCAGAGACCTCATGGCTGACCTTTCACCAGCAGTAACTCTCTTGTTTCATTCTTTGCGTCTCTCTGGATTATTCCTTCTTCCTCAGGGCCCCTCCACCTCCTCAAGGTCCTCTTCTTCTTGAAGCCTCCCCTGACCAGCCAACCCAGCCCTTTTATCACACTTATCTTTATTAGTCCCAGCTGTGACCCTTTAAGTGTTCCTTCTCTTTGGTAATTAGTACAACTGTGATTTATCAGGGGTGAGGTGGTCTGTAATCCTTTCTTCTACACCTACACTATGCAAACTCCAGTGTATATCATCACTCCTGTCTACAAGCACTGTTACCTTTTTAGCTCATAAAGGAGGAAGGGGCACAAACCATGAGTGATTTCAAACTGTTCATCACTGAGCCTCAGACCCTCTTGCACAAGCACTTCTGGCTTCATGGGCTGAGTTTACCCAGCTCACATAGCATTGTGTTGGATTTTTCTTTCAGCTGTGTGAAAGACAAAGGGAATGAAGTGGGTGTTGTACATTCTGATTTCATGAGGCATTTGCTAATCTCCGAGGAGGAATCTCATTAGAGAAATTGAAGAGGTCATTAGGGGTAGGGATGGGAAGCTCTAGAAATTGCACATCACCTAGAAAAATGACCAGAAGAAAGGGGAATCTCTGAGCAAGCTGGCTCATGGGGAAAAGTGAGTCCATCACTCTTGTTTCCTTATATTAACTATATTCAAAATCACTGATGTGATGAACTGAGCCTGACTGGATGCCAGGCACCCACCAAAGCTGGAGAGGGGAAAGGAAATATAATGAAAACTCAAGGATCAAGATAAGGACAGGGAGAGATCACTCACAACTACCATCATGGGCAAAACAGACTCATCTTGGGGAAATTAATTTTATTTAATAATTTAAACCTTTGGATCCAGTGCTCAATCACTTACTCTCACCTTGGCAGAGAGCTTGTGAGTCACACCAATAGGCTCTACAGCTGAGGTAAGGAGCCAGCATTCTTGCAAGTCAATTTTTTGATCCAACAAAGGAAGAAGAAATAGCTATAGAACGGAGATATGGAGAGCCTTGCCTTTCACTGGCTCATCTGAATCATAATTAGAAAGTGCTGCAAAACATCTCTGCAAACCCAAGAGGAAGCATCCTGCCCTCAGCCTGTAGGGAGATGGGTCCAACAGCAAGCCCCAGCCCGGCTCTGGCTGGGTTAATGTGACAATCCATTTCTGACAGCGTGTCAATACAAGGCAATTTAGGAGTGCATGAGAAATCGACCCGAGGTAACAGGCAATTTCTCCGCTCTGCTGGTCAGGCGGAAGCAGGGACCAACGAGGCCACGCTCTCGGGGCACAGGGGGCTCGGCAGGGCCCGTCTGAGGCACGTGCTGGGTGCTGGCTCTCAGCAGCACTCCCCAAAAGGAGGATGGAGCACGGCAGGGGCAGGACACCTGCCCTGGGACACGGCCTCGACATGGCAACATGGAAGAGCTGAGGGTAGCGTCCCATAAAGATTTTGTAAATTAGGGAGTATTTGAATATGTAAAGCAAAGAACTGGCTGAAACAGAGTAGATAGACTTAAACATACAGATGATTATAAGGCAGAACCTCCGCCTTGGGTCCGTGCCACCTGCCCTGTGGGCAGGGAACCATGGGCTGAACCTTGCCAAGCTGGAGAGGGGCAAGCAGGTGGTGAGAACAACCCAAAACCCTGATCCCAAAAAGTCATTTCTTCTGTTTAGCCAGACTCAGAGCATGCCTGGATGGGACCCCAAGCACTTCCACCATGCTGCTGCCCTTCTACCATGTACTCAAGGGGCACATTTCACACTGGTTCATCTCCCATGCAGGGACTAAGAGAGACCGTGGGAATTATCAGGGAGGTGCAGAGGGTGCTGTGGGACGGGAATTTGAAGGCACTGGCATCACTAAAGGCTGACGTGCCCTCCTTCCCTCTCTGTCACAGCACAGATTGCAGGGAGGACACTCATTTGCCTCTTGCCCACATGGTAGCCACCAGCAGCCATCTCAGAGTGCTGCCTCCATGCCATGAAAGCACATTGGCACGAACACCAGGGCTGGCTTGGAAAAGCAGAGGGTGAGCCCAATCCAAGCAAATCTGTTTGCAAATGCAGAGCGCAGCAGCAACGTGCTGGCAGTGCTTATCCAACATGATGGGCTGAGGGACACTCCCACCACACTAAAAGCATCTCAGTCTGTCATTATTAAAGCAGAAAACACAACAGATGCAGCCTGTGTCTCCAAGTCCAAGCTTTGGCTCCCTTGCAACCCAGGATGTTGCACTCTGAAGTGTTGATTCAGATCACTCACTCACCTAGAGAGACCAGAAGTGCCATTTCCCCTGAAAGAGTCAGGAGAAATCACACTTGCTGCCTATTTTTTGGATGGAACAACTTTAAACCAGGCTGAGCTTCCCACCCATGCCACACACAGAAACTCTGGAGGGTGCCAGAAATGGTAATGCAGAAGTCAAAAAAAGGAAGAATGGATAGAGAGAGGAAATACAACATTGTTGTAACTCTGCCAGAATAACATGCTGGTTTAAACCTATCCTTGGACATATTTTTATCTGGGACATCATGGGATACAGCCAGGGAGGCAGGGTTTGAGGTTGGATCTTTTTTGTGTGGTTGCATTAAGACTAAGATTCCCACTTTATTTTGATTTAATAAGCTAGTTAAAGCGTGTTAACAAAATTAAAAGCCATTATTAAAGGCAGATGTACTGGTGTACAAATAGCTAAGCATCAGCTTTGACTTTAGATGATCCACAGCTTCAGAGCATGCTTCTAATAACCAGCTGTCACTTACCAGAGATGTGGTAACTCTTATTAAATCCTAAATGGGCATATGGATGTTACATTTAAAGCAGTATTTTCCCCACCTCACTTCTATCTTTTCCCACAGGCAACTGAGCCAACTCACACATTTCCTGCATCATTTTTTCCCTTCATTAATGGGATGCATGTTGAGATCAGAAGGGCCAAATGATGACCTGTCGTTTTGTTTTTCACATCCCTTTGGAAAAATCCATACGACGCTCTGTGTGTCAAAAGAGTCATAACACACCCCAGATGCCTCGGCACTAATTGCACTTTTTCTGCTTGAAGCCACCAAGGTCCCCTGAGAAGCCATTCAACCACAAGCCCAGTTTGTCCAGCACTGCCATTTTCCTCAATAGCTTTGCAGTAACAGGCTGGTGAGCCCAGCTCTTGGAGGAGCCACCACCATCAGCCCAGCACAAACACCCCCTTCAACACAAACTGCGTGTTCAGGGGATCCAGAAACTGGGCACTGCTGGGCTTGTGAGAGGCAAAATCTATTTCTGAGATGGGAATAGGGAAGAAGGGTTAGGAGTGAAAATCAATCTCACTTGCAAGATTCCAGTAGGGCTACAGTAGAAGGGCCAACAAATTGAAACAGTGCTTGAAATCAGGACAACACTTCTACCATTCACTGTTTTTCACATCTTTTGCTTTTTAACTGAGGTAAATGCACTGAAGAGTGCAGGAGTCAATACCTTCCAGCACTGTGGTCTCTACAGGATCCATCAGGGAGCTGCCTCTGCCCAGGTGTCAGCCAAATGCAGCAGGCAGAAGGTGATGCCAGCCAGGTCCCACCACGCTGGAAAGCATTGCCTTGGTCCTTTTTCCATGAAAAGGAGCTGGCACCCACCTTTGACTGTTTTTCCCAACATCAGCTGAGGAAGACAAGGCTTGGGACACACCACAAAAGAGCAGGTACGAGTATGTTGCTGTAACAGAAACAGATTCTCCTTGCCCCCCAAAGAGATGAGCAGCTGGACTGCCTGCCCCAGGCAATGGTCACTGCTGCCCTGGGAAGCAGAGAGCATCAGGGCACTTGCTGTCCTCTAGGTGCTGCTATCAGCCATAAATACAGGATATTTGTGGTCTAAACCTTTCCATCCTTATGTCTGAAGGTCCTGTACATTGTGCTATCAATCATTCAGAGAAATATTAAACTGCTGTAGAGCTGACGATATCATTTGCTATGTTCATTCCCTTGAGGGTCAAGTGTCTCAGTGAGAGCAGGAGCAGAGTCCAAATGCAGAGCCTCCCCTTTCCCTGATCTCATTACAGCCCTGCTCTTTCCACAAAGCCCTTTTCCCTTCAGGTCTCTCTTCCCACAGCGTTGACCACGGCTCATAAATTAATAAGTGCATGTATTTTTTAAAATCAGGTTTGTGGTGAGCAGATGTTGAAGATGAAGTGAAGGGAAGAAGGGGGAAGAAAACAAAAACCAACACATACAAACAATACAAATACTGTGAAGTGTTTAACAACGTATAAGTCTTTCAAATACACAAAACCCTTGGTCCCTATCCCTGGTTGGATTCACTAATAGGTTTGCTGCCGGTCCCAGTGAGGAAGGCAGGGGTGTAAAAGGACCCAGAACCCTCTGTTTTGCCTCCAATTATGTGCCAAGGTAAAACTCAGGAAAAAAGAAAACAAGCAACCAATCTAATCCACAGTCATTCTTTAATCCTGTGCAGCTGATTAAAAGCAAGAGGACAAGATAATCCAACTAGACTGGCAAATTGGAGCTTGCTCATTTCCTTTCCAAAAGAAATCAGCTCATATTTTCTCCTGAAGATCCCAAGAGGCTCAATTCCAGAAGACACAGACAATATGCTACAGAAAAAAAAATAAATAAATAAAAAGGAAGATAATTGTGGAAAAGGTTAAGAGGAAAGCATTTCTGTAGTGCTGCTGAGTCTGAGTAGGGACTGTCCACGCAGCAGGAGCTGCTGGCTCGCCACTCCTGGTCATCCAGGATCACACTGGAGAGGCAGAGCTGGGACCAGAGCTCTTAGAGGGATGGGCAGCTCCAGGGATTAGACACCAGCAGCCTGAGCTACAAAAATGGCTGAAGGAGACAAAAGAGAACTGTCTCTCCTGCTATGCAGCCAAAGAGGTCAAGGCTGGTCAGGTCACACAGATGGAAAGAGCTGGGCAGGGGGACCTTCATGTAGGACACTCACTCAGCACTTAAATTCCCATCCCTTGTCCTGTCAGGTTCCTTAGGCAAAGGGTGGAGGCAGTTCAGAGGGATAAACACACTCAGGGAGACACACTCTGCATGGCATGACCCCACGTGCTGGAGAGGTGTCAAAAGCCAGGAGGAGCAACAAACCTGGTGGAGCAAAAGTACCAGTGACACTGTTTCCCTCAGGAAAAGTGGGAAAGAGGAGTTGTAAAGTCAGTAACACCTTCACAAATGTGATGAAGTGTAGTATACTGTACGATATTGTTGCTGTGGACTGTTGTGTGCCCGGTGTNTGGGCCACCAGCACTTGGACAAAAAAATAGAAGGAGCTCCATTAGGAGAGCCCAGAAAGTTTGGATGGACACTGAGATTTCTGTTAACATGATTAACAAAAAGAGAAAAATTATGAAAAATGCCCTTTCTAGGAGACTAACTACCAAAATAAACCTAAAATGCAACAGTAAAAGCTTGCACATCAACAGTTAAAGACTTGAACACCAACTGTAGATGGATCACCAAGACATGATTGTGATTTAGACTCAGTATTGGTGAATGATAAAAACAGAGCGGAAAACATAGAACTGGAAAACAGCCTTGGACAGACTGATTTATTTAAAACTCATGCCTCATTTTGAGTTATTCTAAACAGAACAGACAGATAGACAACAGCAGAATGCAGCCTAAATGTTCTTGGTTTCAAAAGGGCAAACATAGCCTTGCCTGTGAAAGGTGGGTTCAAATGTCTTTGAACCAAAGACAAAAATCCCTGGAGATTTCAACCCAAACACAGAAAAATAGTGAAGGAGTAAATCCTGGGTGGCTCCTAACTTGCTGGAATGAGTAGAGCAATGCAGCTAAAAGGAATAAGAAAACAGCAAAGAAAAGGAAGTGATTAATCAGCAAAGAGAAAATTTTCAGGGCTGACAATAGAAGATATGGAGTGGGAAATGCCAAACATCAAAGGAGTTAGACCTGAGGAAGGATATTAAATAGTGAAAGGTTCTCTGGTCATACAAACACAAAGGTAATAAAGACAAGCAGTGCTGTGATTCAGTCTGTGGGAAAAGAGTTCACAGGAAGTCCAGGTGAGGTCCCAAGACTAAGGGAATTTTTCTCAGCAGCTCAGGACAATGACAATAATTACAAGCATATGAATTTAGCTGCGTGACTGATACAGAAAATGTACTTACCACAGCTGAGAGAGAAGTGAAGATCCAAGATCTTTCTGTGGTCAAGTCACAAGGCCAGGTATCTCACAGCCCAAATTCCTGGAGGGACTATTCCATGAACCAGACAGATTGGGAACAAGGGCTTCAATAAATCCACCAGTAAGGAGGAGAGGAACATAAAATGCAGTACCTGTAAGTAAGAAGCATGAAAAAGCAATCTGAGCAGCTGTCACCCATGGCCACATGCAAGGGAGGGAGCAAAAACTGGGCAGGGCTGTGAAACGTGGGAGATGCTGGACTATCCCATTTGGGATTGTTTTTATTTTTATCTCACTTTTTTGTGTTACTCGCTGATCTTCTAGATAAAGGAAAAGACACATTTTTGTAAATCATTTAATGCAGGGCCATGATGGGATGTGATTTGTTGAGATAAAGAGGAAGAGGCTTATCCCAGGCATTGTAGAGGAAGCATGGGATTGATGGAGGCATAACTGTGGACAAGGAGGGAAGGGTACAGCTTGCAGTGGTCTCAGAACTTGCCCTGGTCAACAATTTTCCTAATGAGTCCTTCTTAATTAAACTAGCCTATGAGATGCAGGAGAAACCAGGGAAGACAGTATGGATATCACACTGGAAGCACAGCTTGAGCATGGCTCAATCCCTGAAGCAAACCATGTAGTTCTCAAGAATTTCTGCTGCAAATGGGGAATTCATAAGTTAAAAATGACTGAAGAGGAAAAGACTTTGATTGTAGGAGTCAGTTACAGACTGTTTAGTGAAATAAAGCCACCAAGCAGTAAATTTGATCCTAGTATGTATACAGGGGAGGATTTCCAGCAGAGGAAGGCATCTCCCAGTTCACAAATTAAACTGGTCAGCCACACTCAAGAGCAGCAATAGATGTAAAGAAATGGTGTCAGGATAACCAGTGAATGGAAAATGGCCCAAGAAGACTGGGTACATGACTTTTTTACTTATCAGGACGAAGGAGATGTGATTTCTGTCTCCATTTCAACTGTAGGCAGTAAACACAGGAAAAAGCAATGGTGGTAGAAGGATGACATGAGTACTAAAAATATGTCAGCTAGAAACATGTCTAAGCTCAAAATTATGCCTCACCAGAATAGGGAGGCAGCTGGGGCAAACAATGAAAAAACAAGGAGGAAGTATTTTTAAGATGGCTCCTGCTAGGAGTATGAAAGGGATTTTATGAGGTGGTTCCCAGCTGGGAATTCAGCCAAGGTACTGGGGTTAACACACCACTACTCTGAAAAGTACCAAGGGATTTTCATCAGCCCGAAATTGCCAAGACCTTGGTTTTAAATCTCCGCTGCTGAAATGCAACTATTTATTCAGCGCAGTTCCACTTGAGCAACTATGTGAAATGCTGCTCTGAGACTCTCAAAAGTCTCCCAGGGAGCAGGCAAAAAAAAAATAAATATATATATATATATATGCTGTCTGGAGCTGATTCTCTTTCCACACTTCTGTCCCTCTCATCCTGCTTCACTACTAACAGGATTTGCATCAGAGCAGCCCAGCTCTCAGGGCCAGACAGCTCCCAGCCCCTTTCCCTGAGCCTGTCACACCGTGGAGACATCACCTTTGGACATTTGAGCACAGGGAACAGGGGCCTGGGCAGCCAGGGGAGACATTGGCCACACAACAAACACCTCTGTGCCCCTCCTGGCAAGCAGAGAATGGGTTGAGGCATAGCAGGGTATTGTACAGTTTAGACATGTCCAAGCAATTCCAGCTAGGAGCAGATGCTTTCAGAGCCACTCAAGACTTTCTTAATAACACAGGCTTACCTGGGCTGAAAGAAAACCCAGCCATCTCCATCCTAAGCCAAATGAGAAAATACTAGCAGCCTCCATGGTTCCCAGGTAGCAAAGAGCTCATTTTAACAGGCACCATGTCTTTATGCACAGAGGAACAGCCACTGTTTTGGACACCCAGATGTTCCAATCGCTGTGTATAATTTTTTATGAGCTTAATGCATTGTGTTTTCTTGCAACAACCACCAGACTGCAAAAAACACTGCTCAGCCAGGGCTCCCTGTTTTGGGGGGAGTAATTTTGGGTTTTCAAAACCTTGTTCCTTTTTTTGCTCCCTATTATTTGTGCTGAATGATACAGGCAAAAGACTCCACACCAAAGCCTGGACATGAACTAGGGAGCAGTACAATCTAGCAGTGACCAGCTTGCACAGCACAATGTGGAAATGCCAAAGAACCACAAAAGAGCAAACCTTAACAGACTAAATCCTCTTCCAGCAGCTTGTCCTTCATCCCTTGCTGCTCAGTTTGGCAGCAGGGCTGAGCCAAGAGGGAAGCCTGGACGCTGGGATGGGGCAGCAGGCAGAAGGGTGCTCTGCAATGGGCTCTTCTTCCCACAGATATTTACATGTCTCGGGGCAGAGGTGATGGAAGAAGATGCAGCTGTTGACACACAGAGGTTTGGCAGTGAAACCTCCCACTCCTCTGTAGTGTGGCACAAGAGAGGCAGGTCAGTCCCCAGCACAGCGACTTCAAAGGTTGCCAGCAAGATGAGGTACAGCTGACACCTATCCTGCTCCTTGTCCCAAGGAAGAACCTTTCACCTCCCTCAACTCCGAGGGGCTGCCTGGAGCCTAAATCACATCAGAGAAGGGCCGAGCAAACTGCGTGGAATGTCAGGGGAGACGTGCCCAGCGCTGACCTGTCCCACCCCATAGCCAGCCCTGCCTTTGCCCTTCACACCCACTGGCGAAACCGGGCTGGCGCTGCCACGCCACACACCCCGCACACCGCCCGGCACCCACCGCCACCCCGGCACCCTCGGAGGGCCAGGAGGAGCCCGGGATGCCCAGAGGTCCCTCTCTTGCTGCCCTTCGCACGGGAACCCTCTGCCCTGCTCCCCTTCCCCTGCCCTTCCCCGCTTGTTGCGCCGAGGGCGCGTTTGACCTCAATCTGTCCGCTCGCATTAGAGCGCCGAGCCGCTCCCGGAGCGGAGCGCACAGACCGCCGGGCCACTGCGGGGGACACAGCCGGGCTGTCTGTCCCAGGGCTTGGGGACACAGCCAGGGCTGCCCCTGGGGGTCGGGGACACAGCCAGGGCTGTCCCAGGGCTTGGGGACACAGCCAGGGCTGTCCCAGGGCTTGGGGACACAGCCAGGGCTGCCCATCACAGGGCTTGGGGAGACAGCCAGGGCTGCCCTCGGGGCTTGGGGACACAGCCAGGACTGCCCCTGGGGCTTGGGGACACAGCCAGGGCTGCCCCCGGGGCTTGGGGACACAGCCAGGGCTGTCCCAGGGCTTGGGGACACAGCCAGGGCTGCCCCGGGGATCGGGGACACAGCCAGAGCTGCCTCCGGGGCTTGGGGATATAGCCAGGGCTGCCCCCAGGGATCGGGGACACAGCCAGGGCTGTCCCAGGGCTTGGGGACACAGCAGTGAGCAGGGGCACTCCCGGCTGCTCTGGGGGACAGGCACCATCCCACCAAGCTCAGCTCACCCTGAGAAGTGGAGGTGAAGCAGAAAGGGTTAAGTGATGGAGAAGTGGGGACTCTTTATTATAATGGAGTGGAGATGGTTGCATAGGCTGAGCTCCAGCTGTAGGGATATGGATCCTTTGGGTTTGTAGCAGTGTTTCTTTGTAGTACTGCAGAGACACTCACAAATAAAAGTAAATAAAGGCAAGTATATAATATAAAATGCAGCAGGGCACAGTCTTTGGCCCAAGGCAAGTGACTCAGCATGGCTCAAAACAGCTGCACTCTACAACCTGTTCCCAAAATCAGAGTGACCTCATTCAAACTCCTCTCTGGGAGGCATTGTTGCCCATGACATCCCAAAAAACTGCCTGGTCAGGAGACAGGCTCCCACAGGAAGCCCCTTTAACTTCCCTGCATTCTGTCCCATGCCACAAGCACCTTCTGCTCTGGCTGAAGTCCAGCACCACACCAAAGGCATATCCAAAGGAAGGACTGGAGAGAGGCAGCAAAGTGCAGGAAGGACCAGAGGGAGGAAGGAAGGTGCCTTCCACCACCAAATGGACAAAAAGTTCAGAGATATTTGCACAAGAAGCTGACTGGTCAGTTTGGGAAGAAGTAGGAGGGTGACAGCTACTGTGACAGTCCTCACGTGCACACAGCCCAGCAAACTCATCAGGAGGGAAGGGCAGGAAGCCCTGGAGGCTTCCACTGTGTTGGTTGAGGATGACAGGCCAAGTCTGACAGCTCTGTGTGCTGTCACTATCTATCGTGTTGCGTTCCCTGAAGGACAGCAGGGCCAGCACAATGCCCAGAGCCCCAGTGAGTGCACTGCCAGCCTGGCCAGCAAAGAGCTATCCCCAGCTGCACACGCCTCTCCACACCAAGCCTCAGTCCTCTCTTTCTCTCAGGAACACCAACACAAGTATTTCCTCCTGTTCAGAGGACAGGACCCAACCCATCAGAGACATTTCTGACTGCATCAAAACCAGTCCTCCAGGAGGGACCACTATGTCCAGTGCCAAGGTGGTCAAAGCCCTGGGGACACAAAATTTCACTGCAGGGTGAAGGTTGTGGCCCATTGTACTGCATCAGTGTCCTGAACCACAGCAGCTGAATAACACAGTGCTAGGACTGAACAGCAGCCTTGGACCTCTGACCAAGCCCAGAACTTCTGGCTGTGGGGTTCATTCCACTTACTTCGCAGAGCNACAGCCTGGCCAGCCAAGAGCTGTCCCCAGCTGCACACGCCTCTCCACACCAAGCCTCAGTCCTCTCTTTCTCTCAGGAACACCAACACAAGTATTTCCTCCTGTTCAGAGGACAGGACCCAACCCATCAGAGACATTTCTGACTGCATCAAAACCAGTCCTCCAGGAGGGACCACTATGTCCAGTGCCAAGGTGGTCAAAGCCCTGGGGACACAAAATTTCACTGCAGGGTGAAGGTTGTGGCCCATTGTACTGCATCAGTGTCCTGAACCACAGCAGCTGAATAACACAGTGCTAGGACTGAACAGCAGCCTTGGACCTCTGACCAAGCCCAGAACTTCTGGCTGTGGGGTTCATTCCACTTACTTCGCAGAGCAGGGTCAGGTGAGAAATGAGATTTAGCTTGTGAAATGTCTCAGAACCTCAGATCCTCAAGTTAGAATTTCTCCCCAGTGAGTAGAAAAGGTATCAGTGCTGAAGGAGAAGCTCTGCTAAGTCTAAGTTGTTTTGTCTATGCCCAGAAATTCTAAGATATTGTCCCATCTGGTGACAAGGACATATCACAAGTACACGAGCTGTGGCTAAGATGCACATCTCTCACAGAGAATGCCTTTCAGCATTCCTCCTTCATTTTATCTTGCTCTGTCCATCACAGTTTGGAGTCACTGCCCATCAGACACATTGCTGACAGTCCCTGGGTGGAAATCCAAGGGAAACACCATCTGAAAAAATGATGTGTAGAAAAGTGTGAGGACAATCCACACTCCACCTGTTCTCTGCTCATCTCCATGGGGAGAAGCCACCAAATGCTCTGGAGTTACAGCTCTGTGGGCAGAAAGCCCAGCATGTGCCACCCTGGGACTGCACAGCTCTGCTGCTGCCTGGCCTGTCTGCTCTGTCCCCGCAGCCACTGAAGCTCAGCCAGCAGCTGGGGTGTGAGGTGACACAACAGTGACATGACAGAGGCCTGGCTGCAGCCCTGTGCTGGGGGCCAGCCTGGCTGCTGTGTCCTGGAGCATCAGCAGCCAGGAGACTGGCACACCCCTGCAGCTGCCCTGATGGCTGGCCTGGCTGTGCTTTCCTGCCTCTGCTCCCTTGACCCTGCCTAGCCCACAATCCACGACCCAAAATTTCCCCCTTATTTCAGCCCAGTGACACAGAAAAACAGCCGTCAGGATGGGGGGAAGGAGTCAGATGCCAGCATGGAGAAATCCTCCAAGTCAGGCACACAAACAAACCGAAATCACCGCTTCTCGTGGATGTCACAATAAGTAGCACAAACTGTAGCTGCAGGAAAAAAATCCAATAGACACCAATTAAATGCATGACTTGACTGCCTCTGCCGTGGCAGCCAGTGGTGGCTTGCTGGTGGCAGCAAAGTATCACTGGTCACTGCTGACACTGCTGAGCTGCTGCCTCTCCCAGGGGATGCCAAGGACAGTCAGTCTCACCGGTGTGACACCTCCCTGTGTAGCAGCTGGCTTATTGCCAACTAAACCATAAAATCACTTATGTCCTGCCTTAAAAACAGGGGACTGTCACTCTGCCATGACCCCAAATCTCCCTGGAGTATTAGCAGCAGATGAACACAACTCTTAAAAAAATTTCTTTTGGGTTGTCCAAAATCTGGGGTAGCACAGATGAGGGCATGTCTGCTGTTGCTAAGTAGGATGCTACAGACAGGGCCAGCCCAGCAAAGGTCCTGCCACATCCCTTGACTTGACAGAGAATGGGATCATCCCATGACAGAAATATCCAGAGCAGCTCTTGGGTAGCAATGTGGGACAGCCAAGAGAAAACCCACAGCCCATCCGTGAGTCACAGTTTCTCCCTGCCTACCCACAGTGATGCTGCCATCTGCCTTAGACATCCCAAAGACAACTCTGGTGTGATAGCCACAACAGCACAGTGCTGTGCCAGGCAGCCTGGCCACAGCATTCCCAGCCGCAGGCATTTCCAAAAACCAGCCCTCCTGGTGCTGGCAATCAGGCATTGGGAACAGTACTGAAGCTACCCTGCATCTGCATCACACTGCAACAGGGGCTCTTCCTGGGGGCTCTGGGCCCCAGTATTCCCCATGGCACTGGTGCCTGCTCCTCTGGAACCTCTGCTTGCCCTCTACACTGCACCCCTGGGCAGAGCATTCAGTAAATCAGAGCCATGTCTGCAAGAAACACAAGCATCCCTCCTTTATTTAATCTGCAGCCACTAGAGGGTAATCCAGTCCTCCAAGTTAGATCAGCTCTTGCTTTGATACGCTGGGCAGCAGGTAAGTGCCGGCACCCCAGCAACTAATTACCAGGTGCCTTTCAACAGCTCCTGCCTCAATTAGCATCCGTGCCCCTGTGGCTAGTCAGAGAGGCCTGCTGGCTACCCCTGAGCCACACAGTCTGGAGAAGGCACCCTGAGCCAGTGCCACACGCTCGGGTGCAGTTGAGACAGTTTATTCCAGCTGGCTGCTGCCCCTCCTCCAAGCTGATTAAAAAGAGTACAAGATAATAACACAAATAAAGAAATAACATTTTTAAAACCCACCATAACCCTGAAATCTTCATTAATTATGAATTTTGCATGGCAACTGTTACTAAGAGAGTCTCCTCTGAAACTGATGTTCAAAGAACTTCATATCAAATCTTCAAACAGTTGAGAAGGTTCAAGCTACAAAGTCGAAACATCTGTTGCTTTCCATGCATTTTTCAATGGGGAGATCAGAGACAAGGAAAAAAGTGTACAAAATAATCCTGGTACTGCTCTATTATTTAAATACAATGACAGTCTATGATATACACTCTATGCAGAGAGAGAGAAAGAAAAAATGAAGTCAGAGAGTTATACAGTTCTACCTACTCAAGCCAAAAATACAATATACTTCAATTTGCTTTAAATTTAGCCCTTCTGGGAAATGCTGTATTAACAGCCCTTGGGGATGAAGTCTAAAACAGGAAAAGAAGGGCAACTTCTCCAGCAGAAACAATGAACTGACAGTCCCATCCCTCCTCCCAGTGCCATGCAGAGCCTGGCTGTAATGAGAAAATTTAGAGTCAAGACTATGGGGTGCACCTCCCAAGGACATATATGCCACCTCACTTCACCCCTGCAGCCAGCTGGGAACTAGCAGAAAGGATTGTCCTCTCTGCCTGTGGGAAGCACCAAGCAGGCAGGGCCATCTCCTAAATCTGCCTCCAAAACTTACTCTCTACACTCAGCTTTTTGCCCTAAGGGCAGGCAGAAATCAAGAAACTGGTGCCTCTTCACACCTGATCAGTTCCATCTAGTGAGGTCTTCACTAGACCCAGCTGTGGCATTTTTCAAACTTTTCAGCTGAGAAAAAATAACATCATTTTAGCCCAAACCAAACCTTTCAAGGAATAGAAAATAACCAACTTTCCTAATTTTTTTCCAAGACTTTGCAAAATATTTGGTGTCACACAGGATCGATGTTGCTTTCAGTGTAACACTGACATTTTTTTGTTGAACAGTGAGAGGAAATTTCTAACAACATTTGGTTTGAAGACCTCAATCCAACACTCAGCACAGCAACCTCTCACCACAGTACCCTCAGGAACATGACCCAGGGGTCTCTGCACTTGTGGTGTTTCCCCAGCTTTCCCTGGAGCCCCGAGCATTGCTGCATCACAGGACTGATCCCTGAGGAGAGAATCTTTCTTTACATGGGAACCCTGACACCAGCTTTCAAACCATCTGGTTTTGGGGAAAGCTGCTCCTCTGAGAGTTAATGCAGGAAGAAACCTGGTCTGTCACAGGTAGGTTCATCTAATGCCAGGAACCAAGACCAATTAAACTGCAAGTGAAGAGCTGGACATCGAGGAGATCTGTAACATGAGGCTGGGAACAGCTTCCTGGCTCACTGCACCAAGTTCCTGCTGTCACAGATGCCATGATATACTATCCTTTCATAAACATAAAGCTCAAAGCTTTGGTTCAAATCCTCCAAAAATGAAGGTGGAATGGGGCATGAAAAAGAAACTGAGTAGCACCCAGAAGCCTTGTGAACCAGAAACTCATGTCCTAACCCTCCTCCAGCCTCAGACCTACCAAACCTTTCCTCAAGACGCAGTTTTCTCCTACTACTGTGGTGAAGGTGAGAATTTCCTGCACTTTTCCCTTCCAGTAGAAAGGTGTCAAACCCCTTCAAAGAGGCTTTTTCTGCCCCTAGAACCTCCTTTCAGCCTCTGATCATTTGGAGGCAGCTGAGAAATTCATCTGCTGCTGGCTCAGTGAGGGCAGGGATGAATTATCAAATGCTGCTCCTGAAGGCATGTAAAACATCCCAATGGCAGCCACACTGAGCTACTGGCCATCCTCTTGCTTTCTGTGTAATTTGTCATTTCAATTCGGGCCCCAATAGTTCAACGGCCCTCGAGGCTTAGTTGGGTCAGAAAGATCAGAACAAGAGTAACATGGAATTAACATTTTCAGAGAGCTCTGTCCCAGCAGCTTTCCCAGCTCCCACCTCACCCAGACCCACCTGGGCCCCCAGACAGCTCCTGCCCTGTGAATCCCATCAGGTTTTGCTGGGTCCTGCCCGTGCAGCCAGCCAGCAGTGGTCAGAAGTGAAGGCTGAAGCCAGTGCAGATTCCCTCCTCCCCAGGCAGTGCATTTCAATTACCACAGCACAGGCTTCCAAGTGGATTTATCAAACTGGGCCTATAAAGAAAATTGAATAATCTCGTGCTTCAGACCTATAAAATTTAAGTATTATACTTGAAAGTACTTTGACAAAGTAATAAAGATGGAGGGTGAAGGAAAGGAGTGAGGAGATCCCCTCCATCATGGGAGGCTTCAGCGCACATCCAGCTGTGAGGCTGCAGGATCTGGATAGAAAGCAGATAAACTCTAAGGTATAAAGATGCTTGATCACCCATTTTGTCCAAGACTATTTCCCTCACTGCTGAAACTTCAGACATCTCCAAAAACTAAAGAGTGCAGGGGGAAATTGGAGATAGCTGAGACCTTGCAGTTAGATGTCCTTCCAAAACAGCATCTGTGAGCAATCCAGTCTGTACCTCTCTGCTGAGCAGGACCAGTAGAGAGGGAATTATACTGCAACAAGTAAGATTTAGGCTGGTCAGAGGGAAAAACATACTGAATGGAGGAAGTCCTGTTGCACATTGCTGATGATGAGTGCAAATATCCAGTAGTTTCTGAAAAAGGAGTTAGGGGAATATCACACCACAGTTTAGGTGAGGAGAACACTGATGCATTGGGCAGGTCCAACATGAGATCTTTCATGGTACTAAATCACGTGAAAATTGGGATGCCAGGCAAAATGAAACACAGCAACAGCCCTGTCTCTTTGGGATTTCTGCTCCACCCAGCTCTCCACACCAAAGGTCTTTCTTTTTAGCTCCAACCCTGACTGTAGCACTAACTCTCAATCAGGGTTGTCTACCCATACATCCTGATAATAAAAACAAACACAGGTTTCTCCCCACAAGGGTGTTCTGTCCTTCTCCCTTTCATTCAAAGAGATTTCACAAATCTTGGCCACTGTAACAATGTAATTAACTGGGATTAGTTGCATATACCTCCTCCCTCTAGCAGAAAAAAACACCCTTACCCTGACAGTACTATTTTCATTGTTTGGTAGGAACAATGGTAGGAACAGTGCTCCAAGTTTTGCTTTCCCAGTTGAGTCCTTGCCCTTCATCAATCCCTTGCAAACTACACTAGCTCTGGAAACAGACAACCTGCAGTGATCAACCAGACAGGACGTGTAACCCCAAATGAGCAGCAAACTACAGAAAGGACTGAACTTCTTGGCTCTGCCTCCATCCTACCTCTCTAACATTTATATGATCCAGGAGCATTAATCTAAGAAATGTATCCCCAAATCCTTCTCTCTGTTTCCTCCTTTTCACAAACACATGGGAGCCCACCTCCCTACATCATGTATTTCTAGCTGGTAATGCTGGAGTAGCATGCTCAGATACCCAAACTGATAACATGTGTTGAGTCAGCCCACGGCACGTGCAGTCCTTCCACCCCAGCAAGCCCCATTTTGGGGGAAGCCCTATCCCTTGACACCAGCTGAGGCCACCTTTCCACCCAGGTGGGACACAGCATGGAGTGTTTTTCCCTGCTAAACCAGCACCCAGATCTGGGAGATGGTGCTGGGTGGTAAAATCATACAACCAGCCCTTCAGAAAATTAAAAATAATTATCCAGCCTATTAATTTACCCCTGTGATTTCCCATCAGAGTTAAACCCCTCTGGCCATCAGCTGGAGCTCAAGCAGACATCAGACCCCTCTTCCTTGCTTATTATTTACTCTCCACTCACTGCTTTTCTTCTGCCCCACTGACTCCACTGTTCACACATCCCTGCTCTGCCTTTAACCCCATTTTCGTTTAGGGTCTGATTAACTCTTGATGCTGAAGGTTTGCACCATCAAAAGGCTTTGTTTCCATGGTAACTCCTGGGGGGGATTATTCAAACCAACGGGTCCAGCTAGCACAGGGTCAGCAGGATGGAGGAACCCCTAGGGATGCTCAAGTCCTGCTGCACAGTGGTGGCTGTGCCTCCTCCCACCACCAATTACTGCAGATGAGAGCCAAAATCCCGCTGCCCTCTTTAACTCTCTCTGCATTAGCACTGGCTCACGGACATTTTTTTTCTTCCTTTTTTTTTTTTTTTGCGCCATGTGTCACTAATTTTACTCATTTTCTGAGTTTGTCTAGAATAGTAAAAGATTTGATTAGAGTGTTCCCGGTTTTAATTGTAATTAGGACAGTCATTGTACGAGCTATAAAAGGAAATTGGGCTACCGCTGAGTGGAAGAGCCCCTGAGAGAATAGGAGCTGCGAAAGGAGAATTTCGTTCATAAAAATGGGGAAAAAAAACAACTTGAGGAAGAAATAAAACTCCAGCTCAGGATAGTGTGACAGCCAAAGTGGCCCAGGCATCTGGGACCATAATCAAAGCACATTTCCTGGGGATTTCAGTGTCGATCTGAGCAGTTCCTTCCCCACTGCAACCTTCCTCACGACCTTGGGCCAAGCAGCTCTGTCCTGGTGCCTCAGTTTCTCCCACAGGGACTTATCTGGGTGGTCTGAGAGCTATTGGCTTATTTTACAATGTGCACTATGATCCCTTGTGAAATGAGAGAGGTGACCATTGAAATAACCCATCCCTTACCAGTAGACACCTTGCTAGAGGCACCACAGCTGCTGAGGGTCAGCACCTGCAGCAAGGGGACAGGAGATGCCCCTGGCTGCCATCCAGGACCCAAGGATGGACCCTGGACATGTCTGCTTTTTTCCAGCAGAGGGAGGGAAAGGCCCACTGAAGCCCATTGCAACAGGGTTACTGCTGGGAAGAGCACCCAGAGACAGCGCATGCAGTGTCACATCAGTCACCACCTCAAAAGCATTCACACAAGTGCAACTCCCCCACACAGCATCACCCCAGGGTTTGCCAGCCCAGGGTGACCTTGCTGGCCACCTGTGCCAGAAACAGGGTAGTGAGCCACCAAACCAGTGAGGAGCAGAGGAACGGGCAAGATGCCTGCAGCGATCTTTCTCAGCTGACTTCACTGTATGGAAAAATTGATCCTGACAGTCATGGCCAAGATTCCCAGTGGTCACGGTCTCCAGACTGGTCACTGCAGCCCCCTGCCACCCCCTTTAAAGGGGGACCCTCTGGAAGGGGCAGCTGGCAGTGCCCAGAGCCATGTCACCTGCCCTCTGCCCCTCGGCTCTACAGGGGGGCAGCTTGCTGAGCCTGAGCTGTCAATCTGGTGCAATAAAACTTGAGATAAATCAATTTTCCCCCTTCCCCCTGCTCTAATTCCACCAGGGGAGACAGTCTCTTTCCTGAAGCAATAATTTGCCTCAGTTAAGAAAACCCCCACACAGTAGAGCTCTGCTCATGGCACATTAATGTGTATCAGCCATCGCCTGCCACCTCCTAATGATCCCACCCCCCATCCGTGCCCAAAACTGTGGGCTTTTTACCACTACATTTAAAGCAAAGAACAAACATAAACCAGTTGCCTCCCAGCATGGCTGTGATTTTCATTAGTCCAGGCAGGGAGAGGAAGGGGTTGTTGCTCTGCTCAGCCCTTACTGCCTTCAAAATTTATGGATTTTCTTTTTATTTTTTCTCCTCTTCCTAGCAGCTCGGAAGAAACTTAATCATCACCTCTGAGGGGGAAGAAACCCCCCGTCGCATCCTTCAACTTGCAGGGTCATGTGATGCTGCTCTGGCCTTTGCTATGCAACGTCTGAAGACAGCACATGGCCTGGCACTTGCAGCCCATGTTAATGCTCTAGCTGGATTTTAATTTATATTCTACTCTATTCTGTTCTATTAACATACGTAATTATCAATTTTATATATACATTTAGATTATAGATGATGGATTATATATATATATATATATCTCATGTGTGAGAAGTAAAGCTTCTGTCACATGGAAAGTGGCTGCTTGAGGGGATCCCCATACTCCCCTGAAGGTGTGGCAGATCCCTTTCCTGCAGGATTACAGAGCTCAGGGGGCAATGAGGGACAGCCCAATTAGCCCTGCTCTCTTCATTTGTGTGTCTCTGGGCCATGGGGCAGCAGCAGAAGGACCAGGACTGCCCAGGGTGATGGTGCAGAAGAGGAAGGGAAGGTGCAGGTGGACATTGCTGGAATTTGGGGATGGTGGGCAAGGGAGATGTTCCTGCTGACCTTTGGGCTAAACCTGAAGAAGAGGATGAATCTAAAGTAATTTTTAATGACTCTGGGTTTCTGAGCACACCAGTGGTGACACCAGAAGCAAACACACATTGGGGGACATCAGTAGCAGGTCAAAGAGGTGTTGAACCTCCAAGCCAAGCACTCATTTCTTCCTGGAGCAAAGCTCATGAAAGGCAGGAGGAGCTTTACTGATGCCTGACACTTGCACCACCAGCATGTGGCTGTTCCTGAGTGCACCCAGGAAGATGAGTGTGTCCCTGTGCTGCAGGCCACGAATCCCCACGTCCCACACCCACCACAGCCTGAGGTGGCAGTGAGCACACAGCTCTGCAGGAGCAGAGCTACCATCTGCATGTCCTGGCCCTCTCTGCACGTGCAAGACAAGCAAAGGGTTACACAGAGACCCAGAGGCAGGACAGCATCATCTCCCAGGGCAGGAGGACAAGGAGGTGCAGGGAAAGTACAAATCCACGATGATGAGGAGGGGATAGAGGGTTTTGTACAAAGAGCCCAAGATGAGACCCTCAGACCCCACACAGGTGTTCTGGGATGTGCCTCTGACCTGGAGCCCAAGTCTGGATGAGATGATGGCAAGGGGGTCTCCGAGACACCCAGGTCAGCCAGGGAGACCACAGGGAAGGCTGCCTCCAAACTCCAGCCAGCTCCAGACACAGAGGCTGCTGCAGATTTGCTGGATTAGCACCATCTCAGGCAGCAGCAGTGTGTGTTATTGCTGGAAGGTTCACATTTTATCATTTAATCAAATAAAGTGCATTTGTGGATTATACAATCATTTGCAGGCCTCGATAATCTTTTTCTGGTTAGCTCTGCACTAGGGCTGAGGAGGCAAAACAAAGACATTTGTAGCTGTCGTTGGAGGCCCTGGCTTCCTGCCAGGAGCTCTTACTCCTTGGGAAAACTGGTGCAATTTGTATTGAAGAACACGCTGGTGATGGTGAAATACTAGATATTTATTTACTTGTTTATTTATTTATTTATTTGGTCAACCATGAGGTTTTAAAGTTTTTGTTCCCTGGTATTATTTATTTATTTGGTCACCCATGAGGCTTTAAAGTTTTTGTTCCCTGGTAAAATAATAGAACAAATTTTAAAATAAAAATCCTGCTTGCAAAGGGCTCAGAGTAAAGCACCAAGGTGCAGCAAGGTCTCTTCAGGGAGAGACTCTCAACTCTATGCCTTGAAAAAAGCAATGGAAGCCCCACTATATGTTGGACTGACAATTTATGTAAATACAGTTTGTGTACCCACCACAGTGCTCACCTTATTGATGCTCAGCTGCCACCTGCTCCCACGTGGCCATGAGGATGGTGTTTACAGAACAAAGCTGGGGAAGATGAGGGTCTTTTTCCCACTGTCTTCAATTAAATCCTCCCAGAAACCTGACCAAAATCCAGTTCAAATGTGATTCTCTTAAGCATTTGAACAGTTGGTAAAAGAAAACTTTATTTTTTTTAAGATAGAAAAACACGATCAAAACAATCTTTGTTTTATTGACGCTACGGTGAGAAAGAGTGGAAGTTTAATACCTGCTGATGATCTTGCTGGAAACTAGGAAAACTGCAAGAGAAAACATAAAAAACATCCAGTTTATACACACACTAAATGCAAAGAAAATATGTATTCAGCATCCACAGTACAATCAGCCCTGCCAGCCCAATCCCTCAGAAGACTGGCCCCAGGGCAGGAAGAGCCTAAGGAAACAATAAAAAACAAAAAAGCAGCCTAATCTGTGTGACTTTGGTCTGTGTGCTGGGGCCTTGCTGAGGAGTCTTGGCCCTGACCCCAGACCCCAGGGATTAATTCCCTCCTCTCCAGGAATGTCTCCCCACGCCTGCCACGGCCACCCGACATCACTGAGGAAGGTTTCCCCTGTGAGGAGGGTGCTGATGCTGCTGCTGCCCTGGGCTTCCTCTCCTGATGCTTCACTTTGGGACCCTGCAGAGGCTACAGTGCAGTTTGGAGGTACCCAGTTACAGGATGATGCAGCTTTAAAGACAAGGATCACGAGCTGGAAAAGATCAGGAGTTGGAAAAAAAGATGCCCCATCAGCGTGCAGAGCCTGCAGACACGACTTCAGCATCACCTCACCACCGTGCACTTCCTCCAAGCCCTTGTGCTGCCACCCCGTTGTGTCCCTGTGGGAAGAAGGGCCAGGATGTCCCAGAGGGAGAAGTGAAGCTGCCCCAGCCCTGGTTGGTTCCCGTGGATCCCTGTGAGTGGCAGAACAGTCAGGCAGGTATCTACCTCTGTGTGCTTGCAGCACGGCAGGTTCAGCTCCTCTGTGTCTGATCAGCAGCTCTGAGCAGTTTGAAAGGCAATGAGTAAAATCAAATTGTTTAAAGCAATTTAACATGAGTCACCGAGGAGAGAGGCTGATAGGGGAGCCACCTGAATCCCCCTGTGAGCGTCTGGAGCTCCTTTGGTGGGTGTTGACCACCACAGCTCAGGACCCCCACACCCACACTGTATTGCTGGCACATGGTGATGCTATTTTGCATCACATCCCCCTTGCACAGCCACAGATTTGCCCACTGCTCCCAAAGCTGCCTGCTCCATGCACCCACATCACCCCCAAAAACAGGCAAAACACCAGCTTTAGCAAAAATGTTTAATCTCTCCTTGATGCATGTGTTTATTTACAAGTACTAAATCTGAAGAACATTAAAATAGGAAATAGCAGGATATTTACACGATCAAAGGGTGCTTGACCAGCCGTGCTGGCCAGTTGCTTCAAGTCTGAAACAATCACAGAAAGGGAATCAGGACTCCAGAGCGCGATTTTATTTTTTCCCCATTTAATTTTCTAAAACTATTAGAATACTCTGCCTCTCGCCGGGTCCGCCTTAGGTTTTCCCCCTGCTTTCTTAAAGGACAGCTTGTTGTGCGCTTTGGTTGGGAGCAGGTGAGCCTGGGGGGTCCCCCCACTTCCCCCTGCTCCCTGTCCCCAGGCTGGGGCCAGCTCTGGGCGTGACACAGGGCTCCTGCTAAGGGGGACACATCCAGGCTGGGCTGCACATTTTTTAACCCCAAACAAACGAAAGGCAATGAAAGCAGAGATGGATCCCCTTGCCTGCAGTGCTGGGGGATCAACCTGCACAGTCCAGCTGCCTCTGGTGGGGAGCCAGAGCAGGAGTGCCTGGAAATGCAGGCTCACAACAAGGGATGCTTCCCCATCTCGCCCACTCTGGAGCAGTAAGAGGTCTTGTGGATGCCTCCCACCTTCTCCACACCTTTCCCCCTTCCAAGGCAGGGTCTGACAGGGCCAGTTCTGACCCCACCCGGCTGGTCAAGGGAGGGTGGGCAGCTGCCTGGCACAATTAAGGACGCTGGGCATCATGCGAAAGGCAAAGGTAGCACCAAGAAGCGCCAGAGGCTGTGGGCAGCACTGCAGTGCCCACCTCGCTGACCACCCCTCCCCAACAGAGGCAGCAAGGGGATGCCCGAGCAGTGGGGAGCTGCTGGGGCATCCTGTGATGGAGCAAACTGCAGACACCCCAAAGCTCTTCAGGAGGAAACCAATGGGAATTCATCCCTAGGATCACACTACGGGCAGTCAGCATCACCAGGGGCATGGAAGAGCCAGGTCACAGCACAAGGGGAGCCCAGAAAGCAGAGCCACACCGTGGCACTGCCAGCCTGCCCAGCATGACCTCCCCAGGAGCCTCTCTGCTGCCCAAACCCACCTTAGACCCACCATGGCCAAAAAACTCACCTGTCCCTCCAGCCTGGCTGAGGGAGCACCCATAGCATTGGTGCTAGGAAAGCAACAAGGCTAACAGACCTCAGCAATTAACAGTGCTTCCAGCCCCCTCTGTCAAAAGGAAAATGTCCAGGGAGGTGTTCTTAGAAACACATCCCCATTCCCTCTCAACCACCACAAAACCCATGTGCTTGGCTCCCTCAACAGCAACCACAGCTCCCCAAGACACTCTTACCACTGCAGCAAGCAGAACCCACACCAGTCCTGGACAGAGACCCCAAAGCCATCGCTCCCCTTCCATCACACTGCAGCGACCACCGATGCATCACTGCCATCCTCCAGGTGACTTCCAGGCCTCCACCAGCACCACGCAGCCAGCAATGCCACAAGGAAAAAGTTTTTGCACCAAAGGGAGCTGCAGGTACCCCTCCACCCCATCACAGCAGCAGTGAATTGTACAAAGGAACCCCTGGAGGGTTCTGTCCCACCAGAGCACCCAGGGAGATGCTGGCAGCCAGCAGTGGCCCCAGCACAGGGCACACAGCTGTCCTTTAAGGCTCTCCAAGTACCACATTTGAGATGTGAACCTCTAAAGTCTTTCTTTTTGCGGTCTCGTTTTTGTTTTTCCTTTTGGACGAGAAAGTGGCAAATTAATTTCAAATTAAAAAAAAAATAGGTAACAGGTCTAAACAAACCTCTAATATTCAATACTCGCAGTTTCTTTGTTTTATGGGTTTTTTTTCTTCTGTTTCTTAAAAAGATCAACTCAGACTAAAATCTAGCACAGTCATGCAACAGCCCACAGCTCTCAGAAATCCAGCGACAGCTCAGGGTTCGTAGGTTTGGGAAACAATTATAAATTCTTTTTCAAACATAGTTTTGCTGTTGTGGTTGGATTCGTCATCTTTTTTTTTTTCTTTTTTCTTTTTTTTTAATCAGCATCTTCTCTCTTTTCCCTCCTTATTAAAACAAAACAAAACCAAACAAAATTACAACATAATGAGAGATGTGCAGGCTTCAAACGATTGTTCTGCATGGTGAGAAAGGCTTGGAAGTTCCTTCCAGACCATTTGGTATCCTTTTTTAATTATTTTTTTTTTGCAGTGGTTGTTTGTTTTGTTTTAACTGGCTGTGTAAATTCATCCCATTTTTATATTGGTTCAGTTCTCCTTCAGTTAACTATACAGCACCCCACTGGGGCACGAGAATTAGATTGTAACCACATATATATATATACACACTTTTATTATTTTTTTTTTTTAATTAAAAACTTCATTATTTCTCCCTCTCCCCCCCCCTTAACTTGCAATTTAAGGGAATGGACAGAAATCAGCTGGGCATCTCTCCACTTGGATTTCGACAGCCATCCGCTCCTGGCAGAGTGTGGCCCCATGTGCCATGGCCTGGGCAGTGACAGGAGTTCTCAGTACAGAAAAGGAAAGGGTTTTGTTCTTTTGTTTTCTTTTTTTGGAAGTTTTTGGTCACCTGCTGCCATTCAGGGCAGCATTCAGCACCTTTTCATCTCTGGAAAGCACAAACCCACAAGGAACTGACATTTCCAAGGGGGAAGCTGAGGGAGAGACCTCAGGTCTCCAGTGAAGCCCTGTCAGGACAGAGGCAGCGGAGGGGAGATGGGGTGACAGCAAGGAGAGAAAGGGGGAGAAAGAAGGAAAAGACAGAGAAAGAAAGGTCAGTCTTGGGTGGAAGGTCCTGCATACGTCTGGGCTCCCCAGGTGGAAGAGCAGGTGACAGCCCCATGGCAGCCAGAATCCCAGTCCCTCCAGTGGGGTTTGCCAGGATCCCAGTCAGAAGGGCAGAGGAGCTGCCTTCCCCTTCACTGGGGATCTGGTCTCCTCCCCTGCATCAGCACAAAAAGATGATGGGGAAAAATAAAAGGAAAGGGGCTTGGTTAAGGCAGTTCCAGAGCCACAGAATCTGCCACAAAAAGCCAGGCTGGCTCTCCATCAACCCTCCTGACAGCCCCCAAGGCCCCACAACCATCCTCCACCCCACATCATCCTGGGGCAGGCAGGAGCAGGCAGCACTGCCCAGACCACCCCATGGGGAAAACAAGGACAAGCTCAACAAAACACCGACCATCCCTCAGCAATCACCCAGGAAAAGAAAAACCAGCCTTGGGATCTCCCTTCCTCTCTGATTTTTGACCTCCAGAACCACTCAGCAGCATTAAAATAAAAGCATCTATCCAGCTAACAAAACTCCCAACTTTTTTTTTCTTCAATTTTTTTTTTTTTTCTCTAAACAACATTTAAATAAAAACATGCCCAGAGNTAAACAACATTCAAATAAAACATGGCACAGGACGTATTTTAGAAATATCAAAGCTCAAGGATTTCTCCCTTTCCTGCCCACCCCTAAAGCCCCAACCCCAAATCTCCCCAGCATCAGTCCTTTAGCTTATCTCTTAAAATCATTTTTGTTAGTTCGTTGCAAAAAATTCAGAATATTTTTCCCCTCCCATTTTTTGTTATAATTTTTTTTTCCTTTAAATTAAAAATTTCGTTTGTCTTGTGTAAATTGTGCAAATATAGCAGTTAACACTAGTGGCAGAAGGCCAGAGAGAGAGAGAGAGAGAGAAAGAGAGAGAAGGGGGGAGAGACAGAAAAAGAGAGAGGAGGAGGAGGAGGAGCGGGGGTGGACAGCTGGGGNGACCCTCCTCCGCTGCGGGCTCAGGGGCTCTGCCCAGCCCAGGGATGCCCAGCAGGTCCATGGGGCGGCCCCTCCGCCCCTCTGCAAGGTCCCGGCTGCACTGGGGGGTTTGTCTGTGGGTCAGGGAGTTCTATCGACGCTGCTGCTGTCGTCGGGATTTGTGGTTTTGTTTTTTTTTTCCGCTAAAGCGCCAGGTTTCCGTGTTTGTCCGTGGGAAGCGTGCGGAGGCGCGGCGGCTCCCGCGGGCCCGGCCGCTCCCAG
>VZTB01014385.1:700857-728013 GCA_013397245.1 Thryothorus ludovicianus
CGAGAATGACTTTCCTCCCTTGAAATCCTCTCTCTAAACAAGCTGCTGATAAGGATGACAGACTGCAGGCTGGAGGGACAGTCCCCTGCTCTGGGCTGGATGTGACTGTGCCCCCTGGGCTGGGGAAGGACTGGCAGCAGCAAGAAGGTAGAGGACGAGACTCAGAGTGGGGAAAAGGGAGTAACAAAGTGTAAAACAAAGGGGCAATTGCCCTCCTAGCAGCCACGAGTCTCGTCTCACTAACATCATGCCAGCAGAGCAGAAAAGCTGATTTAAAAAAACAAACCTGACAGAAATCTCATCTCCTCGGGTGAGCTAGTTGAGAGAGCAAATTTTTTGCAATTATATATCAAGGCATCCGTCAAAGGGGACTTGATTAACCATTTCATTGGCTGCATAATTGGAAACCAACTGTTGTATAATTAATAGACTTACTAGGAGGCAGGCAAAGTCCATCAGGAGCCCTACAGGTAACTTCTTAATGGGGAATCAGCTCCCTTTGATTAAGAGCTGCTGCAGCACTGGCGAGTTGTTGAGAGGCAGGCAGAGTGTGCTGAGGAGCATCCACCACACTGCCACAACCAGCCTCTGGCCATCAAGAGACTGGGTCTCTCCCAGGCTTTTTTGGGGCAGGACCAGGCTGACCCCTGTCTCTTGGGGCAGTAAGAGATGCCTGATGGGGAGTCTCCTCCCAAAAGAGAAGGGCAAGCTACATCTGGGCACTGGTGTCAGCTCCTGAGAGGGGAAAAATCAGCAGTAAGAGCTGGACACAGCTGATTTACCTCCCCTGGCAGCAACAACCCAGGGCAGCAGCTGGACTGGCAAGAACTCTTAGATCCTGCCACAAACCTGCTACTGGGGACACTCCCCCATCCATCTCCACAGATGCTCTCAGGCCTCATGCTACACAGAGTAAAATACCTGTAGTGACACTCCCACAGAAATCAAAACCCCACAAGCCTGAGCTAGAACCAAATGAGACTGTTCAGAGAAGTGAAGGGAAGCCTATTCCCCCTACCTGCCTCCTCTGCCTCTCCCAACCAGACAGTTGTATATCCTGGAATGCTGAGGTGCCAAAGGATTCCTAAACTGCCCGTGCATTTACTTACTCCTCTCTTATCTCAGCCTCATGGAAACAATGCAGTCAAAGGAAACCTGTGCTGAGTGTAGAGAGACCCAGGTTTGTCACCTGCTGTAAGGAGCCAGGACCACTGATTACCAAGATGCAAGTACCCAAATGAAAATTAATTATGATTTTCATTCACAGCCAATGACAGCATATTATTGCACTGAACAACAGGAAAAATTATTCTCTCCCATTTTGCATCAAAGAGGGTGCAATCGGGCTGCATATAATTGTGCTTAATGAATGAAAACAAACAAAGGGAACAGCTGCGATTTATTAATCCCATTACAAATAATAAAAGAAGTTCCTGAGAGCTATGAACACACTTGTGATGCTCAGAGAGCAGGCAACAGCAAGACCCTCAACAGATGTCAGGCTGCTGTTACCAGGCAAGAAGAGGACCTGTGCCCCTAAAGAGCAGCTCATTAATGCCACGGGTTCATCTCACATTGTCCCCTCCATGCTCTCACCCAGGGCTTGGAGGATTTATTTAAGGACTGTGGGTCTTTTAGCCTGGAGGAAGCAAGACTGGATGATGGCTCAGGGACAGCTGGACCACAACAAATCAAGATCTTCCAAACTGCTCCACTTTTACTCTCATGGTAGCCACAGAACTGTAAAATCCCAAAGCCTCTTCATGGCCAACCCATTACCCAGAGTAACAGGAGCCTCTGGGATGTGCCATCCAAAATTGTCTAAGGACTGGCATAGAGATCCCACCACCATGGTCATCACTACATGGCCACCAGCTGCATCGTGACCACCACACAGCATCTTCCCAAGAACCAGGAAAGCCAGGACCTCCTCTTCCCTCCTGTAAAGCACTGAGTTCCATAGGATATTGGCCACCACAATCCCAGTGCTGACCTTAAACCCAGGAGCCAGGTCTGCTACAACTTGCCCAAGGACCCCTGAAATTCACACCTCAAAGAGGCACTGGGAGAAGCCTCTTGGGATTTCTGGTACAACAGGCACTCCATTTCCTCTCCTGGCTCTGAGCAGGAAGAAGTTCCAGCACTCTGTCACCTATATTAGCCACCATTCAAATACAGTCATCAAACCCCTTTATTGGGACAATAAAACCTCTACTATCATGCTATGCATATAGACCTATATTTTACTGAAGTTACATATTTTATTGTTTTAATAAGATGTAGGCTGTGGATCTGAGCAGAGTTTTGAGAAATTAATTTGTATAAATTACAATAGAGGAGTTCTTAACCATCCTTACTGACATTCACAAAACAAGTACTGGAGAGGCCACGACATCCTCTAACATCCCTGGGGAGAGGAGCCAAACATTACCTGCACAGTTCCACAGCATTGGTACCACCATGGAGCAGAACTGGTGGCACTGGATAGGGGAATAATGAGATAATGCTGGGAACTCTGCAGCCTCACAAGCTCATGTGCCAAATGTGTAGAAAAATAGGTGTTTCCCACATTACTCACTCCAGAAAATATGAGGAATAAGCACTGCCCTCCCCAGCTCCTGGCTTCGTGCCTCCCAAACCTTTCCATCCCCATCAGCCCAAGTACAGACATGGAATATTTTTTTACTCCACATTTAGGAAAAAGCAGGGGACTGCAGAAAAAAAGCACAAAGGGACTCAAGGGGCAGCTCAGGCCTGACTCTGCCTCACCACATCTTACCTCATCCTTGTACTTGGTGATGTAGGAGTAGATCTCGTGCAGGGCGCTCATGCTGTTGAACTGGCTGAGGTGTAACCGTGACTGCTCCGCCAGGTACGCGCTCATGTCCTGGTCACTGATCGCTGGCATTTTAGCTATATCTGCATAATATCTGCCAGGGAGGAACAGAAGAGTGGCTCAGAAACAGGGACAGGCAGCAAGGGATGGGTCCGCGCCACAATGCTCCCAGAGAACAGCCACTGGAAAGGCAAGTGAAGAGCATCTTCCCTCCCAGCAGTGACATACAGTCACCCTTTATCACACTGCTCACTAAGAGGTCTCTGAGCACTCCACGCAGCAGAGAGCACTGTTAGGAATGTGGTCCTGATGGAACAGCACCCAGCTCAGTCCAATTCTGCTCACCACGCAAGGAAGCCAAGCGATGTTGCTCTAAGAGATTTTTCCACCCTCTCCTAAACTACATATTTTTTGTCCTTCCAATCCCATTGGCATTTTTTGCCACCAAACCACATGAACCAGGACCCTCCACACCTGCAGCAATACACAAGGTTTTGCTACCACTCCCCTAAGATCACCATGTCCCTAAAGCCAATGATGCATTCAATTAAATACTTGGGGTATGAACACATGATAAGGTGACATCCTGCCCCTGCGATACATGTGGTATGGTAGTGGAAAAACAGAATATCCAACAGAATGTTCATCACAACCCTGAGAGGGCAAAGCTGCAGCATCCCATTGCAGCAGGAGAATTACACCAAGCAGATGCACCAGCGGACTGGCTGCTGAGGACTTTTTGGAAATCAGAGTTGTGTCCATAGGACTCATTTTAATAGAAACCCTGCCTACAGCAAACAAACTCTTGCTGCTCCCAGATTATTATCTGCTGGTAATAATGTAGTATCACCAGCATTTCCACCTGGAAATTCAGAGTGCCAGCCTCTCTCAGGTTTGCTCTGCTCCTCATGACTCCTCACTTGGTGAAGTTTCTGGTACAGTGATTAGCATCATTAGTGTCATCAGCTGAACGCTGAGATGGAACACTGCTGAAGCACTCGGATAGGAGCAGATGGCAGCAAGACCACTTGAGAAGATGAATATGAGGATCCACTCCATCCCACTGCACTGAACTCAGCTAGTGATAAACTACTTGGGCAGTTTTCACAAAGAGGCTCATTCATACCCAGGAAATGATGCAAGAGAATTTCTGGACTCTGTCAGAAGAGCAGGTCTGAGGTGAGGACCTCTGACTAAATCAGGCATCTCCAACACCCCTCAAGAGATCATGGCAGAGTGACATTTCCTAAAGCAGCAGTTTCACATTTCAGGTGTTATCATGACACACAGGATGGGAAGAAACCATCATTTTTCAATACAAGTGTGCATGGCTCACATGGACCAAGGTTCCAGTCACACCATCTATTTCCAAAGGACACCTGTGATCTCAGCAGCAGTCCCCTTGGGTTTCCCCAGGTTTCCCACTTCCTAAGCCCTTCCCTGTGCTATTCCTGTTTCAGATTGGCAGGATGCCCTTTTTTCAGCTGGTGCCTGAGCCACAGCAGCAGACAGACCTGCTGTTGGGACTGGCAGTCCCACTCAGCCACCCCCGCACCACTTCCATCCCTCCTCTGCTAAGCTTTGCGACTATAACTGTGCCAAAAGCCAGAAATGCTGATTATGCCATAAATGCCTGCAGTAGAGGAACAGCAGTAGACACAGTCACCCCCTGCACACGACATCTCTGCCCCCTGCTCATCTGCCTCTGGGACCATACTGGAGGCAAGCAATGGCAGGAACATCTGTCACCACTGAGATCTCCCACCTCCTCCCCAGGGATGCAGAATGCCTAGACCAATGTTTAACTCTGAAATGGTTTTATACCTTTTTTCTTCCAGGCACATACACAGAGCTGAATATTTTTGTCATAGAGATGGCAAGGTCAGAGAAATTCACCTTACAAAGCTTGTGATGTTCCTACGGGACCCCACTCCAAAGCCCCATCCAGCCCCACACAAAGAACTTCCTCCTATTACAATGCAGCTCATCTCTCATCTCAGGCATCATATTTCAGGGGCACCTTTCCTTCTGATCCAAGCCCTACCTTCCTCAAGGGAAGACACTTGTCTTTGTACTTGCCTGCAAAGCAGCAGGCATGCCAATGGTGCAACAAAAATATCTGTACAAGGGAGCACTCAAGGATGGTTTAGGTTACAAAGTTCCACCCTTATAAACTACAGAATATGACATTTACTGTTGTCTGGACATCCTTCATTTAGTTCATTCTGTATTTGGTCAAGATGCTGAAAAAGGGAACTAAGTTAAGAAAAAGCATCATCTTTAGCCCAGCACATCATCACAAAGGAAAAGTTGCATCAGCAACCTAAAACCTGCCATTTTTTAAGTTTTATGAAGTTCCACTTCACAAGATGACAACATTTTAACCGTAACTCTATTTGGAGGGCTTTGGAGGACATCTCCTAGGTTTCTCTCCCAAAAGGATAAAGCTAAACACAGCATTATGCCTGAGAGCATCAATTTGCAATCAGTCTCATTCAAACCCTGAACCTTTAACACTACATTAATTCAGCAGGACAGAGGGACATCTCTCCTCAGCTAACAGGGAAGGCGGAGGGTGTTGGAAGGTGTCAGGAGATCTGCTCCTCTCCCTGCTCCTCAGCACAGAGACAGCAGCCTGAGCACTGGGAAATGATAATTTCAAGCATTTCAGCAAAACCTGCATGTATTGTTGTGGTACAAAAAAGGCACTTCTCTAGTCCAAGGCTGAGTTCTCACTGCTCTTCAAAAGCAATCAAGCAAGGTGTTAGTAATACCCTAGTACAGACTGAGTTTTTTACAACAGAAAACATCAGACAACCTAATAGTGGAGGTTGCTTTTAGCACCCCTTAAGCAAGTCATAAACGGCTCTTCAAAACAGTCATTGCAAACTCATTCCAGGAGACAATCATGAGAAAGCATCATCCCCCAAAGAGGATCACCTTCTGCAAGCATTAGCACAGTCCTGCTTCAGTCAGCTACCAAGAGGAGCCCTCCCAACCACCCACATCTGTGCATCCATGAGCAGCCACTGCAAGTCCCCCAGGCAAAGCAAGGAGCTATTGCCAGGTCTACTCACCTTTCTACCCAGCTCTTGTAGTTGGGGATGTCCTTGGCATACAGTAGTTTGTTGGAGGGAGAGTCCTTTCCTAGCTTGTGCTCAGAAGTTGAGCAGGAGTCCATGAATGTCTGAGCCACCACGGATAGGCAGGCATCAGTAATACTGTTCTTGTGAATGTCGAACACAAACTGGGGGTTCTTAATCACATTCACCCAAAAACGTAGAGGTAGACTGAGGGATGAAGGAAAAAGGAGTCAGCACCTGAACCACACCCTGCAGGGCAGCTGGCACATAACCAGTTGTGGAGAAGGAGCTTCCCATGACCAAGAATTGGGTAGGTTGCTTCTCCCAGCATTCCAGGGATGCAAACATCCTGGGTAAATAGACATTCCCCCATGACCACCCCAAAAAGGCCACAGTTCTCCGTGAAGAAATTCCTCAGCACTGCCAACATCTCCAAAGGGAAGCCAGGGCAGTGCAGATCTGTGGTTTCTCCAAGGATCCACTCATCCTGAAGAGACCTTGCTGAGCCCGTGGGTCAAACCAGACATGGTCCCTTTCTCTTACATTAATAATCCCTTCGAAGGCACTGTGTGGCATTTCACACATCTCCTGTGCCAGAGGAGGGAGTTAGCTGGACTCCTCAAGGGACTCATTAGCACATTTAACACCAGGGCAAAATTTAGGGGTCCTCAGATGCTGGAAATAAAGCTCTCAGCTGTGGAGAAAGCAGGTCTCCAGGTGAGCCATCAACTGGTTGTTTGCTGCATACTGACACATGTGTCACCCTCCACGGCTCCACTTCCCAATCCTGCTGCCTCTCCTCTCCCAGGAGCGCCCCAAAGCCTCCCCCATCAGAAATCCTCCTTGCTCTGTCATCCCCTAGCACTTACACTCAGTGAATGCTTTTATCTTAAACAAAACACACTTTGTTCCCCAGACTTTTCCTAATGAGGGTACTGGGTGCATGTACATATTTCATTTGTGAAGGGAATGGCCTGGAGAAATTAGCTCCACACGTCGAATTAGCACCCAGAGATAAGCATAGGCATTAGTATGCAAGAGCCTGCCTGCCCAGCCCTGAAGAGTGGGGCTTTTTTCCTCCCTTGCCTTTCACTCCTTCTTTTAATATAGGAAGCTGAGTTATAAATCAGTTCCAAGCACTTCCACACTCTCACATCTCCATTTAAAAATGTTTCTTTTCCTGCCCTGCTAATTGCAAACAGTTACTGAACTACACAAAAGCGATTTGGCTGCCATTTAACAAATGCCAGACACAGGGAACATACGTACCCATCTCCAGTCATGGCAAAATCAGAGAGATGAAACCAGTGAGGCAGCAGAAATGAAAAATGCCAAAGGGGGCTAAGGAGCACCTGCTGGAGCCCCGGCAGGGCAGCCAGGAGGTGTCAGGGGCTGCCCCACCCCGGTGTTCAGCCGGCAATTCGCAGAGCAGGGCAAGGGCAGGGAGGATGTGCACACAGATCTCAGATCTGTGCTGACTGTGTTAGGGCACGGCTGAGTGACAGCAGGGAGTGTGGAAACACCTTCAGGACAGCAGAGATGAGAATTGGGGCTGGCATCCCAGGAGCAGCCTGGAGAGGCCAAGGTGAGATGGGAATGGAGCTGCTGTGGCCCTCAGCGACTGCAGCCATCAGGGGGAGCGTGGTGCTTGGGATCTGGGAAGGGCTGAGGGAGCACTGCATTCCTGGGATTTTTTCTGCGAAGGAAGGCATGCAAGGGATTTACCCACACCCGAAATACAGAGATATGGGCCTCTCTTGCCCTGGATCATTTCCAGGTACATATTTCTGCTCCCTGTGGGAGGGCTTGGAAGCTGAGATGTTGTTAGCCCCCACCCCCCAGCCCACTGTCCTTCTCCATTACCAGTTACTCTTCCAGGTGTGCCTGACATCATAATCATTGATCTGATGCTTATCAGCTTGTTCATCCAGGAAATCAAACATGTATTTAATGGCAAGGGGCAGTGCACTCCCACGGTGAGCCGTGCTAAAGATGGTCTCAAACAGGTCATCCACAAATTTCTGCAGGGTGCCCTGGGGAGGAGAAAGAGAAAAGGGCTGCTCAGCAACACCCTGGGCCAGCAGAGAGGTGAGTCTTTAACTAATGGTCAGCCTCTAAGCCAATTTCACTTCTATTCCTACACCTGAAAGAGCAGCACAGTACAGTCTGAAACCCTACTGGTTCTCAATGGTTTATACTGGGAAACATACACTGCAGTCATGAGGAATCTCCTTCACTGTATGATCTGGCATGCTAAAAGTATACAAAGAAAAACATCAAGCAAGACAAAAAGTGTTGTATGTGTTGAGGGAAGTGGAACAGGCTGCAATGCCAAATGCCTGGGGTAATCATCCTTCCCACATCACCAGTTCTGCAGTTTTATCCCAAACACCAAAGAGGCACCTATCCAAGGGCATCCCTGCTTTGCAGACCAGCAGCTGCTCAAGGATACAGGTAAAGTAAAAACACTACAAGGTGCAAAAAGCAAATAGGAATATCCACTCAGGGGATATTCACCGATGGTTTCAACACACAAACCCTTCACCTCCAGCTCAGAAAAGAGACCAAACGAGGACCTCTTCCCATGCTACAGCAGCAGGCTAACAAAAAAGCAGTGCTTACCACTTTTGGATAACTCAAATCACTGCCCTTCCCCACTCAGATTTCAAAAGCCAGGCATCAGCTCTGGGTCCCTGGGCCATACCTTGGTGGCTAACAGACGTGTCAGGTAGATCTCAGACACCATCTTGCTGCCCCGGTCGCCCTCCCGCTGGTCCATGTGGTCGTGGTTTTTCACCAGGTGCCAGAGCTTTGTGCCACTCTCCAGGTCAGGGGTGATCATGGGGGTCCGTGAGCGCAGGCTGTCAGGGCTGCTGGCTGTCCTCAGCATGCTCTCTGCAAGCACAGGGGCATCATGCTCCTACCCTGCCACCTCTGCCTCCACACCATTCCCCTTCCCTCCACAGGAGCTTTGGGATTCAGCCTCTGCAGCCACCATGAACTGGCTGCTCTGCTGTGACCATCCTCACAGCCTGCTGGGCCACATGCAAGCCTGGCTGATTTCAGGAGCCAGGACAACCATGGAAGGAATTCTGCAGAGCCTGTCCTGCTCCCAGCACGCAAGTGCCAGGATCACAGATGCTTCCTGTGCCAGTCTGAGCTGATCACACTATTCCCTTCCAAAGCAAGGCTGAAGTACACCTGCCAGCACATTCGTGGGTGTCTTAAACTCTGCTCTTTTAAGTGCTAAGTGCCTCTACGCTTATTTTAATTAGATTTCAGGGGAATAAAAGGGAAAGGATCCCTTAACAACAGCCATCTAACATTTGCCTTTTTCCCCTGAGTCCAACGCACCGCAAAGAAAGATGGCTCTGGGGGCACCTGCTCCCTCTCCAACACTATAACAAATAGCATTGTGCAGGAGAGCTGGGAGTTTGGAGGACTTTGTTCACATGAGTTAGTTATAGTCACTTGCCCTGTGCTTGGTCCACACACCCAGCCCAGCACCAGCCCCCCACCAGCCCAGAGGAGGATGCCCACGTGCACTCACCATATCTGCTGAGGGACTTGGTGAAGGTGGAGGAGTTGGAGATGTTGTATGCTGAGTTCTGCTTGGGCACCAGGGCTACCGAGGAGCCATCTGTCACCTGCAGGCAGAAACAGGCTCAGCAGGCTGCCACACCAGAGAGGCACAGGGGGAACAGCCCCAGCATGGGCAGAAACCAGCCCCAGAGGGATGCAGTGACACTGCCGCCAGACCAGGGACATCATCTCCAGCAAAGGAGCCTGACATTTCTCTGTGACAGCTGGGGGAAGGGGCAGAACAGGAACACACCAGAAAGCTCAGCACGAAAATGGCAGAGTAAGGTCAGAGTGGGAAACAGCCTCTATGAACCCTGCAAATATCCCATTTAAAAGGACCATTAACATGAGGTGCAGGCAGGAAAGCGACTGCAGACCTCCTGGCCATGGCCCTGGAGAGCTGAGCCCAGGCCCAGACCAAGCTGAGGAGGGAGAAAAGATGCACAAGCTCAAAGTAGCTGGTGACTGCTCAATGTTCCCCATCATGGGCAGCCTTACCTGGTAGTGGGCCAGGGTGTTCAGCCTCTTCCAGTCATTGTCAATCTTTGTGGTGACATCTTCATCCTGCAGGATGATGCGGGCCATCCTGCCCTGCCGCCACTCTGTCCCCATGAGGGAGAAGGGCTCGTGGTTAGCAGATAATAGGAGCACAGAGCTATGAGCACAGTGCCAATGCATCAGCTTAAGAGGCCTCCCACTGCTCTGAGCCCTAGGGCTGATGACTATCCATGTGTTGGACAAATCCAAGTACTCAGGGAAAGATAGCATCAGTTTGACCCTGGTGACTGTTACCTTTGCTCCATTCCCCTGTCCCTCCTTTAAGAATAGGACAATTAGCACTGCTCTCAACTATTGCTGGCCTCCTTGGACCACCTCAAGCCTGCAATGCAGACCCCAGAAGAACCAAGGAGGCTCTTCTCCCCAGCCCCTCTACTGGCAGGATCCACACTCTCATGCCAGGGCTCCCCACACACAGTCAGTGCCACCAGCATGGCTAATGCAGAGTGAACAAGAAGAAATGTGTTTCTGTAGGATATGTTGCTTTTCCTGCCCTGCACAGATCTATTGGCACTTCTGCTCTTAGTCACATCCCTGCTCCCCACAGGGAAGTGCTTGGCCTCTCTCTTACCCAGGTCCATGTCTCCAGCTTTGGGTCGCTGGGAATAGGGCACACCCTTGTAGACAGCATCCAGCAGCTTCTCCTTCACCTGCGTGATGGTGTCACAGTTCAGCACCTTGACAGGGATCTCTGGAGCATTCTCATTCTCAGGGTTCACACAGTTGAGGGTCTGCAAAGGGTCAGAAAGGGTCGAGTGAGAGGCTGTGCCACATTGGCTGCAAAGGCAGATCCAGGGACACAAGGCTAGAGCTGTCTACAGGCCGTGTCTTCTCACCTCCTGAGCTGCTGTGGAGTTGTACCCACGTGGCACATTCCTGCTCCCCTTTCCCCACCTCTCCATGACACTCTCAATCCTCTGATTCCCAGAAAGGAAGCACAGTGTCAGTGAAGGAATCCTGGGCCAGAAAACCATGCCCAGTGCACCACAGCCTGCTGAGAACGAGCAATGCCCAGGCACACTCCCAAACTATCCCTGTGGAGACTGAGCTGCAGGTGAAGAACCAGCTGCAGGCTCAGCCAGGGGCAAGGTCTGGCTTACCATTTAGCTGGAGAGAGGACATGGCTCAGAAGGAAGAGAAGTCTCTCTCCATCTCCTGCAGCAACCTCAAAGCTCTAACTTTGATCTCCACCAAACATGAGCTATGGGCTGCTCCATTGCACAAGCTCAACAGCATCTCTCACCCAAACCTGCCATGGCCAGGGGTTTGCTTGGAAAGATATGGAGCAGGATTCAGCCCATGTTTGGCTTCCTTGGGCCCATGGCAAGAGCAAACCTTGCCAAGGCAAGGCCCTGTTTCTGACCTTGTCAGAGATGGGCCCCACTCAGACAGGCTGAGAGGCACCCCAGGAATGCTTGAGAGAACAACAGACAAAACTCTTTCTAAAAGTACTTTGTGTGCCTCCAAGACCTTGTTAAATATCTGGAACTGGCAGTCCTGGTAAGCACCAGGACCACTGAGGCTTCTGCTTGCACTAACCAGCATTTTGTAGTCAATCTGCTGCCGGATGAGCTTGTCCTCACTGAGGGAGTAGCGAGCCTCTCCTGTGATGGCATCAATGGGTCCCTTCTCCATCTGCTGCTTGATGGCACAGTAGAGCATGAAGAGTGGTTCTCCAGCACATTCCTGTGGGACAGGGGGATGGAGAAGAGGAGAGAGAGGAGTTAGAAGTTGCCAGGTACCAGCTTTGCCTTTCAAGAGCCACCACCATGTCAGAAGCCTCCTGTGCCCCTGCAGCATCAATCCCCACACATGGCATTTTTATAAAGAGTCTCCATCCCTTGCTCAAGACTGCAAGGAAGGGAGTCCATGGTAAAATCCATCCTGTGAAGGAATGTCTCCTTCACTGTCTCCTTCCAAGCCCACTGGAAGTTGTTTGTCTATCAACCTGTGACCCAAGATTCCCAGAGCTTCCAGAAACTTCCAAGTGAATTTTGCTAATTCTGCAAGCTAAAGATGAGCTAAAAAGGGCAAATTTAGGTCTACTGAATAGTAGATTTAATCTGGGGACCTTGAGTATGGGACACAGTCTGTCTTTTGAGCTGTTCCAGACCAGACAAGCACCTGAGAACTGGAAAGGGCACACTGCAGTGGGACAGCCTGGGGGCTCTTGCCTAGATATCACAATGCAGTTCTGACATCTGCCAGGACTCAGTCTCACAGGAGAGAAGGTCAAAGGAGGTTTCTTCCAATGACAGCTGGGCACAGCCAGCCAGAGTCACTGGAAAGAAAAAGCAAGGGAGCAACCCACAGAAAACTCTACCCTGACTCTCCAGGTGATGGAGGGCACTAGGCAATGAGGTTTCCTGCAGTTAAACCATTTGCCATTTGTGCAACTCCACTGCCAAAGCCTTGTAGTCAGAGCCAGCTTTAGCTACCAGACAGAGCCACATCAGCATCTATCTCATACATGTGAGGAAGGGAAAGGGAAACTGGACCAGACACTTCCCCCTAAAACATGCTGGATGCTGGATTCAGAAACACTAAAGGGCCTGCCAAGGTTGGAAGCACCAACCAGCCTGGAGCCAGGATTTGGAATAGCAGGACTGGGAGTGGACACCCGTTCATAACCCAGGGCCCAAACATATCCCCTGAGCTGCATCCCAATGAGCCCTTCTAGATACAGGCATTACCCCTAAGGGAGAAACAAGAGTAAAACGGGAACAGAGAGGATGTAGAGAAGTCCCAGCAGATTTTACCCCACTAACCCTCATCCCTCCCTCCCGGCCGCCTCACCAATAAATTGTACTTTGGTGCAAAGTGCGGCTGCTCTCCCTGTCACCATATGCTGTTAGCATCTCGTTAGCATCTGTGGTAATTAAAGAGACAGCTGCTAACGAGCAGGAACAGGCATACATCATCCCCAGACCTTCCGACAACATGCCTGTCTTTGAAATTATGTTTCATTTGCAAACTTGGCTTCATTAAGTCAGCTTGGAAAAGTGAGAGACCCAAGTGGGTGCTAGGCTGCACACCACTGACTGCTGGCAAGGCAAGGCTGGCTGCAGACTGCTGAGAGCCCAGGGGTCCCAGGGCACCCCAAGACTACCCCTCTGGTTCTGGGGGAAAGACTTAAGTTGCCTTTTCTGGTTGCTTGCAAAAACTCCTTGTGAAAATTCCTAGTCTGTGGAAGTGGTATGGATGGAGTCTTTGGAGCAGGACTCTCACTTCCATCTGCCACGGTTGCTACAGTCATAGCCCACAGCTTTCACCTCTCTAGTAAGGCATGGCAGCTGCCCCCACATCTGCAGCTCTGCACCCACCTCTAGGGACTCACACCAAGAGAGGTGGGCTCAGTCTTTCCTACACTGGCATCTCTGTCTGCTCCTAATGTGGATTCTACCCTTAAAACGCAGCACTTCACTCCCAGCCTCATTGTCTCCAACAGCCACTGAAGACCAAGACCAAGGTGCTGCTGTGGGTCACAGCTCACTGAGACAATGCAGATGATTTAGCTTTAGGGATCATCTTTGACAGAGACTAACAAAATGAACAGGGACCAAAGAAACCAGTACTGGGCAGTCGACCTGAGATGAACTCCATCAGGTGAAATACAGAAGGAGACCACTGAGATGTGGCCAGGTGATCCCCTCAGGATGATGAAGGGCAGCCTGTCCCCCCCAAATGTGATTGAGCCCACCCTGCCAGCCCTTATGCAGTTTGTTCACTGCTAGGGATCTGACTGAGGGGAGCTCTGGGGGCTCTCCATGGGAGCCAAGTTGGAGGAGGGCAGCAGCAGACATCCTGTGCATGCTCGTATTGGGAGCAGGCTGAGACAAGCCAGCTAATTCCCAAACTGTCTTACTGACTAGATATAGTTCATCAGGCACCTAATATTGTGCATTTTTCAGCACTTGTCTCGATTTATTCATCTCCCTTTCCCTGAGGTGTCTCATTAAGAGTCTGATAAATGCTACTACAGGGATCTCCTGAAAGTGCCAGCCCTCGCTGGCTCCCCACGCTGCTGGCCCTGGGCATGAGGAGCTGTCCTGTGCCTGCCCCCAACCCTCACCCCAGTGAATCTTGCCCTGCTCAGGGCAGGTTTGCTGAGAGCTGATCCAGAAGCTGGGCACCTGGCTGGCTGCATCATTTACAAGCACAATTACCACAGTTTGGGGCACTTTCCCTGCTGTCTGCTGTGATACTCTCCATCTACTCCACAGCCTTCTCCTGCTTTTGCTGCCATCTGTGATCCTCACTGTCCAGAGACAGCCTCGTGGGTCTCCTCTTGTGGGACTGACCCAGAAGAGGATATGAGCACATTCTCAAGTCTCTACCACTTTAACTCAAGTGACTCAAGCAGAAGAGTCTCAACCACTTCCCAAGGAGATGAATCCCAGCGTAACAAATTTCACAGCCAGTAAGTTCATCCAGGCCCTGTGTGTATGCTTCTCTTGTAATGGTGCACCTAGATCAGACCTCTGTCTTGCTGCTACCACCCAGAGACTGGAGGTGTTTTCCAACACCTAAGTCATGGTGTAGCCAAGGACTTTTTTATAAGGAGGCATTGCCCTGGTTACACCATACTCACACCTCTCACCTGCTTATCCTCAGACCTGCTCCACAACTGGTAATGTGCCCAGAAGCCTCTCTGAAGGGGGACAAGGACAGATGCATGACATTGGTGGTGCATGAGTTAATCCAAAGTAGCTTCTGAACATGACCCAGTCCAGCCAGGGACAGTCAAGGATGTCAGGTCACACACACAAATAAAATGTTCCCAAACATTGCTGTGAGTGTTTGTAGCTGTGCACTGCACTTTGCTCAGCCAAAGCATAACCCTGTTCACTTCAAGAAGCCTTGGAGGAGTTTGTCCACAAGGAGAGCTACTCCTGCCTGTCCCACCAAGTTCACAGAGCCCAAAGAGCCTTCTGCCAGTGTTCCACCTGATCCCACTGGGCACTGCCAATGCAAAAGGGCCCTGCTGGACAAAGCCCTGGCACAAAAGGGGCGGTGGGAGATTTGACATCTCTCTATGACCAGCACAGCTCTTCTCCTTTCCCACCCCTGGCAAGCAGTCTCTAGCATGCTAGATAGATTTTTACAGATACAGGCTATTCCTCGACAGAGGCAAAAAGCCAAGTGCATGTAAGTGATATTATAAATCACCACTCATTGACGATCACTTGAGTTCTGCTGAGACTCCTGCTCACTCTCATCTCTTGGCTGGAAATAGTTCAAACCCTCTTTATCTTAATGAGGGATGAAATCCCACAAAAAGAGCTGTGTGCCACCCAGTCTCACTGCACTGACACCAGGCAGGATCCCAAGAAACAGCCCTGCTGCCTGACAAACAATCAGCAGAATCACAGGCATCGTTCACCCATCTGAGTCATCCCAAAGTTGCAGCAGGACTGAGCCTGGAGCTGCTGCTGTGTAATCTGCATGGAAACTGGTTCAGCTCTAGCAGGTGGAAGCACTGGTGCTGATGGGAAGAAATGTTCTCAATATGGGTAAATGCACCAGTGGTAAAAACGGAGCTTATCCTCTTCTGCTACCCCGATGAAATTGGAAGCAGGTGAATTCAAGCTAAAAGGCTCTGCAGCCTCATGCAGGTGCAGTGGAGAGCTCTGTCCCTGGCAGTCAACAAGACCCTCAAGGCATCCATCCTCACCAGGGCACCTTTGGCAGGGGAAGCAGTAGCAGGAGTGGAGATGCCTGCAGGAAACAATTCCCCTACCACAGAACCTCAGTGTTGGAGAGATGAAGGAAAAGCAGTGGCACTACATGAAGAGTGCAATTCATCAAACTATACCTCAAAGAAGCAGAAACAGCCCTGATCACAGCCATGCCTACAGAAGGATCAACTCTCAGGGCTTTTTCCTCCTGAGTTACACAAGCAAAGGCAAGAAGAGAGGGATGGGGGCAACTCCAAGACTCAGCTGAGTTTTTTCAGATTTATCTTTCCTCAGGGCACCATTGTTAAAATCTCAAATTCACCATGCATTAAGCAATCCTGATCTGGATTTCATTTCCCAATCCCAGCTATGTCCCAAAAAGGAGACCAGAATCGCATCTCAGAAAACCAGGATGGAAATGGAGATCTGGGAAACAAACTCTGCTCTGGGAGGGAGCAGTAATTTTCAGGAGCATGTCAGCCAGGGCTTTGGGTAGCATGCTACCTGGCCCAGCAAGGCAGGAACCACCTCCCTGTCCACACAGGGTTGCCATCCCTTCCCAAACTCACCTTCAGAAACTTGTACAGCAGAAATGTGAACCAATTTGTCAGCATCTTCTCTGCCACTGACTCCGTCCTGTAGGGAAGGTAGAGAGCAAAGCCATCAGCAGAGAATATTAAAGGTCTCTGATCTCACCCATTGCCACCTCACCCTTAGACTGTGGCTAAATTATTTCTGTCTTCAAAAGGCTTCATCTGGAAAGGAGGCTCAAAGCACAGGGCACAAGCAGACAGCACAAGCTCTGCTGGAAATCTTGCCCATCAGCAGCCCCCCAGGAGAGAAAAGCATTGGTCTCCAGCGTATCTGAAGAACTGCAACAAGTCAAGTTCAACCTTATCCCATTGGGACTCTCAGCAGGGCATGAGAAGCTTTCTGCTTCTCCCTGGTACCTTCTACCTCAATGAACTTTGTTTCTTCCATGATGCCCCATTGGAACCAGGCAGCTCACTCCACAGGAGGATTGTATGAGGCACCTAAGCCAAGTACAATGTCCCCAAACCTACCTCAAGATCCCCCATTAAAGTATAACCTGTAAGAAGGGCTGAGGGTGCAAGGCAAAGACAGATCTAGCTGGAAGCCCACCTGGGAGCTGCTGCTGTCTTCTGGTCCTGCCATTGCCTTGATGCAAACCCCCACCACTGGTGACATGAGACTTCCCTGCAACCCCTGAAGCAGCCCTTGATCTCTAAAGCATCAAAGTCCAGGACCCACAGTAGAGCAAAAGGACATTGACCATCACCAGTCCACTGGTACATGGCCTTGGTTAAGCCACAACCAGATTTAAGTCTGGAAACTTTGACCCAAATATCTTTTTGATCAAACTTATCCTCACTACTAATTCAGCTGAAAACAAGGGGATTAAAGAAGGAGGGAGTAAGAGCAGTGGTTGGAAACTTAACCTGTTTTCCATGTATTCTTGGAACACTGACACTCTTCCAGGTTTGGAATTTAACCCTTGCATGCCTGCATGGTGAAGTGTAGGGTAGCTGTGTGTCTCCTTGAAGTGGGGTGGTGATGTAGGGGTATGCAAGTGTACAATGCTTCATCTACTTGCTCCACAGGAAATTTTAAAATGGAGCCATGCCTCTCAGATTTTGGATATGCAGTTAAAGGAAGCAGTCAAAGCTACCTTGAGAAAACCTATATACTACCCCTGGTTTCCTAAAGCACAATTCAAATCCAGATGCCATTGTGCTCCAAAGCAGCATAGCAGGGAAGGTCCAGGGAGTTGCCTGTGTCTGCTGGGGCTCATGCACAAAAGGGAGAGCAGGATCCCTCAGGACAGGTGAGAAATGTGGCGGGTCTGAATAGAATGAGGGACCTTGGGATGCTGGTACTGCAGCCAGGATGTGCCACACCAGCAGAGAGAGGGACATGGAGACATGGAGGGAGCTGAGGGTGACCCCGGACCCTGGTGAACCCTGCAGCTCAACATGCCTATCTCTGCACCACACCTTATCTCTCTGCCATAAGATTAAAACTCCTCTTAATATGTCCATTATTTTTAACATGGCCTTCACTCCTAAAATCTTCAGCTTATTCCCCCATTAATTATCAGATCAGCCATTTGCAAATGCAGATGGTCCAGAAAGCACAGGCAATACTAATAACTTCAGGGACATGGCTGCATTCCTCTTGCACCAGGGAAACAAATACAAATGCTTAACTCAAGAAACAAAATCCAGAAGGAACCAAAATGTTAGAGCCTCCAGAAGGAGTCCCACTGTCCAATTCCATGCACTGCCCAACTGCAATGCCATGCCCAGCAGATGGACAAGAAGCAGCTCCCAAAGACCAGATGGCTGGGGCAGGAAATCCACTTTCCCAGAGTTTATTCAAGCTGACTCCGTGTCATATGGTCTCTTCCAAGGTTTTCTCATGTGCTAATGGGGCTTAGCCCTTTTTGCACTCCCTGGAATAGCACAGCCCTCCTTAAACCATTTGAGGATAGTGTTACCTGAGCCTTCAAGGAAGGAAAGGCTTCATGCCCCCACCAAGAAAGAATAATCCACCACAGAAACAGAAAAAGGGAGAAGGAAAGGGACATGGAGAGAAAGCCAAGGGAGAAGTGGACTGCAGCTATTCAGCAGACATCCTCCCTGGCCCTAGAAAGGACCTGACAAGTCCATAATGCTTATCTGAAGTGCCACCACTCAGGCTCTGGCAGATGTTTCTCTTTATCCATCACAGAGCCAGATGCCACAGCAATGGGGGGATTATCCAACAACCAAATAAATAACAGCTCTCCCCAGTTAGATCAATGCTAATCCAGTTGCCCTGGGCAGTAAGCACACTCTCACACCCAACAGCAAGGCTAATCAAACAGAAAGAGAAGCACAGCTCTCGGCACCACTCGCTCTGCACCATGGCTCCAAGAACAGTGTCTCTGTTAAATATCACACAAGCAAGGTGCTGGCCAAGGGACTTATCCCTGTCCTAACTGCAATGGCCCTCGAGCACTGTGGCTGGGGACTGGCAGTCTTTGGGGACTGGTGTAGGCTGGGCTCTGGGTCTGTGCTGCTGCCACAGCTCAGTCACTGCTGCTGCTGGCCTCCTCATGATGCCTTTTATTTATATTTTATTGATTTACTTCAGGAGCTGGAAATGCATGCTAAATATTTCAGTGAAACCTGGTGTTATAGAGGAACGATTGGAAGAAAAGAGACTAAGAATGCAGTCGGGGAGAGGGATGGGGAACAGCAGTTGGCACCTTCAAGACCCAGCCCACTCCCAGACAGCCATCATCTGCACAACACACCCCCTCTAATGAGATGCTAATGAGACATTTAAGGACACCCTTGTAATGTGATAAACGAAGTAGAGAGAGTAAGAAAGCAAAGAAACATGCCTAACAAGATGGGCAACATGGATGTAACTGGGACCAGCTCACATCTGGGTCTTCTCCGGGTGTTTTCCCAGGGCCAAGCATGCAAAACCTGACAGGCTTTGTCCAGTCTGGCCATGCTGTGAACATCAGTTGATCTCTGAAAGATGCCCAGGGTTTCTTGAGCCTTTCTGGTGACACGCCAGCCCTGTGCCTCTCAGCAATCCTTGCATCTCTGCCGAAGGCTGGTGGCACCAGGCTGCTGGTGGGGAGGCACCGCGTGGCGTGCAAAGGGAGAAGATGGCACGGAGGGCCTCGAGCTGAACCAGTGGAGCTTATTAATAGTTTTTGTTCAGGACTTGGTGTATCTTTCAATATTCATCAGCCCGTGATGAAGGAGAGCTCAGAGCTATTGTTAAATATTGATGGGGCAGGCAGACTCACGGCAGGGCTTGGCAGGCTGCCTCCTGCTCGCACTTCCCCCGGCCCCGGCGAGACTCCCAGCTTGCACAGATCTGAGTGACTTTCCCAGGAAAACCCCCATGTGACTGGCAAGGCAGGTAAGCCCTGAGGAGACAGCAGGGAAAGGAGGACTCCTGCCTGCTGCCAGCCCACAGAGGCACCCACACAGCCACTAGGCAAGGCAAGAGCTGCCACACATGCCAAGAGATGTGCAGGACTACCTGGTCACCTTCCCTTCTCCAGGTGGCCTACAGCAACACACCACAGTGCCTGACACTAGCATGTACCCTACCTGCAGCAGCCTGAACAGCTGGCAGGCACCTTAATCTCTCCTTCCCAGGCAGCATGAGCCCAAACAGGCCAAACTGGAGTAAGAACATCCCATGGATGCTCCTGAGTTGGCTGGGGCCAGGTAGTCCCACATCCCTCTCATACTTGCACACAGACAAGCAAGGAAATGTCGAACCACAGACTCAGTGCTCTCACTGCCACAGCCAACACCAAAGCCATCACTGGTGTCACTTCCAAAGGACAGCAGCTCATGTTGCTGTGCTCAGAAATGCCTGGGCACTGTCCCACAGCTCCAGCCTCTCAGGGGGATGCTCACCTCCGCAAAAGCAGCTTGGGGTGGTTCTTGCTCTCCAAGTTCTTCTCAATAAGGTCGGACAGGAGCTGTTTCAGCACCCCTGTGGCATACTCCATCTCTCCCTGCAGCGCTGTCATGATGAGCGAGGCCACGTTGCCGCGGTCCCGCATGGAAAAGCTGCGCTGCGCCTCCAGAGTACGGATGAAGGTCAGCAAGAAGTGCTTCTTGTTCAGGAGCTGACCAAAGAGGGTCAAGGACTTCTCCACATTAGCCTGCACCTGCAAGGATAGAGCAAAGCTGAGAGACGGGCATGATGGGGCGGGTGACTAGAAGGTGGCTGGACTGAACCACACCCTGAATTCACCCTCAATCCCATGAAAGGGAATGATAAAAAAGGGTCAAAAAGCAGCTGGACTAGGTCTCTCCCTACTACCCAGCTTTAAGAGTCATCTGTCTCAGTTCCCCCAGAAGAGTTATCTAGCTTATAAAATCCCAGCATCAGGTTAACACAGTCCCAGGGCATCAATGTATATATACATGTATATATATATCTATATAGACACACCCTTCCATACAAAGACTCTCTCCCACTTGTGTGCAGACATATAAACACACTTCCCTTCCATAAACAAACACTCTTTCTCTCCCAAGCACACACACAGACTATAATTTTCAGCTAACAAGCAGCTCAATTCCCACCCAAGTCACTGCAGCATGGGCTTTGGGCATTACATAGAAAGCAAATAAAGCCACAACCCCGAGCTCCACCAGCAGCAAACCTGTTTGATTTGGGAGGGATGGATTTCAGATAGGGAAATAATATCAGAAATCTAGCTCTGTCCCACTGCAGGCACACCCTAGAACAGTCTCTTTATTCAGGAGACATTTGAAGATGTATTTCTGGCCATATTTGGCCACATAGGACCCAGCAGGGATTGAGCTCAGATGTTTTCACACCTGCATTGCCATCAGCAGCCCAGCTCTGGCCAGCCCTGACCACATTTTTTATCAGAAATTAATATTATTATCATACTCCATTTTTCCATTAGAAAAGATGGTTTCCTTTGACTAAAAGCCTTCCTGTAGTAAAACACCAAATTTTTCTTTAATTCCTCCCCTTGTCTTCCTGATTGGGAGAACGAACGTTAAATTTCACTTCACATCGGTATTTGGAGACAAAACAACACTTTTCATTTCAAAACACCAACTCAAAATGAAGAACAGAGTTTTGACACATCAAATCATTTCACTTCAATCAAAACTTTGGATTGGTGCTCTTCAGTTCAGTGAAATTCCTCGCAGTTGTAACTTCCCTCTCCAAATACTTTTTCCTGCCGGACAAAAACCCCGTTTCCCACCAAGTCCTTTTCAATTCCAAGCCTCCATGTTCAACTTGCTGATCATTAGCAAAAATGAATGAACAAAACTGAATTAAGTATTTAATCACAAAGCAAGCAGCCTCCCCCCAAGCTCTGCAGAGGAAGGGAGCTGGTACCAGGGCTCGCTGTGGACTTGCATGTGCGTGAGCAAGCACCACTTCATTCCATCACTTGCAATAGCTAATGTTACACTCTGAGTAAAGAGACAAATAAAAGCAAACCTGATTAAATTATATGAAGCTTACACAACCCTAGTTGCTTTATTTAATCTCTTTTGGGGATTTTTTTCCCCTTCGCAAATTTAACCCCTTGCTTCCCAGGCCAGGCTGAGCTGGTGTGCTCTCTCAAGCAGGATGTTGTGAGTTAAGAGCTGGAAGTGGACAAAGTCCTCCCAGCCTGCCACAGCAAATGCAAAATTCCTAATATGATGCCCTTTTTGATACCCTTTCCACTTTCTCTCTTTAGGGAAAATCTTTAAGAGAAAGAGCAGAGGTGAGAGGAGAGCCAGGCATCTGCACAGACAGGAAGGGCTGTGCCCCAGGGAGACCTACACGCCTGCTTTGGCTCTGAGCATCCGGAAACCTGAGCTGCAAGGGGAAATCCATGGAAACAGGGTCCCCACCACCCTCCAGATCTGGGATTAGGGGCTGGGGAAACAGAGCAGGCAGAAAGCCAGGGCCCACGCCGTAGCCATGCTGGCGTACAACATCAGCACGTGCACTTGCAGTTGGTAAGAGCTTGTTGTGTTGTAATTAGTGACCGTGCATCTTGCACCAGGGCCAATTACTTCTCCTAAATACATTGTGAAGCCCACGTCGACATTAATTACTGTGCTGGGTCAGCAGTGAGGGGAAGCGAAGGTCACCCCCCTCCTTCCTCTAATCAAGAGTGGCCTCAGCAGCCCAGCACACGAGAAGCAATTGCAGTGCAATTGCATGCACTAAATTATACAGAGGTGGGGAGGCCAGGAGAAGAGAAGGAGCTGGTTTGGGGAGCAGAGGAAGGATGCCAAGGATGGGTTCTGCATGGGGAAATGGAGCCAAGCAAGCAGGCGACGTTAGACAACCCTGCTAAAAACAAGCGACCGGTCAGGCATCAAACAAACCCAATTGAATAAAGCAAGTGCTGTAGAAAATGACAGCAGCAATGATATTAATATAAATATTGATATTAATGTCAGAGAGTGCAGTAACCATTTGGCAGCCAGTCCACATCCACGCCGGCTGCCACGTGGAGAGATGCACCACGCCGGGCCAGCATCCAACCAAAGCATCTCTCCAGCCCGGGGGCACAGGGCCTCATGCAGGGGATTGTGCAGAGGCACATCCCCAACGTGAAACACTTCAGAGACAGACAGACAGACCCACACCTCCATCTCTTTCAGCACAGGGTGGTCTTCTATCCCCGGGAAGAGAACCCGCATGGCGTAGGTGCGGTAATCCAGAAAGGGGATGCCAGCCCCATCCAGGTCGTTGGTCAGCTCGTTGATGTCTGTCTGCAGCTCAGCAAAGGCTAGGGTGGGAAAAGCAGAATTAAACAACACATCCTGGAGTCTAAGCACACAGCTTTGGCACTCAGCCCCTCATCACACTCCCAGCACCCCACGGGTGGACCCTCCCCAAGGCATGAATATTCTCAGCATTCCTCTTCCTGGCAGGCTGTGATTGCTGTCCCCATCTCACAGATGGAGAAATTGAGCTGTAGAGTGTGGGGATGACATTCCCAGAATAAATGAAGTGGCAGATTTGGGAACAGAACTGCCAGGTCCCAGGGGGGTCAAATCCCCCCTGCCCAGCACTTGCAGCTTCCCAGGGATGGTGGGGGCAGGGGGGAACAGCAAGGTTTGAACAAAAACAGGGCTTCTTGGGGAAAATGTTAGCCTAAACCACAAGATTGCCCTCATTTCTTTTTGACCTAAATACTACTTGAGAGACGAGCTTGAACACTCCCACCCCAGTACCTCCCAATCCCAGCAGAGGCAGCTGTGACTCCCAGGGGAACATGATCCAGGGAGGTCCTGAACCTTTAATTGCACCTACAGGGAAAAGCTGATGGGAGAAGAGTCCTGGAAATGCACCAGGGAAGGGGGTTGGGGTGGGGGGAGAAAACCCTCAGAAAAATCAAATTAACAGCACTTTAAAGGGAGCTGAAAGCCAGGCAGAGAACTGCAGGCTCGTCAGCCTGATGAGAAAAAACAAACCGTCAGCTTGAAAGGCGTGCTATCTTATCTGTAACTAGCGGGACTAGAAAAGAGAAAAGGCAGGGAAGAGATTGTGCCTTTTAATTAAAAGCAGATCCTTTTATCTGCCAGCTGTGGAAGACAAGACACCATCCCCTCCACCAGCTCCCTCCTCTCTCTCTGTCACCAGTGCCATCCGCAGGCATGTGGAAGGATGGGGACTTGGGGGAGCAAAGGTTTGTCTTTCTTTCCCCTTTTTATTATCTTGTTTTTGGTGCCTGCTTCGTTCGCAGCGTCCGGGCTGGCTGTGGCTGTGGCTGGCAGGGTCGGGGCCTCTGGAGCCAGCTCAGGGGGATAATGGGCAATTAGGCTTTATCAGCAGTATCATACGAGGAATTCTGTCCAATTTCACAGCATCTGTCTGTCACATAATGAGACATCCACTGCCCACTCACAGGAAGCTTTCGCTACCCTGCTTGCTCTCTTTTCTCCCACTTGGAGAAACAGAGAACTTCTTAACTGGAAAAATCCCCAAATCCCACCTAAAATGAATTCACTTCCACTGACAAAGCAGCTTTGCCCATTCCCTCTCTGAAAGGAAAGGGTAGGAGCACACTGAGCCTTGGAGAAGTAAGAAACACGCAAAGACCCCCACGCTGATGGGAAAGGAATCCCTCACCCTCTTTGCACTCCAGGGCCACGCGGGACTCCAGGTTGTCCATCTGCAGCTGGAGGCGTTTCAGGGTGCGGTCAGCATCGCGGGACTTGCGCTTGTAGGCGATGAGGACAATGATGATGATGAGGAGGAGCAGGCCGCCGCCGCCGCCGATGCCGATGATGGCGGGCAGGGTGAGCAGGCTGTCGGAGTAGATCTGCAGAGTCCCCGGAGAGAACTCGAACCCTCCAGCCTTGATCTGCACCACGGCGGGGGAAAGAATGGACCTGCTGTCAAGGAATGTGTGCCACAGGTAGCCCTCCCTGCTGTGCCCACCATGGCAGCCCATGGCAGGAATGATGTGGAGAAATGCAGGTACGGCAGGGGCTGCTCCGGAGCAGTGTGAGGTGCTTTAATGGCACGCAGCACACATGCTGCCAGTGCACGTGGAGCAGGCAGAGAGTTTGATGTCTCATTCAGATGACATTACAGTAACAGATGGGATGTAAAGAGAGTTTCCCCACGGATGGGGAGCCTGGGGAGGACTGTGCTGGGACCCTTTTAACATGGCAGAGTCCTGGAGTGCAAGCATTGCTGCACTACAACCCCAGAAACAAAGGAGCCTGCCATGCAGCATGTGCCAACACTGCAGGGGAGAGGTGGGAATGCCCCCTGCCTTGCACCCAGTGCCAGCCAGGGCACAGTGACACCAAGCTGAGTGTGCAGGAGGGTGACAAAGTATTTGGTCCTACCAAACATGTAATTAGGAAGAGGGATACCTAGGGAGCAGGAAGATGACTCCTGAGGATGCTCCTGCACATACACCTACATGGTCCTCATTCAAGGACAAGAACGCAGCAGGGCTGCTGGGATAAAGACTGAAATTCTGAGACACATGAGGCACAAGGAGAAAAGGCACCAGTGTCAGCACTTACTGTGACTTTGTGTTGGCCAGTGAGGTTGGGAGACTCACAGAGGAGCTGTGTCTCAGAGACTGTGAGGGTGCAGGGAGTGTCTCCGATCAGCACTGTGTAGTTGAGGCGGGAGTTACCAGCAGCTGGTGGAAGCAGGTTCCTGCCCTTTGGGGGAATAAGGAATGAGACTGTCAGCTCTCATTCAATGGGGAATGCTTAAAAAAACCCAACACACAGCAAAATCTTTGCTCATGGAGAGACAAAATGCCACCTCCACAGAGGGACATGTCCCTGACTCTGCCCCCAGGCACTGACTCTTTACCTTGAGGATGAGGGGAGAGCTGGGCTTCAGCTCCAGCATTCCTGTGGGGCTGAGTGGCTCAAAGACAGGGTCTGGGTAGTAGACGAAATTGGTGGTGTTGATGATCAGCAGGGCCTGGACGTTATCCATGACAAAGCCGATCTCATCCGGGCGGTCACCAAGCTCCGGAGGGCTCCGCACAGGGTTGTCAATGGAGGGAGCGTAGCACACCATGGTGGTGTCATTGTACACAGTGCAGTTCTGCAGGGGACACAGAACGAGGTCAAACCCACCCCCAGCCAGGTGTTCAGGATCAGACCCCACGAGGATCTCCTGAAAGCAGCAGCTCTGGACACAGGGTTTAGATCCATCACACCTGAAGTGCAAAGGGTGCACTTTCTGCCCTGCATTGCACACAGACAGCATCCCTCCTCTGTGTGCTCTGCCCCCAGCCCCAGGCAGCACCACTTACATTCTCCCTTTCAGAGCTGCAGTACTTGGCCCGGATCCTGGGTTCTTTAATGGTGGCCAGGTTGGTACCAGTCACAGTCAGCAATGTCCCACCACTAGAGATATGGAGACAACGGGTTAGGAAAGGCAGCTTGGCACTGGACCCCCAGTCCTAGGAAGGAAGCAATCATCACCTCCAGCCAGATGCCCATCTGCCCCAGCCTGAGTGAGCCACCAAGCCCCAGGGATCTCTTATCCCACCCATATGTCACATGGCTGGCAGGACGTGGCATGCACCAATGTCAAATCATTTCAGCTGACCCAAGGACCAACTAGAGATATAAAAACCTGGTAATTAACACTGACATCCCACCCTGTGTGCAGGTTTAGGATCTGAAGATGGCTTCTAAAAAAGTCAACCAAGCATTCACAACAGGAAAGCATCTCAAGAAGTACAAGCTCCTCTCTGCCACCCTTTCTCTACCACAGAGGCAGTGGGTGACAAGAGAGGCTGAACTCAGCCAGGTTTTCTCCATGACTTGGTGTTAAAAACCCTGTGGTCCCAGAGACCTTGGCCATGCCTCTGGGGAGCTTGTTCCTCATCAACAGCCTGGGGAAGGTTTCCCTTGGCACTAGCTCTTAATGGATTCCTTCGCTTCCTCTCCAGCCAATTCAAACCTTTTAGAAAAATATGTAAACATTTCAAAAAATCCCCCGATGGGAAATATTTTAATTTTATTTGCCGCCGCCAAATGTCAAGCTGAAATTAAGCAGAATCCAAAGCACTCTTTGCTCTTGCCCCCTGCCAGGCTGAGCACTGTAGGCCAGGAGTTAGCAGGGCCCTGGTGCCAAGCCATTGCTCACACTCCTCTTGCCACATCTCTGGAGAGCAACCTGGCAGTTATCACAGCACTGAGACGAGCCATCAGGAGCGGGAAAATCCATATGGGAAACACCTCCCTCCCCATGCACCCCACAATCTCCTTGCAATTCACCTGTTGATGCTCCATTCAGGATCAATTTTCTGGATGGTGGGGTCCTCTGTGTAGTTGTACTTCACCTCTGGGTTGCTCAGCTCTGCCCGGTTGATGTTGATGAGGATGGGGGA
>VZTB01014386.1:5719-26747 GCA_013397245.1 Thryothorus ludovicianus
AGAACACACCCACCCACCCCGCACACAAGCTCAGGGTGTCCCCCACCCTCCCCCCAAGCCGGACACAGCCCGGTGCTCTCATGTCCCATCTCCCATCCCCGCAGGAGGCTCCGCCAGCGGCACGGCCCCGTCCCTGGATGCCCGGGGAGCCCCTGGGGGAGCATCCCGGGATGCTGCCCACCCATCCAGCCCTACCTTTGCGGAACGGCATGGAGCGGGAGGAGGCAGGGCTGCGCTCGGACTCCTGGGTTCCCTGGACGCGGGCGCGTTCTCTTAGATGCGTATATAAAAAAAATCATATATATATTTCTTCTGTATCTCTGTTTCTTTCCTTCCTCCCACTCCTTCTTTCAGAAGGAAACGGACATATTTGGGCAAAGCCCGGCAGAAACCAGCGTCATTCCGAGGGTGGCACTGCAGAAAGGAGGAAGTTCTTGCCGTTTCAGAGCTTTTAACCCTTCGCTTCCCGGATGGGAGGGAGGTGACAGGAACAGGACAGGGAGCTGATTGCCTTAGAAAGGAGTGGAACGTACTGGGAAAGGGCTTTTGAGTTGATTTGTGGTGTTTTCGCCTTGGTAGGACCAGTACAGAACTGAGTGTAATGGATGAGGGTGTGATAATGGAATTTTGGCCTTCAGCATCACTTATGCAAATTTATGGGCTCATCAGAGCAGCAATCTCATCTTCTTTGTGGTGGCACTGGGACAAACTGGGACAACCCAGCTGCTTCAGAAGCAAGGGGGTCAGAAACTCAGATTCCCCGTGTTCAGCATCTCCTGCCCTTGCACAGGCAGCTGGAAGTTCAGATCCTGCTGTGCTGGATTCTGAGGATGAGCAAATATCCCTTTCCTGCCATCATGGGGCTGGGATGAGCCCTGAGCTTTGGAACAGCATCAGGTCTGTGTGTCCTCATCTCCGGAGCTCAGGTGGCAGCAGAAGGTGAAGGTGGAACATTTTAACTTGGGAAGCTTGTTTATTTTTTTCTGTGGTTCCTTTATACCCTTCCTGGCGGTAGAAAGAGGCAATGGCTTGGAGTTCCAGAGAAACCCTGAACTGTTCACAATATCCCCATCCTCTCATCTTGGCGCTTGACAGTGATACCATGAGCTCCTTGCTGTGTCTCTGTCCCCCACCTGAATCCATCTGTGTGCACAACCAGGCTTTGCATCAAGGGCCACGGGGATGAAATGAGCTGCCCTGCACATTCCTGCACATTCCCAGCCAGGAAATCAATGTTGAACTGTTCTCCCAATTGAGGTAGTGAGATAATGGGTGGGAGCAGTGTGAGACAGAAATGTCAGTGCTTTCAGCCTGAGAAGCAGTCACGAGGATCTCCTTCACTGCAAGGCTTGGTACTCTACAAGCAAATAAGAATGCAAACAGCTCCTTTGAAATATTTATAACATTTGGGATGACTTGCATGGCACAAACCCAAGGCAGAAGAGGGTGCTGGGAATTGCTGGCGCTGGGTACACCAGGGGACTTGCTTACATGATTGATCCAGCTTGCAAGGCTCTGTTTTGTCCTTTTATGAGATGTCTGAGTGCTCAGGCAGGATCTCCTCCTCCTCCCCTGAGTTACACATCTCCTCAAGGTCCTGCTTTCCCCTCTCAGCATCAGACCCCTTTTCCCACTGCTCAGCTGTTCTCTGGCTGAGCTGCTGTGGTCACACCTAAGCCAATCTTCAAGGTCACACTTCAGCGACCTGCACTGACCATTACACTTCTGCTTTCAGCCCATGCTCAGGTTTTCAAGGCCTTTGCTGAATCTCCCACCCTCCAGCAGTCAGACACTGGTACCCAGCTCCCTTTCTCACAGCAAGCTCTCCCCATGTGCTGATCACCAGCCTGATGCTTCAGCCTTGCAAATTTAGCAGGGCAAAGTTGCAGGGGAACTCGTGGCCTGGCCCTGCTGGGAGAACAGGCAGCACAACCAGGTCACCAGCGTTTAAGATGCAGAAGGGGCTGGGAACAATGAGCTTTTGGAGAGTTTACAGCCAATCTCCCCTTTGTAGCCTGACCCAGACAGATTGCTTTTGTTAACCTCTGGTATTAGTGCTGGCATTTTCATATCGTAGAGATTAGGTGCTCTTTAAAGGTGTGGAGACAAGATTGGATTAGAGAGGTGCAGGTCAAAGACTTAGGACAAGGAGGAATGGCTTTAAATTGACAGAGGGCAGGGTTAGATTAGAGATTAGGAAAAAATTCTTCTCTGGGAGGATTGTGAGGCCCTGGCACAGGGTGCTCAGAGAAGCTGTGGCTGCCCCATCCCTGGAATTGCCCAAGGCCAGGTTTGATGGGGCTTACAACAACTTGGGATAGTGGAAGGTGTTGGAATGAGATGATCTTTAGGGCCCTTTCTAACCCAAATCATTTTGTGACCAGGTACTCTTGGTCCCTTGCAGATCCCAGTCTCCTGTTTTGCACAATTTTCAGCTTTTGGGTTTCGGAGAGAAAGGACTGGACAGCATTTCCCAGGAGTGATCTCCAGGCTGTAGTTACTGCAGCTGTCAGGTACAAACCTTCCCAGCTTCTCTGCTGCTGCCAGCTTCAGCAGGTTTCTAAATTTGATTTTGCTCTTTCCATGCAAGAAATTCACTTTCCCTTCTCCATTGATTTCTGTGGCTTTGAACTGCTACCACACACCCACGTGGCACTGAAGAGGAAATGTCACATTTGGAGAAACATCTGCATCCTTCTTCTACTGCATCAAGAGTGACAGATAATCAATTCTATTTCACACAGTCTAGGCTTGCTGAGGCAAATTCTTGCCATGAAGTTAACTCCTCCTGTTTTTCAAACAGGAAAAAAAAAGAAAAGGGATGTATTGATTTTACGATGCCAACACCATTATTTTTTAACATAAATGCTGATAGCAGCCCCAAGTTTCTAGGCTTTTATGTTCTCCAACACTGCAGGAAAAATAAAACCCATCAGGCTTTGCCCATGAATAATCAGCCTGCTGGATAGAAACAAAACAAAGCAAAACACTTAAATGATCAGGTAGAAATCCAAGCGAAGAAAGGGGAAGAAACTATGACTAGTATGTGAGAGCTGAAGATATTTTCAAAACTTAATTTCCTTATTATCCCTAAATTCCTGACTTCCTCAGAATTGCTAAGTCCTTGCAGGTGAATGTGATACTTCTGGGACAGTGTCTTTGGATGCAACAGTGCATATGGGATGATGGGCAGGGATGTAACTGGTCTAGGGAGATGGATCTTCCTCTGAAATTTGTGCTTGAAGCAAATCTCTGAACCCCAGTTTGAGTACCCTTCATTGCCACTGGATTATTACCCTGGAAAGGTCTTTAATTTTTGCTGCTGGAAAGCAGCATCCCTTCCTACAAAAGGGAGACAAACTACTGGGAATTGCTCCAGCTCCCATCCTCTCCCAGTGGTAACTGCATCACTTGAACTGCACAAATCCAGCACTTTCCCAAAGTAGAAAAACACAAAACCCCACCAAGTTTTCACTTCCCATCCTCCCAAGAGGAGCTCGGTGTGTTTTGTCAGAGTATCATCTGAGTTTTGGTTCACAGTTGCCATACAAGTTTTACAAGTTGAAAGCAGAAAAGTCCAAAAGTGCTACCCAGCTTTGTGCCTGCGGCAGAAGGTGGAGAAACCCAAGATGAGGGGAAGACCTTTGTCTTGGCAGGACCATGTGGATTCCTGAGCTGTTGACTTGCTGTAAGCTCTCAAATGGAGGCCAGAGATCAACCCCTTAGAGACTGGCAGAGGAAAAACAACTCAAGGGCTGTGAAGTGGCAAGATGCTTAAAAGCTGTTTTGAAAAAAAAATCCCATGCTCTTCCCAGAGGAGGAGTAAGAAGCAGGAGAGAAGAAAGGAAAGGGTGAGGCATCTTCCTGGGAATGACCTTGTTTTCCATAGAGCTGAGGGTGTCTTGGGCTTTAAGCATGTGCTGCAACTGCTGGGGCTGCCAAAGCAGGGCAGGGGGATGTCCTGCACGGGAGACAGGGCCTGGTGGGTGCAGGATGTTTGTGCCCTATCCCCTGATTCCCACAGTTACAGGGTTGAAAGCTTGGGGTGGGTAATGTTGTTTGGACACCAGACATTTGTTTGGGCACAAGACATAAGGCTGTGTCTTTACATTTCTATACTAACAACCCCGTGCTCTGGGATTTCCCAATTTCCTGGTGCTAAAAAGAAAAGAGAAAAAGCCATAAAGTCACAACCATGAGCTCAGCAGGGATCAGGAATTGGGGTATGAGAGGAAATCTCTGCAGGAACACAAACACACTATCCCTTCGACTTACAAAATGCTTCCTTTGGCTTTCATACCTGTTCTTCCACTGTGCCATTTCCTCTTCAATGTCCATTTCCCCTGCATTCAAACAGGATTTGCTTACTGACATGGAAAGCTGTGTTTGTACCTGTGCACAAAAGGCCACCAGCAAGATTAAGCCCCACCTGACACCAACAGGCAGCAAGACCCCTAGAGGAACACAGCTGACAACAGGGGCACATTTGTGTTTATTGTCAGCCACTGTCCAGTTCTGGTTAAAGTACCAAACACAGGCACAAAGACAGGTACTTTGTTATTCATTCTCTCTCTTCAGAAATACAAGTGAAAGACTTTAGGTTTTCCCACTTTTTTGTCCAGCAGTTGAGACTTTACAGCACTTTTATTTTCCACTAACTGGCTGAGTTGCCCTCGAGTGGCACAAACTATTTTTTGCAGTAAACAGGAGGTAAAATCACACTGGACATTCAAGACAATCTTACCAACCCAAGCACTCATTTAGAAAAAGTTTCAGAGTTAATAAATCCTTCAGTGAGGAGGAAAAAGGAGCAGCTACTCTTGACTTAAGGCATGAGTATCTATGATTATAAAGGCATGAGTATCTATGATTATATCCAGGGCTGCCCAGGGGTTTAGGTCTGTCAGCTCTGGCTGATGTTGTGAGCAGCAGATATAATTACCAGTTTTTGCATCCTTAAAAAATCCAGTCATCCTCTGTGAAGCAGGAAATGTCACTAAAGTCTTTTAAGGAAAAGGTTAATTTTTGAGCAACCTGGCCTAGTGGAAAGTGTTTCTGCCCATGGCAGAGGTTTGAAACCAGATGGTCTTTGAGACCCCTCACAATCCAAACCATTCTATGGTTTTATGATTCAAACCAGGGCAAAGCAGATGAATTTATCCTCTAAACTACATCACAGGTAAGAAACAGCTGTGTTCACATATTAAACATAAAGTCAAGGAACTGCCTGATCATATCCAGCTGGAATTCAGAAGTACCTTTTACAGCCACAACCAGAAACCAGTGGTGATGTGTGAGGATACACCAAATTGATGGATGGTAAAGGCACTGAGATTGCTCTTTAACTGCTCTGCAGCTTGAATAAAACCACAGCACCACAGGGAAAGAGGGAAGTCTTCTATTGAAAGTCCTGTCTATAGGACACATCAAAAAAATTCCCAAGTCCAGGTACTTTCAAACCCAGCTATGAAGAACCTACACCTCCCCAGAGCAGCACTGCAGGAATCCAAATCTCCTGGCTGTGTCCTCTCATTGCTCAGCGACAGCAAATTAACAGAGCACACACAGCTAGACACAATCAATCCCTGTTTGTCTTTAAGGACAACTGCCTCATCACCTCAAGGCAGGAATTCCCCTAAGGGTTCAATCATTACAGTCCTGAACTTCCTGTGACAGAAAGTGCTTGTAAGCAGCACTAAGTCCTCCATGATTTTGAATGCCTGGCCCTTTTTTGGGGAAAGGCATAGGGTCAGTCTTGCATCCAGCTAGGAACACATTACCAGTGCCAGGTGCATCCATACACGGACCTCAGCTGTGTGGATGTTCTTGATCTCTTCCAACCTTTAGTGAATTTTAAATAATTTCTGCAATTTTGGGAGTAGCTAATCTCAGTGTTTTTATGAAGGACAAGAAAATAGTCAGCTTTGATTCACTGAGGGGAAGTCATGTTCCACAATGAAAGACTGGCCTGGCAGAGGAGAGCTGTGGGTATTGTGTACCTGGACTTCTGCAAGACTTCCAAATATTGCCTTCTGTAAGATCCTCCTCGAAAAGAAGCTCTTGAAGCTGCAGGAGCAGACACCAAAAACTGTTTGAATGCCTGGCCCCAGAGATCAGTGGCTCTGGGCCTGGCTGGAGGCCAGGAGCTGCTGGTGAACTCCAGGGGCCAATGCTGGGTCCAGCCCTCTTTAACACCTTCATTAAAGCAAGTTTGCAGATCACAGAGACAGGGAGGAGTGGCAGCTACCTCAGAGGGCCATGCTGCCACCCAGAGGGACCTGGGCAGGCTGGGGTGAGGCTGGCAGGAACATCATGGAGCTCAATGAGGAGTGCAGAGTCCTGTACCTAAAGGAGGAGCAATCCCAGGCAAGAACAGGGGATTTAATTCAGTGTAACAGAGGGTGAATCCCAGTCTCAGATTTGCTTAGGGCCTCATGCACCAAGTGCTATGAGGACTGAAAATTCTCACTCCCCCATTAAACTTCTGCTTGTGGAGCAAGAAGGATCTGAGAGTTTAAGATCCTCTTTGAAACCTTCCATATTTGTCTTTCTATCTTTAAGAAAACTGTATGAGGTTACAACATATATTTTCTCTTGCACAGGGGGGTAAAATACCCTGACACACTCAAATCTCCCACAGGAGCCTGTTTCAGATAGACCCCTCCAAAGGCAACCACTTACACAGACTGCAGCACATGATTTACATCTTCTGAATTTGCTTTACAATGCAAGGCTCAAGGCTGAGAGATTTTACCATTTTCTGTTGCCACAATAAAATGCAGCTCCACCAGGAATGTAGGTTTTGGTTGCAGAATTGCAAGTACAGGGGAATAGTGTGTAATCCCAACCCTCCAAATCACCTTCTGCATGTCCTTGGGCATGGTATTTCTTGCACCTACCTCCTTCCCTCCATGACAGAAAGTTCTTCAGGGCAACAACTCTCACCTTTCATGAAACAGTGGCAAAGCAAACTTAAGATTTTCACAACAGTAATGTTAAAAAGGTTCCCTGCAAGCTCCATCTCACACCAGATTTTAGTCTGACACCAAGCAGGCAAAGTGATAAACTGACAGGTGAAATTCAACATAGGTTAAGTGCAGAACTGTGCAGGTGAGAAAATAAAGTCATAACCTGTATGCTTAACAATGGGCTCTGAAATAGCTGCTACTGCACAGCAACAACACCTTGAGGTTATAACAATTAAGGAATCAAGTCACTAAATCCCCACTATGAAAATAGTAGCCAGTGTTCTGAATTAGGAAGAGAACAAGGCAGCAAGAGGTGATGCCACTGTGCAAATCCCTGTTCTTAAGACCTCAGGGTTGTTAATGCACCAGGCACCTCATTCAGCTCTGGGCTGACACGTCCTACACGTCCCTCTCAGCTTCCTGGTGGCTTCAGGACACTCAAATCTCTCTAAGCAGGCATCTAATCTGAATTCCCAGAAGCAATGAACAGTTCATACTTAGCCCAGGAGGAGATGCAGTTATTCAATGCATTAGAGAATCACAGCGTTTACACGGGTGCTTAAGCCAAGGAATTAAAGCTTCAATTTAGGAAATCATACCTGAAAAACATCCAGTGCTTCACCTGAAGCACTATAACCAGCCCTGCTAACATTAACAGCCCATCATCCTCTTCACTTTCTGTGAAATCAGGACCTTTTAGGGCACCACACAAAAAGAGAAACAAAAATATTATTGCTTCTGACCATTCACCACGTACGTACATGACAGAACGAGGCAGCTCCACAATTTCCAGGGTGTAAAGACAAACCACCAAATAAAACTTGGTAGCTGCAAAGAGCTCCAAATAAAGTGCTGCTGAGCCTTTGGAAAGGACACTGATGAAACAGAGAAAAAAGGATGTGTAAGCAGGAAGAGCTGGAGGTGTTAGATAAAACGTTACTTGAGAAACTACCAGAAATAGAAATCAGTGGCAAGATTCCAGAGGAGGCCAATTCCCCAGCAGAGAAGTAAATTCAGAACCAAATTTTTCAAGACATGCAAGATACAAACATGCCTGAGGAAGTCTGAGCTAACACACTGAAAACGTGGAAGAACAGGGAGAAGGTACATTTGCAAAACAATTCTTCCTGCTAAAGGAGACAAACCAAGTCTGACCACAGAGCTCAGTGAGTGTCTGAACCTTTGCAGGTTTCCACACCTGCAGGTTTGCATCACCTGCTTACACACACGGCCCCACTGTCACATTTTTGTACAGCATCCACCACACAGATGGAACTCAGGGGATGTAGATCTGCTCCAGGTGTGTTTGCCTCAGTGTCCCCATGGCAGAGAAAAACACCACATTTTATAGTATGAATCTCCTACACAAAATACTAAATGAACAAACTCTCTCCCCTGCATTTCCATGGATAAACTTTAGTCCTGTCTTCAAGCACAATCAGGATTCTCAGAATGAAATGGTTCAAAAGTTGTCCATAAAGCCATTCTCAGCAAATGGAAAACCTCCAAGTTATCTGGAAGCTCAGAAGCTGGTGCTAAAAAGCAAAACAGCTGGTTAAAGGCACAAAAAGCAGCCTGTGTACCTCAGGAAATGCTTACAGCCCAGTCACTCAAGAGGTATTTGCTGAAATAAGAGCCATAAATAAATCACATTGCTTAAAGCCAAGTCATATTTCAAGCAAAGTTCAGATCACACTCAATCTGTTACCAGTGGTTAAACTTTCTTCAGCAGCCACTCAAATTATTTGAGTACTACAGCTAATTCATACCAGGCTAATCTCTTTGTTTTACTGCACAGCAGCAATGGCCTGAAAGTTGCTCTAAGTCAAAGAGAAAATGAGGAGCAGAGGCAGGAACAGAATCTAGATTGTGTTTTTGCCCTAAGTCCTGTTTCTCACCTCTACTACAGTGAGGGTGGATCAGAGAAAGGCCCAATTTGTGGTGCAAAAGTGCCCAACTCTGAGGGACTGCCTCACACAAGAGCAGAGTAAGGAAGCCAACACAAAGCAGGTAAAATAACCAGGTTCTTTTAAAAATTCTCTTTTACAAGCAAATGTTTGTACAGAGGCTGGTGGAGCACAAGCAGACAAAATAAGCAAAACACAAGGGTTTGTGATAGAAATCTGCAGCCAAAATTCAACAGAAGGGCAAGAACTGGAGATACTCACAGCATTGAATGACAGGTCTGTCCCCCCTCCCCTCAGTCCGTGTGTGTAACAGGAAGAAGACATCCAGCATCAGCTTTCAAACAGCTAAAATGCTCTCAGGGCTCACAGCCACTTCAGTATCTGCACAATTCTGGGTGCAATGGGGCACAGAGACAACTGCCACCATTGCAGAGTCACCTCTTGCCAACTTTGTCACACACTGTTCCCAAACAAAAAGCAAACATAAAACCAGGAGCAGAGAGCTGGGAACTATTTTACACCAAGGTAAAAATAACAGTAGTAGTGTTTAGTAGTTTAGTTTGTCAAGTCTTTAGATTTTCATGAAAACCTCCTTCCATGGCCTCCTACCCTGAAAACTTCCACAGGCACTCCTTCCCAAAAGGGAAAGAAAGCCTAATCCTGATGGTCTTTGACCTCAAATACAGGAATATAAACAGAAAGAGTAAATGTCAGGTTTGAAATTATTAAACAAAGTTAATTGCCTATGTGTGAGTTAGAGAAGTGAGTTTCCACCTTTGACAGCTGGCCAGATACAGGAAGGAGTTTCCCTTCTCCCTACCTAATGACCTGCAATCAGTTATCCCTGGATATTGCCAGCACAGACAGCACAGAGCTCCTCAGAGTCCATTAAATTCCCTCCTCTTTCCATTTCCTTGGATTAGACATGGATTTTCTTTTGATCTGTGAAGACAGACTCAATCCTTGTTATTTTAGTCTCCACTCTGGCACAGAAGCTTTGTCCAGGAGTCAGGAGAACAAACCAGCTGCAACTGTCCAATGACCCAAATCACTGGTGTGCAGGGATGAGGAAGATGAGGACTCAGGAGAGCAAGGCTCTAACTCTAGGAGAGACCATCAGGGAAGAGAAGATCACAGAACACAGTCCTTGTCCAAAGCTTCACACTTACTGTGGATCCAGCACAGGGACTCCGTGATGAAGCACCAGAACAAAGAAAGCAGGAATACAGACAAAAGCATCTCCTCAGCAGTGAGTTTTCAACAAAGTCATCTGAAAGCTCAAAAAACCAGGATCCCCAGAGCAGAAAGCAGAAATGTGCAATTCAAAACCACAAAGACGTGAATCTTACTTTCAAAGGGCTTTATATTACAAAAAAAAAACCAAAAGTCACAACGAATGTGTAAAATCCATTCAATTAGGCTTGTTTCCAGTCTGCTAGGAAAGCTACTTCTCTCTTCTTTATTCCCAGCCTACTGCTGAAAACGTGATTGCCAAAACAATGACCCCTCCAGCTAGATTTTTAAAATCAAACTTGTTCCGCCAGATCCAGCACTCTGAACTTGTCCAGGTTGTAGAAACAAGCCTTCACCACTCTGCCTCCAAAATATCTTCCATTTAAATCCACAACAGCTGGAATTGAAATGAAGAGCAGATCAGCAAGCAGCAATTCAATAAAATAAATATCTCTTTAACTAAACAGCCTGACCAGCAACACTGTTTAATCTCTCTACAGAAGTTAACTCTGAGGTTCACAGGACACAATTTAGGATCCTACCCTTGATGGCAGATTCAACCCGTTCAAACTCTAAAAATATTCGTACAGCTTCATCATCAGGGGCACCAGGGATCTGAAACAACACAAAAATCCCAAGCCACAAGCAATTAGAACAGTCGTGAGAACTTTGCTCTGAATTGCTGTTCTTCACAAAGGCAGCAAAGGAACTAAATAAAAAGTTCCCAAAAACACAACACTCAAGTGATTTTTGCACAGTTGCTATTATTAGAAGCTTGCATCTTACAGATAGAGAAAATCCAAAATTCCAAGACAGTAAAAGACCCTGAGAGATTTTCTGTGTGTGCCTGTCCTAGGCAGTAACACTCCATTTGTGAGGGATGAGTGCCCAGTTTACTTTCAGAGTAGCCAAAATAGAGACAGATTCTCTCTTACCTCAAAGATGACACATTTCCCAACCTTGCCATATTTCTCACATTCCTCCTTAGTTTCAACTTCAAGGTCTTCATCCACCTCCCCAGCACCAACCATGTTCTGAAAGTTAAAGAATAAACCCAACTCACTGGCTGGAGTCTGTGCAGGTGATTGTGTAGACAAATCACAGATGCTCTGTGAACTGTGACCACAAATACTTTAAAACCTTAAGAGCTGAAGGAGGAGACAGTTCCTTGTCCCTAAGACAATGGAACTGCACAATTTAAAGCAGTGTTAATTTAAAGTCACAGCCTGTACTTCAGGAAGTCACATAATTTCTCCAGAGCACAGAACACCACAAGGGTGCAGGCCAGAAGCATTCAAACTGTGCAGAGTTTTGTATCAGGAAAGGAGGTTTAAACATCTCAACACCAAGACACATTCCCCTCCTCCCAACTCACCCTCAGTAAAACCACTTTAGTTGGGCATTTCAGAATCTCAGTCAAGGGGTTGGAATCCGCCTTCTTGCCTGTTTCTGTTTGAAGACAGAACAGTGAATCATGGAATAATTTAAGACTGAAGCTCAATCAGGGGCTTTCATCAGAATCTTATTGATCAAACAATGGAATAAAAGCCATAAAATGCAATTTCATATTGGTGAGGAACAATTATTCACAACGTGTAGCTACCTGGAATGACATTAAGCAGAAAAATAAATTCCAATGGTGTGAATTAAGCAGTAACACTGACAATGCACTACTTCTTTGAGGGAAATAATCCCTAAGTTCAGAATTGCATCATAAGAACTACAAGAATAAAGTATTCTGACTTCCATCACTTGTGCTCAGAAGCCTGGATGTTGTCTTGAGATCAGACAAGAGCAGGGAAATGAGAGAAATATCAACAGGATGTGACAGGGAAAAAGCCATCAGGGCAGAGTAGGATCAGCCCTGGAAGTGAAAATGCTTCCCCAACACTAAAGGAGGACAAGGGATGGAGGAAGGGAAGGATGAGCTAAAAAAAAAAAGGCAAACAGGATCATTAAACAAAAAGATAGAAAAATGTAAACTTCCACAAGAACAAATAAGAGTCATTTTTCCAACTCCAATGTTTTCAACAAGGACAGATGGTAAACAGGAACCCAGGAGCTTCATTTCTCACACACTTGGTGCAGGACACAATTACCTTTCTCTGTAGATTCACCAACAATGATCTTGCCACCCCTCTTGCTTGTTTTCTCTAGTGACAGTGCTGTGCTGAGCCCCTGCTCATGTTTGCCCAGCCCCTGGCCCTCTCTGAAACCATACTTCTGCATGATTTTGTGAGCTACTGTCCCCCTGAAACGAGAAAAAAGTCATCAGTTCTTAAAGGTTTCTTCCACAAAACATTAACACTGCATTTCTCCTGAGTGCTCAAATATTCTACCTTCTAAAACTTCCTTACACAGGGCAGAAAGTACAAGAGCTTCTACAAGTTACAGAATTTTTTCTAAGCAAAAGGCTAAAAAGTCTGGCTATGTAATGCTGAAAGATTAAAACACTAAGTCACAGAAGAAACAACCAATTTTGTGATCAAAGTAAGGCAGATCAGGTCAGATTTTTAGCCCTTCCTTCAATAAAGAGAGGATCCACTTAATTAGAGGTGGTAACAATGGACAAGCTGGTCCAACAGTACCAAGTTTGGTTATCTTTTTCTGGACAATTAAAAAAAAACCCACCAAAGCCAGAAATGTGGTGTTTAAGATGTTTTCAGCTATAGCTGCACCTTCACTTTGTTGCCACAGTAGTTACCACAAGCATCAACTACAAGGCAGGAAAGCAAACAGGCAGATTTTCAGCCAGAGCTGCTACATTCATGCAAATACACTCTGAATTTATGAACAGAGCAGAGCTGAAATTACCTGAAATATCAGTTTGCTGGTATGTAGCAAACTTAAGACAAAGCTGGAAAAGAAACCTAAAAGAACTAACATGCCACCTGTGTTTTCAACTGCACTCCCATTGTCTGGCTTGTACAGATCATGAACATTTAATGCTGGAGTGTGGCTTAAAAGCACAGCCTTGAAAACAATCAGATGTGTTTTCCCTCAATCCTGTCATTCCACATTTTTACTTGCATCCTGCCAGTCTGGACTCTCTGAACTCAGACTAACCCCATACATGCAAAGGGTTGTGCTCTTCTCTCCTGACAAACTATTTCAGCTTTTGGTTTCCACCTTCCCCTGCCTTTCCCCCCAGAATGTGCAGAATGTGTCACCCATTTACCCCATGTTGGCAAGGAAGGAGTTGCTGGGTCCCGTGGGGGAACGGGGTCTCTCTGGCTCATCATACACTGGAGGCGGAATTGCTGCTTTGGAAGAAGGTGCCCGAGGTCTTGACTCCTCCTCATATGGGAATGATGCTACAGCTGGAGAAAACAGACATTTGGGGTTTTTTCAACAAAATCCTAACAAACTATGACAAGGTCTTCCACGTTTCTTTAAATCAGAAGAATGTTTTCTTTGAGGGGATGTCTCTCTCAGAAACAACATCTCAGTTATTCTGGGTTTTCCTCACTGGATGCAGATTTCCACAGCTCTATAATGCTTTTATTAACCTCTTATTAAATGGAGAAAAGGAATTTTAAGAGACCACCTGCACTACAAAGAGTTTAGCTGGAGGAAAAACTCCCATTCAGCAGGAACAGAATTATGAGAAAATGGATCAATGCACACAGCTCAAGGCCCAAGGACTGTAATAAAAATACACTGCATATTTGCAGAGAAGAGAAACCAGTCTGTTAAAAAGAATGAATGCAACTCAACTCACTGGGAATTTCTGAACTGCAGCTCTTCCTGAGGATGGAGATGGATCTGGATATTTTAGTCATATTGGTTAGATTATTAAATCACCTTCCACTGAGAAATCAAATACCAAAATAGAAAAAAAGTCTTACTAGAACACTAGAAAAAAATCACTTTTGAATGGACTTATGGACTTCTATCAGACTGACCTAATTTTAGAATATTTTCTTGTACACTAGCTCTTGTATCTTAACAAATAAAAGGTCAGACATGAAGTTTGAGGATATAATATGAGGGAAAATATTCCTAAACAGATGCACTGGACTATGGGACTTTTGCTGCAGCAATATTTTCTTGTTTTCTTCCAGCCTGGATTTGAGCATCAAGTAAGGAGCCATACAAAGGTTTGTTTCTTTATGGGACCATGTCTGATTTTAAAAGCTCTCCCCTTAAGGATATTTCTACTACTTCCAGCCTATATTTACTTTTCCTTGACACTGATCAATTGCTTTTAATTCTTTACTCAAAGCAATGTCTTTCTGTTTTGAATGCTTACACATGTCAAATGCTCTCATTGTATCACTCACTTAAGCTTTGATGTATTTTTTACATTTTAATCTTCTAAAAAATACAGTGAGGTATAACAAAGGAAAGTTTGTGTGCATAAGACTTTTCAATCTTATTATTTTTTAAACTAGGTAACATACTGGTAATTATTTTAAATTTTAAAATTTACAACAGTAAGAGATGGAAAAAAAAAGGGAATGGTTTTGTTCCTATAGCAGGATGATGCCATCTCGTGGACAACTGAGATCCTCACACCACCACTGCACACAAATCTCTTCAGCTAAACTGCATCCCTGAAAAACTCGTAAAATTCTGTCTCTAGTGCATAACTCCTTTAGAATAGATATTCAGTAAGTACCTCCTCAAGGAAAGAGCAATGAAAAAAATCCCTCTCCACACTGTGGAGGTTTCTAGTCTACCCAGAGAAACCTGCCTGTGACATTTCTTCTTTCATATCAGAAGTGAGTAGCTGCACATGGTTTTAAGAGCCCAGTTTGCCAAGCTACTTGTTCAGCAAAAAAAAAAGATTTCAGAACAGAAAGATTTCTTCAGAACAGAGATGGGAAGCAGGGCAGCATCACAGGTCCCCCACAGCCTCACTCCATGAACAAAGAACTTGTTCATGCCCTGCTGCTACAAAGAATCCAAAGGGAAAAGCAGGAGGATTTAACTAAATAGAAAGTTGAGTGAGAAACTAACACTGCTGGGTTTAGAGAAGAGGATTTTGGTGTACTCACGTTCTTTGTCCTTCTCAACAAGAGAAGTGGGTGGTGCAATGGCAGCTCCTCCCATACCTATGAGCAAAATGGAACACAAGACATTTAGAGGATATCACAAGAGACCTAAATTATTTACTGTAACTTTGTTGCTGGAGAATAAAGCTCTAAGGGCACTGATGTAACAAATGCAGCAATGAAAAGCTGCAATAGTGAAAACTCATTTATACCATGCCTCACCCAATCCCTGGAACCTACACCATGCAGGAACTTATAACAGGTATCTACAAACTAAGGTTAAACAGAGGTAGTTCCACAAGTAATTTGGCTGCCATCTGCCTCCATGAAAAAATACCAGTCTTCTGCATTATATTATATTGTAACAAAATGCCAGATTTATTCTAAATGCTGAGAATTAACACTGAACTCACGTGAGGACAGAAATACAGAATCCACGAAATAGGATTCTGTGAATTCCCCTCCCTCTTTTCCTCCTCTTTCCACACCAAAACCATAAGCAGCTCCCTTACTTCTTTTCCGCCTCTCCCTTTCATAATCTTCATCTTCATCAGAATCTGGATCCGGCCGCCTTGAAAAGCCACTGGCTTCGTGTCTGTCCTTACGCCTTCTAGGAGACACAGCACGTTAGCATGAGACACCAGGGAGGGTAACTCTGTTTGAATTTGTGACCCCACCTCTGCAGGGACAATGACTCTGCTCCATTCTGTTGGCATTTAACGTGTTTCCCATGAAAATGCAAGTTAACACCTTCACCATTGGTTTCTTTGCTTTTACGCTCACGGGCATTTTTGGTAGAACAGAAGGGGGATCTAAAACCAAAATAATTTTCCACTTGTAAGACAGTCAAGAAGAATGCATGGAAAAGAGGAAGCATCTGAATAAATCCTGCCCAAACAGACCAGAGTGACTGAATGACTGCAGTGGAACAGGTGTTGGATGGAACAGACATTCATTAATCAATCAATCAATCATCCTGCTTTGGAGAGAATTCCTTTCACATTTCCCATCACAGGCTAGAGAGAGTAATATCATTTACTCAATAAAAAAATATCCTCATGCTTAAACATGAAATTGTTGAAAAGCTCTCCTGGCAATTAAAATAAGATTCAGGAATAATTTCTAATATGAAGTAAGGAATGCTTCAAGATCTGTTTGCACTTAAGCAGTTATCTGATGTGATCAGGAAATTACCCATCGAAATATAACAAAAAGGAAAAGCACTTTTCCTCAAAAGTTAAGAGCACCACCTGCTGCACAAATCAGATCTCATTCCTAGCACAGCCACCAAAACTGTGCTCAAGGATGACAAAAATGTTCAGATCACACGTTTTGAATGAGATTATGAAATCAAAACAAATGTAACAGCCTGTACTCCCAAAGAACACATCTGACAAAGGTTTGGCCGAGATTGTTTCCCCAGTTTGAAATCAGAATTCATTATGCAGTTTTCATCTCTTTTCTCCAATGTTTATATGTATAAAGACTCTTGGCCCACACACAAGTACAAACAGAACCAAAGAGCAGACAATGCTGAAGCTGTGGAAATGATACCCCAGATTCCTGAGGTCTTGCATTCCAGCAGGGCAGAGCCTCAGGCATTCCTTCTCCATCAAAACAACAAAGATATAACCAAGGGAAGACACAGAAGATGACTAGAAATATTAATTTCCACAATCTAAACAGGGCAGCAGAACCAGACTTCCAGACTTCAGATGATTCATACTGTGATGAAGATGGTTTATTCACTTCACTTGAAATGAGCAAATGTAATTTTCTGCCTGGCTGGCAGACATTTTACTACTTATAACAATCAGATACTGAATCTGCATTCAACTTCCTTGACATGATTGCAGAGATTTCTTAATTCAGGGAAAGGGCATTAAAAATAAAGCAGATTTTCTTTTGTCCAGAGACAATAGATTAATAAACACATCATTAACTTAATTAAATTACTGACTGCAGAATATTAAAAAAGGAAATGCAACTATGCCTCTCAAAGGCTGTGCTAGCTACATTTAAAACTGAATGCATCCATGGATCAGTTTGTAGTTTTTAGCAGCTGAAAGGATGGTTCATCACTGAGTATTGAAAAGGTTTTTCTGTAGTCAGGTGACACTGACATCAAATACCCTCAAACACCTACAAGGTCAAAGCCTGATAACGATGCATGAAGCACCCAAATATTGCTGCTATCATTGAAACAAAGTAAATTTAGAATAATTTTGACAAAGGTCTTTCAGTTGAAGAGGTTGCAAAGCTGATAATTCTTACTGTTTTTGCACTGTTAGGTGATTTTTACCAAGAGCATTAAAACATATTAATTAAAACACTGCACTGGTTTCTACAAGCACGCAGTATTAACCAAATCTCTAAGAACTTCCATGAAAACAAAGACATAAAATTAAACAAATTGACATGTCTACTCTTTAGCCAAGAGTCAATATGAAAAGCCTTTAAACAAAAGCCTTACTTTTCTCTCTCTTCAATCTCCTTTTGCCTCTCCAGCTCCCGCTGCCGCTGCCGTTCCTCTCTCTGGCGTTTCACCACTTTTTCGTAGTCATTTGGGAACATGGGGTCATACTCATCTGCCAGGGGAATCAACACATCTCCTGCAGAAAAACCACTAGGGACAGGATCCTGAAAAAAAAAATATTATTTTTTTTTCTTCAGCTGAGATCTGAAAACAACACCCAGCTGGAAAGCAAAGATTTAACACTTCTGATTCTTGGTTTCTGTAAGAGCAAGTATCTTAATCCCACTGGTGCTAGAAGAAATCTTGGCTTTATTTAAAACTAACATTTCATCCAGTCTCTTGTTACATCAGACTTTTCCCACGATGAAAGAACCACCTCCTCCCCTTGCAAAATGCAAAGCAGCAGCAAATCAGCATGCACAGGAGTTTTTCAACCCCATGAATGCAGTATTAGAAGCTTTATGGCATCTTGCTGCTGCAATCATCTGCCAGGGTCCTCCCACACGATCTCATCAGGCTTTTTATCAGCTGCTATTCATGTAATACCAACAGAGGCACACAGACTGTTCTCTTCCAATCTGAAAGAACCATTTCAGAACATTTTCTTTGAAAAAGCTGCAGGGGGAAGGGTTTCTCTTGATTCCTTACCATGAGAAACCCATTTAAAAGGTGAGGTGGCTTTTCTTTTGTTTTTCAGTTGATTGTTATACAGGTCCAGTTCCAAGACTGGTGTAATCACAATTACAATCGTTATTTAGCTGCCCAAATTGCTGTCTTGCCAAGTAATTTGAAGCTGTCCAGGATTCTAAGAACACTCTTTTATAACTGCACATTAACCATGGTAATTCCATGCTGTATCACACAGAAATCTGAATAAAGTTGAAATGATTAAGAACTCTGATCAAAGGAAGACATTCTCAGAAAATAATCACTTTTTTGACCATTAGAAAACATTCAACTTCCAAAACATTTGTTAACAGCTGCACTTTCAGCTGCCCTGCTCTTACCTTTAGCCCAGCTGCTACATGAGGGGGTGTGTCCACAATCTGTCTCTCATCAGAGGAGCTGCCTCGTTTCAGGTCAATCACTGGAGCAAGGACTGTGGTTTGCTTTGTTCTCTGACTCTGCAAAAATCACCAAAATGCACAATGTCAGAAAAAGGTAAAGCAGTTTTCTAAAAATCAGCTTACTTGATACACTTTGCAGTGGTAGGTGAATGGTCCTAGGTTTTGGCTGGGACCAGAAATACAAATTAAAAATCCATCCAACCACTTCAGGTGAGTTTGAACTGAGATAGTTTCTAAGAAACTCAGATTTATTCCAAAGATCTACTGCTCTTCCCATTTATCATCAGATAAAATATTTTAATCTCTTCTGAACTCCTGAGTTTTCTAATCCTACCCAACTCTTCTGTTAGGCTAAGGACACACTGCACATCAGTTACATGGACAAAAAATACAACTAATACAGCAGTCAGTAAATCTCATCCATGCAGTTTGTTCCAATTATCAACTAAATCCTGTCCCAAATTTCAGCAGCATAAAACAGGAGCAATTCCAGTGAAAAAATGCTGTGGCTACTTAAATATCTGGAATCAGTGCTACGGCCCCACTACAGAACCTACATACCCCAAAGAGCACCTGTGTCCTGCCTGAACCAAAATATCAACACTGCTCAAAGAAAAACAGTGAAAATAAAAGAAAGCAGCAATTAAAAGAAAATATCACAGTCTAATAAGAATAGCTTGCACTCCCCCCTTTCATCTACTCTGGAAATACTTGCTGTAAAAAATTCTAATACATAATGACTTGCAGGTTAGCATCAAGAGCCTTTTAAATAACAATTATAAAATGACAGAAACATGTAAATAATCAATTGCAGTGTGACCCCTACTTATGTTTAAAAAATTTTTATGAAGCTGAATCTCATTAACTGTAAAGCTAAACTTGAAGACCAGCTTTTGGCTCTGCTGGTTAAAAGCTCAGAGGTTTGCAGCACATACATCACTGCTTCCTTCAGTTTTAATTTTGCAACACTCCCTCTAAGAGACATCCAGGAAAATGCATTTTCCCTTTTTCCCCTTCAGTTTTGCCAGGCTCTCTGCTACAAACTCACAGACAAATGCAAGCAAAATTACCCCAAATCACTGTTCTGAGGTCACAAACACAATGCACTGAACATGAAAGAAGCCTGAAAAACAGAAAGCAAAACCCCAAAGGGACTGTACCTTTGCTTGTGTGAGAGCTGCCTTCTTCACCTGTAACTGAGACTGCAGCAGTTTGAAATTCTTGGACCAGCCTTCTGTTTTGGAATCGCTGGTCTCAACCCCCAGATCATCGTAGAGTGACATTTTCTCTTCAATTTAAGACTGAAAGACAAAAGAGAACTCCAGCTGACATTACAAACCCATTTCCAGGTTATGTGCTAATAGTTTGCATATACAGGTACACCACCTTTTATTTCACTTTTCCTAAAGCCAAAGAAAATGGACCTTTTTTTTGGCTTGTGGAAAATACATATAACTAGAGCAAAGCTGTATAAAAATAGCAGTTTGAAAGGTAATGAAAACTGTTCAAGAAATAACTTAATCTACAATGGAATATGAACAATTAGGGCTCAATTGCAAGAACTGCACTGCAAACAGAAAAAGTAGGTTTTGAAGATTATTAAACATCTGGCCTCGGGATGAGAGGGTTACAAAGGCAGAGATTCATAGGGTGAGGACGGGGTGTTGTAGGAATTCCCACCTGCCACAGAACAGTGGGATTTTGGTAGCAGGAGTGATCCAGGGGGAGAGAGAATCGATCTGGTTGGAAAAGACCTCTGAAACCATCGAGTCCAAGCTGTGACTGGAGGCACCTTGTGACCCAGAGCAGAGCACTCAGTACCACATCCAGTCTTTCCCTGGACACCTCCAGGGCTTCACCACCCCCCCTGGGCTGCCTGTTCCAACACTTAACCACCATTTCTAATAAAAAATTCTTCCAAATGTCCAGCCTGAACCTCTCCTGGCGCAGCTTGATGCCATTTCCTCTTGTCCTGCCGCTTGTTCCCTGGAAGTAGAGCCCGACCCCCACCCGGCTGCCCCTCCTGTCAGGGAGTTGTGCAGAGCCACAAGGTCCCACCTGAGCCTCTTTTTCTCCAAGCTGAGCCCCCCTCAGCCACTTCTCCTCAGACCTGTGCTCCAGACCCNCGGAGCCCTCCGAGGAGCCGCTGAGCGTGGCACACCCGCCCTGCGCTGCCTCCCCAGACCGCGCGGGGCCCGGAGCTGTCNCTCTTTTCCCCCAAGCTGAGCCCCCCTCAGCCACTTCTCCTCAGACCTGTGCTCCAGACCCTTTCCCATCTCCGCTGGCCTTCCCTGGACCACGTACGGATGCGTGGATGAGTGCAAAGAGGGTTCTGTCACCGCGGAGAAGGGACAAGGCAGCGAGGCACAGGGGCTGTCCC
>VZTB01014386.1:28966-61974 GCA_013397245.1 Thryothorus ludovicianus
GGAGAAAGCGGCAGAGCTGCCATTGCTGCCCCTCAGAGCCAGCCCAGTACAGACTGACAGGGACGGGGAGGGCGGCACGGCAGTGCCTGGACTCGGGAGTGGGGAGAGCGGCAGAGTTGTCATTGCCGCCCCTCAGAGCCAGTACGGACAGAAAGGGCGGCTCGGCAGCGCCCGGAGAAGGGGAGAGGAGAGCGGCAGAGATGCCATTGCTGCCCCTCACAGCCGGCCCAGTATGGACAGAGAGGGCGGCACGGCAGGAGGAAGGAAGGGTCGTCAGGGAGTGCAGGGGCGGCTGGACTGCGGCCCCCGCCTCAGCTGCCCTCCCAGTGGAGAAGGAGCTTCCCCTGCCCGGGTTCGTTCGGGTTCTCACAGCGCGCCTCGAGTGTAATCCGCGCTCGGGGCTTTTATTTAATCATACAATCCCTGAACCATGGAGAGCGTACGGAGGAGGCCACGGGGGTGGGGAAGGGTCTGGAGGGGAAGCCCTGAGGGCACTTAGGTTGAGGAAGGACCTCGCTGGCGTCTCCAGCATCCTCCCGAGAGCAGGGACACCGGCACTGGTCTCTGGTGACAGTGACAGGAACCGAGGGCAGGGCTGTATTTATGCCCATCACGATGTGATGATGCAAATGAACTTGCAAGACTGTCTGCAAAGCCAAACACAACCTCCAGCCCTGAAGCAAATAGATCTGGCACCTCGACCTCAAAATATTACAAGCACTATCTCTGTATTCATCTTGCTTCTGACTGTGCTACTGTGCAGTTTATTTCCCCGTGGTTAGCTGAAAAAATAAATAACATTAAGCTACTGCTTCCCCTCCTACTTATGCTGCTTTCTATTAACCCAATCGTTCTAAACACATTTACAGATATGTCTATTTTCATAATGACAGTGAAAGCTTCTTAAACATAAGAAGAAATTATCTTCACTATATTTATAGAGGATCTCCCAGGCATCCTCATATGGTTTCCTGCTTTAGCAATGTCTTCATTTTTTAAAGGAAGGACTGATGTAATTCACATATCTGTAACCTTGTGGAAGAAAAAAAAAATCAGCAAGGTGCTACTTTTACAGCATAAGAATCCCACTGAGAAAAGAGCTATGTATCCTATGTTAAAGGAAGGAATCAAATAATTAATTGCATCAAAAGGTACTGAGAGAAATCCCTGTGGATTGAAATGTCACAGAGCAATATCACAGCATGACAGCCACTGGGAGAAATTCAAAGGAGAATGGGGTCTGCAAAGGTGGAAGACAGGAGAGCAACAGGAGATCTCAGTTCCTCCTCAGAACAAGTCATTATGGGGAGGGTAAAGGGTGAATTATCAAACTTGTAAATTGCTACCTACTAAAGCCAGGAATCAGAAAACTCAGAAGGAGAGAAGCAGCTCTTGGCAAAGTCTGGAAAGTGCAATAGGCATGGATCAAAACCAATCCATCACTGTTTGTAAAAATAGCCACAGTGGTTTTGTGCACACCCATTTGGGAGCAAAGGAGCCAAGAAAATCCTCATTAAATTTGGGGAGGCTGCAGAAGGTAAAGAAAGCTCACCCTGCTGCCAAGGTCCCAGACAGACTGGAAATGGAGGAAAAATATGTGAGGTCATCCCCAGCACTACACATCTTGAAGGTGGGTTAATTGTGGCTGAAATCTCCTTTTCAGCTATGTCTGCAAAGGTGGGGGAGCACTGGACAGCTCTGTGCCTTCTACAGACCCTCACAGATGTTGAAGTCTGATCTTCCAGCTATTTTTTTTTCCATTTATATTTCAGACTTTTCCATGTTGGTGCTTTTCCTCTTGAGTCCCACTCGTGATGGCTGTGTCACCAGTTCTACCTCTGTACCTGCCTTTCCAAACTCACCTGGCTCTGTCTTTACATTTTCTTGCAGCTCTTTTCTTCCAATTCCACAATTTTCTCATCATATTGAGATGAGTTTGATGCAGCTGGGTCTCCTGGACTCTGATGAGAGGAGAGGAGATGGGATTAATTACAGGGAGGTCCAAAAAGCTGTGAATAAGAATAAAAATAAAGCTGATTTTCCCACTGTGAGAAGAGCAACCAGCCTTGATTGGAACCCCTCATTGTACCAACAAGCCACCTGAAAAAGGTGAATAGCCAAGGTGATGAAATCTGCTACAAATCCCAATTTTTTTCAGAGTAATCAACCAAAAGCTGGAAGCAAAAAGTTCTAGAAGGATGGCATGGCACTGGCTGGGTGATGAGATGGCAGATGGGCCCCAGTGGTAATGAATGCAAAGCAATGCACACAAGAGAAAATAGCACTAACAAAACACACACAGCAGCAGCTCTAAATCTCCTGCTTCCATTAAGGAAAGAGATGCTGCATTCATTGTGGATAATTTTCCAGAAATGCCTACTTAGTGAAGGAAGGAAGCAGGAAAGCAAACAGGCTGCTGGGAAGCATTAAAATCTTAAAAAAGGAGGAAGTATCCTCATAAATCCAACATGCACGTTTGTGTGGGCACCTGCACTCCTGGGTACCTCATCCTCTCCAAGAAGCAGCAGTGCAATAAAAAACCCAAAGAAATCAGATGTGTTGGGTGAATAGAGGCAGCTGAAGGGGTCCCTGGAAGCACTGAGCACCCAAAATGCTCCAGCAAAGGTAAATAGGGAATTCTCATTTTTCTCCCTGATGGTGATCTCTAAGAATGTGTAAAACAAAGCAGTGCTGAGGGGGGAAAAAGGCAGCCTGTAAACGTCTCATTTTGTGTCATTTCCCTAAAGCATTGCTAGCAGTTTTTGGTGGATGTGGACGATTTGTTTTATGTTACAGATCTCCTCGGGGGGTGAGGGCTGCTGATATGCCAAAATGGCATTAGAGGGCAGTGCATGGCAACCTAACTGGAGTTTTCTGGGGTGGCTGGGAGAAACCACCCTTCAGAAACCACCCTCTGAGGATCAGGACAACAGAGTGGCTCCCACTCACGTGTGTGGGAAAGGGCAGGGACCAGCACCTGGCACAAAAGCAAAACATGAGGGCTGATCAGAACCGTGTCAAGCTGCTCAAAAAGTAATTAAATCCTATTAAATGGTGCTTTCTAGCCAATGGTGATCCCAAGCAGAGAACCAGCCCTGCTACACACCACACCTTTCGTGGTGACCCTGGCAGAACCGCCAAACCTTTCTGGATTTCGTTTTCCTTTTTTTTTTTTTTTTTTTCCACAAAAAGCGNTCGCTGTTGTCCTCCCAGTGATCTTCAGGTTTGCCCACAGGGCAAAATGAAATACGAAGAGGAAAGTCCCAGTGGAAAACTTGTCCTGGCTTGTGAAGATAAGCTTAGGTTTGCTGCCTTAAAAAAAGAAAACAAACCCCAAACTTCAAGGAGTAGCAACCTGAAGGAATTGAAAATGATTAGAAAGGCATTTGAAATATTCTTTCTCTGCTAAGGGAACAGCTGTGAATGTGAAAGCAGTGAAGGAAGCAGTGCCTTTTGCCATATATAGAATAACCCAACCCCCCAGAAAATTGTGGGGATTTTTCCCCTATTTTTTACTTGCTTCACATTTTCACCTAGTTTCAGCTTTGCCTGAGTTCCGTAACTAAAATGAGTAAGAAATGTCTCAGAACAGAAACATTTAATCACAGATGAAGTTTCCAACACACATGCTTCAATATTTTTGATGACAACTAAAGAAAACTCCATTGCTTTTGACACTGCACAGGGACTGTTTTTGTTTGGCCAGCCATGTGAAAAAAAACATGCTTTAAATGAAGAAATGACCATTTTGTTCTACCACCACTATCTCAAGCTTGTTTGAAGAAGTGAGAAAATGTCAAAAACATAAAAGTGAAAATATTACACATGACTAGACTGAGTACAGATGGGATATCTGCCATCACTGAGAAAAAAAAGTGTGCTGCTCTGCTAGAGAAAGGATTTGGATAAGAAATTATTCAGAACTCCCCTGTGTTAGCCACACAGTGGGTCTCTGCCAAAAGTGCAGGTTTCTTACATGCTGAAAATCCCACTGCCTGAGAAACTGGAGGGATTTCAGGAGGTTTGTCTTTTTGGAATTCTAGAAGATCCTGAGTTGAAAGGGACTTACAAAGATCTGGATTAAGAACCTTTGCAGGGAGTTGGACTCAGTCATCCCTGTGTGTCACTTCCAGCTTAAAATGGAAGTGATTCTGTGATTTTACCAAAATGAGGGGGATAGGTGAAGTTAAACCCCTGTTGCATTGGTCACCAGTTTTAAAACTAACAATTGAGAAAGATACTGGAAGCCAAGGCAAACAGTGAGGGAGGGTTTGGAAGTAGAGAAGAAAATCAGCTTTACAAACATCTGAATGAAAACTATCCAAATTTACAGGTAGTCTTTTTGGACTGAAATAAAATTCTGGATATGAGATGAAATTCTAAGAACTGTGGGTTGTTATCGAGCAGAGCGACATCGCTCTGGAAATGCCTCTGCTCTGATGATTCACAGATAGGTGAGGTTACCCTTCCGCTTGCTCAAGATTCATATCAAGTTCTCAAGAACCGCTGTTTTCAGCCCAAAACAGCTGAGTCCAAGAACTTGAAGTTCAAGAACAGTTCTCTGATGTCCTGTCATGGTGGCTGCCATGACATTCTTGGCATAAACAGAACTATTTGGTGTTAAAAGCACATTGATGGGTGCTGAGATGCTCATGGGTAGTAACAGGTTGCCCAGAGAGGTATTGCAGTCTCCATCCTTGCAGCTTTACAAGCCCCAGGTGAATAAATGCAGGTTGGATCTCATTACCAGCCTTGTTTCCAATCTGAACTGTTTGGTGAGTCTGTGATTATATCTATGGCTTTGTTACTTGTTGTACTTCTCCAGAGAGATGAAAGAGAAGGTTTAGCATCCAGATGTGCTCTCCAGGATTTACTCTCCAAGTGCTCTGACCACTGGGAAAATGTCAAAGGGAGTTCTCCTCCTCCATTAGGGATCCCCAGCTTTTAAACAGAAATTCAGCCGCTTTTCCATGCAGAATTTTGTGCTGGGACATGGTCTCATCTGTCTTTTTGTGTGGATTTCTTCCCATGTGGATCATGTGCAGCCTCCTGGGCCCTGAAGTGTGTCCAGTGGCATTGATATTCCAGGTGAATTTTTGAAGCTGACAGATGTTCAGAATCTGTTGAATGAAGAAATGCTGGTTTAGGGTAGTCCTAGAGGACTAACATGCCAACCCTTCCAGATTGTTTCTGCTACAGAGGTGTGTGATGCCAACAGAGACAGCAGCACTGGAACATCCTCATCCCTGACCAGTCTGGTCTAAGGCATGTGACTCTGGTTTAGGATTTGGAACTTCCTCAAGCCCCAAGCAGCATTTTCCAGCTGTTTAGAAGTTATACTTTCCATCTCACAAGATGACCATGTATACATGGACTCAGGAATGATGTCTTATACAATTATAATATAATTAAACTCATCCAGTTTTAGCTTTCTAAAACTGAGATGCTCAATACATTTTCAAGCCAGGTCAGTTATTGGTCAATCATCTCTAGAACACAATCCTGGGAACAGCATTTCATAATTTACTGTGACACTTTCCATATTCCACTTTGTATCCTAGGACTTACGTTTGGTCATAGTTTTAATGTTATGAACATGCATAATCATTTGCCATGCAGTTTTTGATGACTCTAAAATTCACATGATGTTGCTTGAGTAAGAAACAGAGAGCTGTGTGTTTATTCTGAGTGTTTATCTCATTCAAGACAGAAAAACTTTTATATATTATAAAACATCTGAATGACTGAAAGTTAAGATTAGGAACAAAGGCTGATTATTCTGCTTTTTTTCTGGGCCGGATTTCTTGCCTGTTCCTTCAGATACATTATCCTGATTATTGAAAAGGGCCTGATACTGAACTACCCTGATGGGTAATGTAGCCCAGCCTGTCAACTCTTAGATATTTCTTAAAAAAACAAAAGCAGTGTAGCCAGAGGTAGAGTCCTCTAAAGTCCTTGATGATCTGATCCCACCATGGATCAGATCATTGTATCGTGGAAGGCAAATGATGGAAATTAAACACTGAGCTTTCATCTTTTTCAGCCTGACAGTGTTCACCACGTGCTTTATTTTTCCTTCTACACTTATTCCAATGCTTTAACCATAAACGAGCAATGGCCAGATGTGAGTATTGTCCATCCTTCTGTTCCTGAAAAACAAAGACATAAAAAAAAACCCACTCCAAACCTACTCTTCAGGTAAACAGCATTATCTCTGCCATCAGACCAGACCACATGTGCGTAAAAGGATGTGTTATCAAAAATATCTGTAATGGTGACCTTAAAAAAGTACAAGCAGTGCTAATGACTTTCTTGTTATTTTAGAAAGGGACTTTCTTCTCCGTTGGTGCAGAGAGCTTCCTGGAGCAAAAACAAATGAAGCTTTTCTCTCTTTCTTTTTAAATGTAAGGTAGAAACATTTTGACTGAAATTCTGCTCTGTTGTTTTCTAGTTATTCAGAATTAGGAGATGTTTTCAATGATCCTTCAGTCCAGAGGAGAGAAGGGTCTGGGGAGAACTTCAAACACCTTCCAGTACCTAAGCAGTCTCCAAGAGAGCTGGAAAGGGACTTTGTATGAGGGCATGGATTGACAGGACAAGGAAGGGATGGGGATTAATCTGACAGAGGACAGCGTTAGATTGAATTTCAGGAAGAAATTCTTTACTGTGTGTGTTGTGAGCTCTGGCACAGGTTGCCCAGAGAAGCCGTGGCTGCCCCATCCCTGGAAGTGTCCAAGGCCGGGTTGAACAGGGCTTAGAGCAGCCTGGGCTAGTGAAGGTGTCCCTGCCCACGGCAGGGGAGTGGAACAAGGTGATCTCTAAGATCCCTTCCAACCCAAATGATTCTGTGATTCTAAGATAGAGTCCTGTCTTAGCTCAAAGACTGCACATGGCGTTGAGCAGGAGAACATAGAGGCATCTCTGCAGTTACCATGAAGGGTTTTATCAAGAATTTATTATAATCAAGCGTTTACAGGTGTTGTGCAAGGGGGAAAGGCAAGGAAGTGACTTCCCCAATCCACATTTGAAGACAGTGGAGGAGCCAAAATTAGGATGAGGTTCTCTTAGCCATCTCTGGGCTCCTTGTGATGCTTGTTGCATTTGGCAGCAGGTCCTTCTCATGAAGCTCTCCCTCTCTTAGCTTCTCTGTTTTCCTATGGATTGGAAATCCCATTTGTTGGTTATGATTCCTCATTTCAAAGCTCCAGACTGGAGCTGGATGTTGCCAGAATGGAGCATTCCAAGGGCAGAGCCAGACTGCATCACCATGGGGAGCTCGCAGCAATGCCTGTGACAATAGTGAGTGCCAGCAGCTCTGCTAAGACAATGTCACTTTTTGGGAGTGTGAGAAGCTGGGGTTTGGCTCTGCATGGATGTTTGGGATGCCACAGCAACCAGGATGCAAATCTGGTTGCATTAAAATGAGTGCAGTTGCTGTCTTTGTGCAAATATTTAATTTTTGAATTTTCTTGATCCCACTAAGGAGAGATGATATAGATGTAACCATCTTGGTGAATACTGAACAACCAACCAGGTAGATACTATAATTCTATTACGATTTATTTTTTGTATTATCTTTCATCTATTCTTTTATAGTCTAAGCTGCACATACCTGGCAGAGCATATGGAGTACTCTCCACTTCTAACTTTAAATGACCTGACAAAAACACTCTAAATTGAGGAGGCTCAGTGTCTGGCTTTTATTAGTCACAGCACATATTTCAGGTTTTCCACTTGCTCACCGTGAAAACGCCTAATGAGATGTTTTTTGAGTGCTACTCTTTGTATCATGCAGGTGACAGATATAATGAAGATGGTCATGAGGGCATCTGAGCGAGGGGCAGTCTGGCTGATGGGAAGTAAATCAGCCCTGGAAATTGTCCTCTCTTTGTTCCTTCAACACAAGTGACATCAGCCTCTGTGTGACATGGGGATATGTGAAACTCTTTGCCCAAAATATTCTCACTTTTAGAGACTTATTTAATAATTCTCTATATTAAAAGTAAGTTGCAAGTCAAACTCTCGAGGTGAGGGAATGTTCAGCCTAAAATTATAAGATAGTTTAACACTTTTTTCAGAGGACTGTATAAGGTTGTCCTTGGTTATCACCATGCAGGGATCAAAATAGACAGGACTTCAGAAGGGCTGAACTGTGATAATCAGGGGCATCAATAGAGAAGAGGGTGAGTGTACATCCAGAAGAGATATAAAAGATCCTACATAATGGTTTTTTATCTTATTTCCTGCCTTCAGTGTTACTGCACCCTTTCAAAGCACAAGACCATCCCACACATGATGGAATTCTGCTGGATGAAGGTGACCTCCAGCAAAATTTGCACATTTTGGGCAATTGGTAAATACTATCAGATTCAAAGCCAATTGCACTCGCTGTCTGAGCTCAGCATTTTGGAGTGAGGACCCCTTTTCAGCACTGAATGTCATTAAGTTACAATGAGCTTTGTCCTGATCTCTGGCAGAAAGTTTGAGGCCATTTGCCCCACATGAATGATTTCTCTGCAACCTCCAAAGCCAAGCACCAGGCAGTTCCCTCAGCTGGATGGATGCAGGTGATGAAATAAGGTCTGGCTGTAAAATGTGGACAGTTTAATACCTTTGGGTCAGAGGAGAACTTTCCCAGTGTAAGAGTACTTGTGTTGAGCAGCCTGATAAATAGCTGCTGTTTCTTGGAAGAGCAGCTCCAGGGCATGAAATATGAACTGCTTTATGGAAATAACTCCTGCATTTCATTAGCATGCGTTGCAGTCATCTCGATCCTGTCTAAGTCACCTTCCTCTTTCCTTTTCCTCCCAACAGCAGAGAGACATTGACCATCAGAGGCCCTGAGCAGAGCAGGTGTTTGGACTCGTGTGGACATCTTGGACCTTTCCATACTACACATTTGCCAGCTGCAGTCCATCACTTTCACCTTTAATTGCATTTCCCTTCAAGAGTGAAGCTGTCCAGAATTCAGCCCCAAACCTGCTGTGCTCCAGCATTTCCAGCCTGTGCATAAGAGTCAGAGAGATGGTGAGGTTGGTGACAGAGTCTGAATCCAGGAAAATGTACTAATTTCTAGCTCAGCTGATTGAAGAGATTAAAGCTGGTGATAGGGAGGCTGTTTTTGCCAAGGTCTCTAAGCACTGGCAGACTGTTATGGACACCAAGGCGACCGAGGGCAACGTTTGGTGTTAATTATAGCAGGCAGAGTTTGTTTGTGGCAGTTGAATGCCAGGTGGGAGGTTTGGTGAAAACCAAAATGTGACATCTGCAGCATTCGGGTGCTCATAGCCAGTGCAGCAAAGCAGCCACTTCACAGTGGAGCTCATTTCACCCCAGTGCAGACATCAGAAATAGGTCAGGCTGCTTCTCCTCTCCTTTCACCATGACAGCTGACAGGTGACTGATTCAAAAGTCTGTGTCTACACCAACATTCCATTAACTGAGAAAATATGAAAACCACCTTGTTGATCCAAAATTCTTTTCTCATCTTGTCTCAGCAGTTGAGCTCCCTCAGGAGAAAGACACAAAGTGCTCAGAAATCCTCCACAGGCCTGTTAAGTTACTCAGAGCTTTGCGCCTCAAACATCCATCATCTCATGGTCAGGGACACCTTAGAGCAGCATTCCAGCATCTAAAGGAGATTCACAAGAGAGCTGGAGAGACACTTCTCACAAGGGCATGGAATGATAGGACAAGGGGAAAGGGCCTTAAGCCAAAGGACATAAAGTTAGATTAGGTATTAAGAAGAATTTCTTTACCGTCAAGGTGGTGAGGCACTGAAACAGATTTCTTAGAGAAACTGTTGACTCCCCATCCCTGGAAGTGTTCAAAGCCTGGCTGGACAGGGCTTGGAGCAACTTGGGATAGTGGAAGGTGGCATTACCCACAACAGGGGGATTGAAACTGGGTGATCTTCAAGGCTCCTTCCAACCCAAACCGTTCTGTGACTCCATAATTGTGTGATTTGATAATCCAAAGATCCCATCCCAATCCTACCCTCCTCCACTGCAGAAAGAGTCAATGAAAATGGTTTTAGGTTAACTGCACCAAAATGAGCCACAGAGATCTGACCCAATGGAAAGGGTACCCACCAGTGGGCTATTTATTTAATACCTCACCCATAATTTTCTGTCTTCAAGTGTCTGGCTCTGCTGAACTGTCATTAACACTTAATTGTCCCATTTCAGTGTACCTCATCTACAACCACTTGGACACTGGTGTCACTGCAGTATTTGAGAACCATGAATGTGCATTAGAAAAATGCCCTGCTGGGAAAATCCTACAGCAACCACAGGAAATCATGGTTTCAAAACTCTGTCCCAAATCATCAGTTCTCACTTCCGTAAGAAATCTCAGCCTGAGTTACTCTGGCAATAATTGGAAGGACTGTGCTTGATTCTGTAAGAAGAGGATTTGAGATTCATCACAAAGATGTTGGACAAAGTCCTGGACCTCATTAGAAGGAAAGAAACAAGGCATGAACCCTTATTCTGCACTGAATAAAAGGGTCAGCTTTAATAATTTCTGCTCAAGAAGGAAAAACTCCAATTATTTGCTGTTTCTTTAGCCTGGCTGAAGCAAAATGCATCCTGAGCTTTCTACACAGCTTTTCATTTTCTCACTCTGTACTTGTTTCCTGAGTATTACACCAGTTTTCACACTTGAACACCAACTTTTCTTGGTTAGTGGTTAGATCTAGAAATTTCCCAAGTTGCTCAAGCTGAAGAACTTCTCTAAATAGTTCCCACTACTATTCACGTTTAGAAGTTCTAATTTTTTTGCATTTCTATAAATAATCCTTAAAATCCATCCAGTTCAGAAGGTTTTTTTCACGCCCAGGGTAAGGCACTACATTAAGGTCTAAGAACTGAAATGCAACAGTTTGCTTTTAATTTCTGTGGCAGAGAATTCAGCCCCAGTTCTTGGAACGTCTACATCAGCTTCCTATGAGGTGGTAAATTCAGAGCTGACTCAACAAAATTCATACAGACAAGATTAACTGTTCTTTCACTGAGCTAAAGGAGGGCACTGAGCTCTGCCTTCCTAAACAGGAGCATCTACCCAGTCCATGAAGATGCAGAAAAGTGCCTTCTGCCATGCAGCAGAACAATTTCTAATGGTGATCCTCAACCATGAGAAGTTCACTTGGTGATTTAAGGGCCAAAGGTGGAATGGGAATAGTGGGATGTGCCAAACTGAGCACTAAAACTCGCTCACATTCATCTCTCTTGATTTTAGATGCCTCTAATATGGGGGATATGCCCTATTTAAATAATTCCTAGATTCCAGTACTGGAAGGAGACTTGTGGGCTCATCTAGTCCACACCTAGACGAGCTCCATCACTATCATTGCTAAGGCTCTTACCTGGTCCCCTTCATCATCATTCCCCAGATAGCTTCATGTTGTTTGGTCCTTTCTTTTGGAAAAGGTTTTCTAGACCCTTTTTTCATTCCCACTTTTTTTCTCAGTGTGCAGTGTCCACAAGTAGGGGCAGCATTTTATCCATGGCTTCACTGTCACAGCACAAAGCAAGGGATTTCTTTGCATGTGCTGTACAGTTCAGAATTAGATTTGGGTTTTTCATGTGTGACATTACCAACTGGTCTTCATCATGCAGGGAACTTCTGGAATTACTGAATAACCAAAGACTCACCTGGGTACCACCTTTCAGTGCATCCTTCTCTTCTGGCAGGTTATCAGTGTCTCTCAATAAATTCTTCCATTTGACACAGTTTCGAACCATTTTAAGGGCTCTTTCTTTTCAGGGATTTTCCAATAAGTTTTTTACTCATCTCATAATTAATCTAGGTTATATTTCCATAACTTTACAGATAATATAAAAAATTGTTACTGAAATCAAGGAAAGAAATGGTGTCTTGGGTAAGGAGGTCATTGCAGGGGCTGTCTCAAGACTTGCACACTTTACAGGATTAAATATACTTGATTTGCTATAACTTCCTGCTAATAAAAAGAAGAGAAGGAGCAAATATGACCATGCAATAATACACTTCATTTACCAGTTCCTCAATTTTTATTTTGCTGAGGCCAAGAGAATGATGATTGCAAATAAGAATAGGAAGGAAGTTATCTGTACTATTCAGCTGTATTTGCATGGGGAAGTATTGAGGAACCCAGTCTAGGCATTGGTGTCACTGTGGGACACGCAAGGACACACACAGACACTTTCTCTTGAGAAGGCTGAAAACTATTTATTAAAACATCTGACTCCACATTTATAGTATTTTCACACAGACCAGGGGTTGGAGAAGAAGGATGACACCTCTCCCATCCCATTGGTCAAGACAACTGTCCATCAGTTGTTTTCCACACCAAGAGAAAGAATGTGAACAACTTTGTCTTATCAAAACAGACTTTTGATAATGACACCTGTGTGTGTGAGAAAGTAACTAAAGACTGTGAAAACAGCAAGTTAGAAAGTGCCTCAGGAAACCTGGAAAAATCAGAGTGACACATTGGTGTGTTAAGAACATTGTGGCAGTACTCACTCCATGGAAACTAAATATATACAAGAGTTTTTCATGTTCCTCACAACCCAGCATCAAAGAAGGGAATAGTTAGTGTGAGCCATGGTCACCCATATCCAGGATGTTTGGCAGAAAAAACTGTTCTCAGTCACTAAACAATCAATTTAAATTCTATTTTCAAACTCAGTGTGGATTTTCAGGGTGGATTTGTCTCATCCAGCTGGGGCTGCCTAAAAGACCTATTGTGCTGGTTTAACAGTTGAGTGCAGATGGAAGGGAGAGGGAGAGATGATCAGAGTGACTCATCTGGTGGATGGAGATGTTCAGAAGAGGAGGTGAATCACTCTCGAGGTGCCCTTATTGACTCCCACTGATGCAAGGGGGAACTCTGGCAACTGCACTGACCATACAACTCTCTCTCGAGTTGAACCCTGTGGACATGGTGAAGATGCTCCATTTAAGGTGTGAAATTTGTGTGCCTCGTGTCAGCTCCATCTCACATTTATGGGAAATAAAAAGTGATTAAAACAGGTTTGACCTTTATAGATAATTAGGTTGGATGACGATTTTCTGATGATAATTTCGAGGGCATGGTATAACTTGGGCTTCCCCAAACCTCTGCCCTGCAGCAGAGCTGGATGCTGCTGTGGAGGTTGGGAAGGGCCCTTGTGGGTGCACAATGTGAGTTCACAACCACCATTACTGTAATCTTAAGGATGCATAAGCAATATGCTGATTATTAAAACAGGGTTTAGGAAGCTGCTAGAGCCACTCCCACGCCCTCCCTGGGAAGGTGCATATGAAATGTTATTCTCTTGAATAGAGGACTCGTGTTAAGAGTGATTCACAGCAGAGAAGTTGAATAAAACACAAAGCTTGCTTATTTCAGTGAGTTACATGGATGTTTACAGCTGCTTTGAACTGGGAAGGGCTGCAATAAGATCACAGTGTTGCTCTTTCTTCAAGCTGGCTGAGAGTCCAGTTTAGGGAAAGGACACTCCCCCAGACCAAATGAGTTTGTGCAGTGTTTTAAAAGCACTAACAGGGTTTCAAAAGACCCTTGTCTAACCTAGACCTAAGAAGGCTGTAGTTGTGTTTGTGGTTTACTCCCTGGCAACTCCATTTCTGTACTTGTGGTCTTGTGACATTGAATAAAATAATCTTTATAATCTTGTCAGTGGTGGCTTGAGCTACGTGACAGGCTCTTTTCCTCCCAGCTCTCTGCTGAAACAGAGGACTTAACTGAGCAGCAAAACTCTGCTGATCATTAGAGGAAAGTCAAGGAGCAACAGATATCCCAGCACCTTCTTTTCCTCCTGCATCTTCCTTAATTCTCAAGATGCCTTTTTTTCTTTCTTTTTTACCTCCTCACTTCCCAGATATCCACTGAGTTTTCACAGCTCCTCCCTACCTTTATTGCCACACCTAATTGCTAACAGCTCATGTTAACCATATAAATTATAATGCTAGTTATGTTTTCTTCCTCATAAGCCCCAGTTTTTATCTGTGCTTGGGCTCCTTCCCCCCTTGCTGGTTCTCTCTGTTCTCGCTCTCTCCTTCTCTACCTCGCTCTACTTTGGGTCTGCTCCTTGTAGAATCCACACTTTTTTTCGTGGAATCATTCATCTAACTGGCCTATTTTCCAAAGCTGATCTGGCTGATTCCTCTCACAAGCCATAACCGTTTTTTCTGACCTTTAAGAGGTGTAACTGCAGAGTTACAGATCTTGCTCATGCAATCTATGCTTGTAGCAATGAGCCATCTGAAGTCACCATTCCTTCCAGTACAACTGACTATGCTTTCCATTCATTCCTGGATAAAAACTCACATTTTCTGATCAAATCTTACTCACCTGTGCAAAGGTTTTCTACCTGAAAGCAAATGACTGCATGAAAGATTGAGCTGGAGGACTGCAGAAAACATCCCTTATCTCTGTGTCCATCATTATAATAGCTGTGGAATTATATAGTTAGACCAAGCAAGAAATTGAAGCAGAGGTTGGCAAGGAAATCCCTTCACCTCAAAAGAACAGGTGCATTGTTCTTTTGAGGTAATAAGTAAGGAAAGGATTAAAAAGCTTGGGATTTCTTTCCAGGCAACATAATAAATATGTCTTAGCAGCCCAGATGACTTCAGGGTTCAGGTAGTTACATATCTCCAGGCATCTTGGGAAAACGTGAAGGATTGGGATCTAAGACTTTGAGACAGATTTTTCATGAGTGAAACTCTGTGAGTCCTTCAGAGGGCTTTGGCATGAGCTTTTCCTATTAGACTGCTAAATATGGAAGATGATTTGATACTAAAGCAAAGGCAGTAAATACCTGTGGAGCATGAAGCAGCCCCAGGGTGAGCAGAGCATTTTACCCACAGCAGAAGTCTTGTTCTCCATGCCCTGTTGCATTTGGATTTGAGAAGTAATCTCCTGGCAAAGCCCCGCAGCTGGCAAACCCTGCAGGAGGATTTGTCACCTGCATCACAAAGCTGTGCAAAATCTCTCATGGAAAGAGCAAAGGGAGCTTTGTCAGGAGAAAGGTGGCAGACTGATGGATGCAGCCATAGCAGCAGTTAAAAAATGTATCACATCTATTCCTTAGCTTGCCTGTTAAGAAGATTTAATTCATTGAGGATTTATAAAGGAGAAATAAATGCCCAGCACATAATAATCATGATAGCATACCGCAGATAGTTTAAATCTGGGTTTTTTTCTATAGTCTATCACAATTAAATCTCTAGTTCCTAACAGGAAATAATTTCTGTGGAATGGTGGAAGAAAAACTACATAAAGTGTGATACTTCCTTGGAAATTCTGTTTTCCACTGGTATTTTGGAGAATTTCACTGAAGCATGTCATACTCTGACATGGGACTGTGGAAAGGGAAACCTTTTACAAACCTGCCAGCCTCACCCTCATGATTTGTTTTTTGTTGTTTTTAATCAAGCTGTTTATCCTTCAGAAGCTCATCTGTGATTCAGAGAAACTGGACTCATGCTCCCATCAAAACTAAATACAGTGTGGCTTTATAATCACTAACAGAAGACCTCTGAAAAGCCAAAAGAATAAGCCATTAAACTTTTTTTTTGCAGGTAGAGCCCACAGACATTGCCTGAGATCTGTTGTCACACACCAGACACCTGTTCCACAGCCGTGGTCCCTCTCTAATACCTGTCCAGCCACAGATTTGGGGCTGAGAGCCTGAAACCCATTAAAGTCTCCCTGCTTCTACTGACCTCAGCTGTAGTGAAATGTGAAATTGCTCTGGAGCCAGGAGCTCTGATGTGTCAAACCACTTCCTACACGACTGCATGCTCCGCCACCAAGCATCGAGTTTGCTTTCCTGGATAACACACTAACTAATACCCGAACAGAAAGAAGCCTTTATTCTTTCCTGTGGAGCCAGCAAAATGATGATTTGCTGACCAAAGCCCTCGCTGAACACGTGGGGGATGCTCCCAGCAGCCTCATCAGGCAGTGATCGGCTCCTTGGCTTGGCTGGCAACAGCTCATCACTTCTGAAAAACTTCACCGTCCTCAGGGCAGTGGATAAAAGATGTGGACAAGTCCCATGGAGCGCAAGTGGCTTCTGATGTGGCTCTTGTTTGGACTCCTCAAGGGGAAGGAGACAGGTAAAAGACTCTTCTTGCTTTTTTGGGGAGAGAAAATACGATTTGGGTTTTTTGGCTGTTAGAGGGTGTTCACAACATTCTGACTCCTTTCAGCAAAGGAAAGATGTTAAGGAGCTTTAGGAATTTATTACTCTAAGGAAATGAGAGAAATGGGTTCTGTGCCCACAAACTGTCAACTGCAGAAAATCCAGAGCTTTAGAGGATATTTTTTGTCTGACTAATGTATGTATCCTCCAACCCATCATTGGAACAGTGGGCAGATCAAAGCAGCCTGAGGCAGCCCTTTGAATTTCCTTTTTCCATTTTGCTCGTAACTTTAGGAAACAAAAATAGGCGCTGAAATGCCAGCACCTCTGTAGGTAAAAGTGATGGCAATGCTATTAGTTAAAAGGTACCATCCAGATTTGCTATGGGCACTACAGATATGAAATATTTTTTCAGCCATGCCTCTCAATCAGCAGTGCCTATAAACTGTGAATGTAGACAGCTAATCCAATTCAGCATAATTTGACACATTTATAAATGGTGACACTTCTTAGATTTGGCTTATTTATCATGACAAGTGTGTGCATTGAGAAATGGTCTGGCGATGCATTCGTGTATTTAAATTTAAACTGCTTTGTTCAAATGCAGGGGAAAAAAAAAATCTTTCATTCTCAGAGCTCCATAAATGTGATATTTCCTTCTGTGTCTGATGATGATGTCCAGGCTGAGAGGTATGAACAGACACAGCCTAAGGCAGGCTCTCAGATAGGCTGGTACTGTAACAGCTGATGGATCATCTTTAGCAGGACTGGGAGTTTTCCTCAGGGCTGGCCCTCTCAAGGGAAGAGCGTGTTGCTAATGACTGAACTCATCAATGCAGGAAGGACCTTCACCAATGCTGAAGCCCCAGCTGATTTAATTCTCGTTATTTGGCCAGTAAATGGTGCACCTTCTCCTTCCTGGGGCATTTTCACTGCCAGATGAGGTGCCAGAGCCCACAGGAAGTGTTTGGTGCTGCGTGCAGGATCAGCACCGAGAGACACTCAGCCAGAGATGTGTCAGTGGGATCAGTTCTGGGATGAGTCAGGTCCCCCAGATCACACTTTCTGTATTACTCTGCCTGGAACATGTTCTGAAATTTCTTGCTGGTAGGTCTCGTTTATCAGAAACCTTTCTGTTTTTTTTGGAAAAAAATCGAGGGGTGTCAGAGCAGTTGCATTTTGTGCTATTTGATGTAATTTTATTCAGCACAAAATGAATAAATTCACAGCATTGCATTCTCCACTGTATTGCTAAGCTCTTATTTCCTCAGCTTCCTGTACTTATTTTCAATGTCTCTCCCAATGTTTAAACATAATATTTATACATATATTTGTAATTTCTCCCTGCAAATAATATGCTAAGGTAGAAATACCACCTTTTACTAATTTAGGGGTTTTTAATCATGGAGACTCTTAAGGTAAGCTGTAAGACCTGTTGGTTTTAACTCCTTTTGGGGGATCAACAAGGAGACTTGAGAATAGACAGAAGCAAAGCAAAGGGAAAGAGGCTGGGCCAAACTGGTCAAAAATCAATCAGGCCTCAGCACATACAGTGCTTTTTTTATTATTTTGCCTCAGTATTTTCAGCTTGTCCCAGCACTGCAAGTTCAGTTGTGTAACTAGATCCAACCCTAGATCGTGTTTGTCAAAATGCACTGTCAGGAATAAATATAATTAGAGGGAAAAGGAAATAAAAAGCATTTTTTTTTACAGAACAGTTTCACTGATAGTTCTCAAAGGATTTTAAGAGGGCAAAGTCCTGGAGAACTGGGGAAGTTAGGGCAAGGAAGTTACCATTAATTTAATAAAAATTAAGCTACACCTTAGTGCTAAAAAGAAGAGAAATGCTGGTTTTCCTGTGCAGAGCATCACATTTATCTCCTTTACTCTGCACACAGCAGCAGTGCCTAGAAGATGCAGGCATGGGTGAAGCCTGAAGTGAGGGTCAAACACAAGGTAAAAGATGGTGTGTGCTCCTACAACATTTCCATCTTGCTAGTCATCATAGGGATACACTGAACAGATTTGCAACCTAAACCTGGAAAGGATTAAAACTCACAAAAGAAAGAAATTCATTCAAGTGAATTTCATTCACACAAGATGGCTACCAGATCTCAGTCATGTAAATGAGAGGAATTTCTTTGCCATTATAATTGCATATTAGTGCTGGCTCCCATGGATTTGAAATGCAATGCAGAATACATTAAAGTCATCAAGCACAGACAAGTGATTCTTGTAAGGTCAACTAGAGAGCAAATACCTTTGGAAACCCTTCAGCTACTGTGGCCTTCAGCAACAAAGGGCCCAATATACAGCTACAATTAAAAAAATGTTAAAAAAACTGTTTAATAAGTGTGATCCTACTGAGGAAAAGCAGGTAATACAGAGATCCTGCAGTTCCTGCTTCTTCAGCTGGAGAAATTGTTTTCTCACCTCATCAAAGGTGAGATATTATGTCCTTTTTCCTTCTATTGCAGAAAAAAATCCATTCTTTATCTACTTCTAGAAAGCCTCTGCTTCTGACTTTGCTCACTGTTGCTTTCAGAGTGTTTTTATTTTGGTCTCCCTACCTCCTTGATGTTCAGCTTTGTCTGCCCTGTTCTCCCTACTGCATTAATGCTATCTTCAAAGCCCAGCTTCTGGATATTTTCTACCACGGATTCCATTCCCTGACCTTGGTCCTGAATTTTGGAATAATGTGGCTCACTGAGTCTTTGCTCCATCTCCTCCAATCCTTCCCCAAAACCCACATTTCCAAACTCATTCCACGACTTTCCTCTCTTGACTCCCTGTTCCTCAGCCTTGCCAGGGGAGCAGCACTGTCATCTGCTGCTTTTTCTTGATGTTTTTGATTTGTAAAGTGCGAGCCCTCACATAAAGAATATATAACCCTCTCTATGTAGAAAAATACTTCATGCATGACATCAGAAAAATCATTGCCAGGTGCAGAAAATTTCCATCTCACTCTTGAGATCTCCAGGGCAAAGCTCCATGACCATGCTAACTCTTCAAGTGAGGTGAGATGAGTCCTTAGGGCACATTTGAAATCAAAATTTCCCCACTAGACTCTTTTTTTTTTTTTCCACTTTGCCAAGACTAAAATATACACTTGTCAGACTGTTCAATTATTATCAGATATTCTCTACTTCCCTTTCAGCCCTACAAAAGGAAAGGCTGAGAAAGTTCCAGACAAAGAATCTGTTTATCTGCTGCTCTTTAAAAAGGCAATTTTTGTTTCCCTTTAGATGAAAATATCAGAGATGTGTGTTACTGAGGCTAAGCAAAAATGTCACTCACCAAGCCAAGGCATTCACATATGATATTCTCAAAACTTGGCTCTGTGTTCTGCTACAAAACCATGTGCCATGGTTGCATTTAGAGAGTCTGAGCTCTGTGGCTGCATCACGGAACCAAGGATGTTAGAAACAAAACAGAAACAAAAACAGCTGTTCCCCATTCTTTACTTAGTGCACTTCCTACACAGCACACTGTTCCCAGGCTTCTGTTTTCTTCTCTCTCTCTCTTTGCTAATGTTCCCTCTTCCAACTCCACATTTTGAGTTCAGGTTCCCAGCCCACTCTCCCTGCTAGGGCAGGTGTGAGATCCATCAGTGCATCAGGTGAACCACTCTGATTATCAGTGTGAGCATGAAAGAATATTCTTCCAGCTCTGCAGCTGATAAAAAAAGAAGCACCTTAAAAGCTTTGCTCTGGAGAAGGTAAATTAGGTGATTGCTGTGCTCTAGAGAGGTTTGCCCAGCCCACTTCTCACAGAAGGAGCTAAGAAGGCACTTTCCTGAGGTTAAAATATGCCCAGCATGAGGAAGCTTAGTCCACTGTGCAGCCTGCTCTAGCCTTGCTGTATAAGGAATTTTTTTTGCATTAGATTCCACTACCTAGGTCAATGGCAAACAGCTGGTCAGCAGGATTAAGTCAAAAGGTAAGAGAAGTGCATTTCTTCCAAACTCAGTTTTCTATGATCCTAGAGCCTCTGACAATTCATATTCCACTTTATTTTACACTGTTTTTCAAACAGACACATCTAGTACAGCAAACTCAGCAGGGACTGAACTGCCAGATCCCTAGAGCAGAACATTCTTCTTCTTCACTCCTGGAAATATTCAAACCTATCTCCATCCCCCTAAGACTCTCCTCCATTGCTGTTTGTATTAAAACTTGTGCCTGGTCATTTTATCTGTGCTGTATTTCTGTCACTTACACTGCAGACTCACTACTACTCAAATTATTTTTTAAGTTAATCTCTCTATAATCTAAGGTACAGCTAATTATAATCTCACTGGCAAATTACAATAATGTTGGGATCTGTACCCCAACCCCACTTCTGCGATCTATTCTCATCTTACAAATTCAAGTAAGCAATAAATTACATTAATAGGGGAAAGAATCCTGCCGAGCTGAGTCTTGCTTGTTAAAGGATCCTTTGAGAATAAGTTTTGAAGTTAGAAAAATTCATTACCATTCTGGTCCTGTTGTCGGTATCAATTCCTTCGCTTTGCCTGTATCAGTTTCATCTTCATGAGACTGCACCATTTAGAGAGCCCAGTTTCACACAGCACATAAATCCCCAGGGCTGAGTTAGCTTTTCAGGCACAGCTGGGGAAATATCTTCACTTTGGCCTGGTTTGATTTGTTGGTATCTCTGGGGAGAGGTGCTCTTCATCTCTGAGCTGGGCAGGTGTGTGCTGGTTTCTCTCACTGCTTCTGCCCAACACTTCAGAACATCCAGTTTCCTACCAATTCCATCCTACTGCCTTTGTAGTCAGGGGACAATCATCTTATTTTTGCACCTTGCTGCTTTAACTTGACATCAGAATAATGTCAGTGCTGGTGACACACAGCCACGTGACGGAGGAAGTTCTGAGTGTAGGTGACTGTGGCATGACTCACTGTCTGTGTTTTACCTAGCACTAAAAATACCTGTTACAAATTCTCCCCGCTCACTTCTTGTGGACCAAAGGTGTTGTTTTAAAGCCCCATCTATCACTGCTCTGCCAGCTCAGACATGGAAGAGAAACAGGTGGGAGGGTTTCCTGAAGCCTGGTACTCCCACCAAGAGCAGTTTAGTGGTTGGGTGAGTAACACACTTGAATGGGAAACATGAGAGGAGAAACCTGAAAGAACTGATGCTGATTTAGGTGCTGGGTTTCTTTCTCTCCAGTATCTCCTGTGTGATATCTGACAGCTCATGTGGAAATCCCAGATGCCCTGAGATATCTCAAATGGCATCACACACCCCAGCTCAAACCTATCTGTTGGCTCAGATGACAAGGCCTGCAGGTCTCAAAAAACTTTTCAAACTCAATTTAGGGAACACTCAAGGGAAACCAATAACTACTTTTTAATTTTTATGTTTCATGGCTGTCTATTTTCTCAATACACAAGTCTCCTTTTAATTCCAAGGGTTTGTGTCCATCCACTGCATCATAATAATTGAAACCACCTCCAGAATTTCCACACGTGCTGTAGGCACCAAAAATCCATGGATATGGGGAGAAACAGAAATTCCCATCTGCCTTAGGAGAGCTAAATGTTCTCATAATTCTGCAGCTGGCAGAAGGGCTAAATCCATGTGAACACAATTACACCAGCCTCTCTGGCTCATTTACTACCTCTAAGTGCAGAGAAATAGAGTCCCAGGACACATTTGGGTTGTGGGAAGTGAGAATAGTTGGTAGAGGTTGATGAATTTTGTGAATGAAGGAAAGAAAGTGGACATCAGGATAGAAAGGGAAAGAAATAGTAGCACACAACACCTTGTTATGGGAATAAAAAATTGGAATATGTGCAGAGGGAAAATGAGGAGACAAACAAAACATCAAGACATCCCAAGGTAATGTGAGGGCAGTATTTCAATCCAGTAATAGCAGGAGTGCAGCCCTGGAGCAGCTGTGGAGGGATGCAGAATTTGGGGAAAGCTGGGCTGTGCAAAGCTAGGTCACCACAGGCTGTGAGGCAGGTTATGCCCAGATGTGCTGGCCCTTTAAAAGATTGATATTTTCATATCACGCCAACTCAAACAAATTGATTGGCTAATTACCAACAAGGTGTAAAACAAAAAAACAATAAACAAAACAAAAAAATAAAGCTAATCTTCCCTAAAAATGTAAAAAGTAAGAAATCTAGCAAAGGGGAAAAAATCTACCCTGCCATTCCCTACTCCCTGGGTTCTTCCAATCCCTTGGCTATTTTACCATTCACACAGCAAAAATGTTAATTTTTTTAGAAGCAAACCACACAGTTTTCTTGGGCACAAAGATGGAATGAAGTTTTAGGCACGATTCACTCCAGAGGTCAGTATGGTCAGACCTCACCAGGTCTGTATCCTCTCTGCAATTTTCCCAAATTATTCCAGGAGGTGACAGGATATGAAATTGAGGAAAGAGATGGAGATGCTGGAACTTCCCCAGTGGAGCTGGGGAAGGGTCTGGAGCACAGGCCTGATGAGGAGAGGTTGAGGGATCCAGAGGGGCTCAGCCTGTAGGAAAGGAGGGTCAGGGAGGAACTTCTCACTCCCTAAAACTGCCTGGCAGGAGGGTGCATGGGTTACATGCAGAGTGTTTATTTTTTTCTAGAAGGAGGAGTAAAAACCACATAAAGAGAAGCACGTCTGAAGGTATATAAAAGACAGTAAGAGAAACTTTGAGAAAATTAAGAGCAATCATGCCAAAGGATTTTTTACAATATCCATATTCATTCATGGCTCCTCCCAATGTGAGGACTGGTACAACAATAAACCCAAAAGCTGATGATATCAAACACATTGGTGAGGAGCTCTAGTATGGGAGGAGAAGCCAGTGTTTTAAAAGGTCATGATGGTTGTGAAGGAGAAGGTTCTTGAAAACGGGAGCAAAATATTTTATGTGACAATGAAGCAGTTAAAAGTCAAAGGGAGGCAGGCACAGAGTCACAAATGAGATCTGGGAAGTTCATCTTCCAAAATTCTTTCTGGATCAGAGAAAGGAATATGGCTGTAAAGGTCAAAGAAGATGCTGCAGTTATTTAGATGTGAGAAGACAAGGATTTGAGCAATGTGGATGAAATTAAAAGTCTGGATCCAAGGAATGTTGTGTGCAATCCAGCTGCAGTGTGGATGTTCACCATCTCCCATGTGCACCATTTCTGCACGGTCCCTGTCTGATATGTGCAAGTTCAGAAGAACCCAACATTTGATCATCAATTAAAAGAATGTTTGCCCTTTATGATGAGTAGGTTAAATGTTGTGGGTTTTCTTAAGAAGAGACTAATGAGCTGTAGGTTTGAGTGCCTTGTGCTGAGATTCAGATCTGCAATCTGCTTCAAAGGCGCTTTTGAAGTCTTGAGGGAAACAAGCTTTTAGCTTTCAGGGAAAGTGAGAGTACATGATCTCAACTTGCTGCTAATCTGATAACTCTTTAATTTTAATCACCCTGACAGTCTGTGGTAAACCATGTGGTTAACTATTTCGGGTGCAGTCGCTTCTCTCAAAGCCACAGTCTGATGCAGTTTACAAGGCAAATCCTTTGATAACACAAGGGTACAAGGGGATCAAAACAACCCTTATGCAGATTAGCTGTTAAACTGCTCCCATATATTTTTGTTGTTGCCTTCTTCAAACTTTGTGACTTTTACTAAACAGCAAGAGAATGTAAAGTAAAAAAGGCATAAAATATCGAAGTGAGGAAATTAAAGAAAAGGGCATAGCAGGGCTGGGGCTGGGAGTTGCAGGTTGAGTTGCTGTTGGTTTTTCAAGGAGAAGGCACTTTGGGAGTCAAAGGCAGACACCAAATGATGGACAGCTATCAGGGACTTGAGGGCCTTTCACAGTCATTCCTGGTGGTTACTGCATTAATTGTGGCTGCAGAAAATGCAAGGATATGATGACTAAGAAATTTCACTCCTGATAGCTATTACTGTTGTGCTTAAGCACAAAGGCTCACAGATCATGCACCCTAAGATCCAGAGTGCCAGCCCTGGTGAAAGCAGACTATTTGATCCTTTAATTTCTCAGCCTTTAGGCCTTAAATAATGATTAAGTAGTGCCTTTATCAACCTCTGGGTCCCCAGCTCAGCTTGAGCAGGCTTTTCAAGTGCACTGAAATGATCTAACTTAATTCATTCCAACTGATTGAGAAGTATATTTAGATATGATTTGCTGATGACACAACACTTCACGTCCTTGTTTTGGGACAAGTTATATTTAGGTTTGCAAACTTATTTCACAGTAATCTGCTCTTCGGTGCCCTCAGACAGAGCTGAGAGTCTATGCCCATTCCCAATGTTTGTTTATAGATGATTGCAACTTTTAATTGCTTACTTTTGCCTGTTGTGTCTCACTCCATAAACTGAGGGCTGCACACTCTGGTGCGGGTAGCTGCTCTCCAAAATGATCGTGTACAGCTTCATTAGGAAAGTGTTGCTTGTGTTTCATGTTGTCCATCTGCTGGACATGTCTGGTATTGAGAACAGGGAAGTCCTTGATGCATAAAGTAAAATGCCAGGGTGTACTGATTCTCAGGCTTTCTATTTGCAGATAAATGCCCAGTTCTTTCAGCAATTGAATTTGCTGATGTTACTGCTGAGAGGTATCCACTACAGACCAAACTGTACTATAAGTGTGACCCTGGATATGACAGAAAAGCTGGAGCATACCTAGGAATTCAGTGTGAGAGTAAACAGCAGGGTGCTGTTTGGAAATACAAACCATTTAAATGCTTTGGTGAGTGAGTGTTGCTTTTTTTCTATACATAGAGGTGTTTCTCCTATGTGTTACTTGGTATAAAACAAACCTGGGCATTAACAAAAGATCTTTTGTGCTTCTTTTTCTAAGTTAGAACTTGAAACAGTCCTATCCAACCTCTAGAAGCTTGGGTGCTCTGGCACTTTGTTCTGATATTTTTCCTGCTGTAACTCAACAAATGTAACTTCTCCACAGATGAGAAAAATTTGTCATCAACAGATCCCATGATGGAGTTAGAACTTACACAGAAGCCAGAAAGAGAACCAAGGAGCTCTGCACCCCAGAAGCAAGAAAACCTTTCAGAGTCCAGACAAAAAAGTAAATAAGAGTTCGTTCAATGCTATAACACTTCTCCTGTTGATTTCCATGGAAGTAGTGTAAAAATGATGAGTAATATTTAATTGTTTTGCAGACAGAGGGAAAGAAGCTATTTCTGCAATATCTTGGCTGAATAAGTGATATGATGCATTAATATCCTAACCAAGAATTAGAAAGGCTTGTCTCTATTTTCTAACACAAGATTTTCAAGAACAGAAGCAGTATGCAAAATCTGTATGCTTTAACTCTGTGCTGCCTTGTGCTCCCACAGATTTCTGTGGTCCTCCCAAGGCTGTTCCACACGCCTCCATAAGGCTGCCCCAACGGCACTACGTGGGACAAGTCTTACATTTCAAGTGCCAGACAGGTTATGATAAGAGACCCCCCACCTCTGGCAACAGGACGTGCAAGGAGGTGAACGGCGAAATCATCTGGACCCCCCTTGATATGAGATGCACCAATGACAGCAACCAGTGGCCACCACAGACCATTGGGACAGGTAAGATGGTTGTGATTACACCACAAAAATGCCCTGGCCTGCTCATGTGGGGTTCAGAGCCCCCCAGCTGTCGTGGGGAGAGTGGGTGCATCAAAAAAGTTTACTGAAGAAGTCCTGAGGGGAAAGAAGAACTGCCTTGTGTATTTAAACACCTTCACAGAAAGAGTTTTAAATGAAGGCAAATCCTTCCTTAACCTCAGATTTTGTCAACAGTTTAAATTTAAGGAATCACTCTGTCCTGCAAGTTCTGTTGATGGCAAATCAGATGTATTTCTATAAAAATGAATTCTTTATTAAGACAAATGAGCAGGAGGTAACAGATGAAAGATCTTCATCAGAATTACTATACAGTATAAAACTAAAAGAACCACTAGCAGTTTATAGCATAACATAAAAGAGTGCACTGTATCAAGAGTTTGTTAGAGCCAACAAAAGAAATAGTATTGATTAGGAGTCAAATGTAACTTACCACTGAAATGATGGTAATGTACACAGACAGATTCCTTCACTTAATCCCTTGGGAAGTAACTGTGAAATAGGTGTCCCTACTCATGGGAGAAACTCCATGTATTTCCAGGAAAATGTACAGATTTTTGTTTTTTGAAAGTTTGCTGTGGATTTTACAGCTGTGAAATGAATGGCTGTCAGTGAGAAATTCTATTTTGTCATTCCAGCCCTTGTGACCATACCAGACCACTGTACACACTGTTTCAGCATCAGCCCAGGGCTTTCTCCCCTATTTCATAGATCTGTTTACCTGTGTGCCTGGTTCAGAGTGTTCCTGCTACAGAAGTCACAATTTATTGTCTGGTCTTTCCTCTTCCATCACAACACCATTGAAAATTTCACTTGGTTTTATCAGGATAAAAGAATTTGCTGTGATGGATATAATCCATCAACAAACCAGTCCTAGAAAATAATACAGCCTACTGAAATGACATATATTTAAAAATAACAAATATTTTAATTTTTTTAAATTGGGATTGTGAAAAACATGAGACTGGATAACAAAAAAAAAAGCCCTCTTGGCCTTTAATTCAACAAAGCAGTAATTCCAGTTTCCTACAAAATGCTTTCAAACCGGCCAGGTTGGATGTCCTTGCAAATAGAGCACCAAATATTTATTCCCTTAAAGTGTTGCCTTTATATTTGTTATGATGTGATGCCTGTGATGAGGCTGGAACTTTCTCAGTTCTTCAGCTTTCAGCACAAAGAAATTTATCAAGAAACCACTATTACAGGACATCTCATTAAAAAATCTGTCCGTATCTCATACTGAGGCAAGTTCAGAGCTTCCTTTTCTGGATAAGAGAGAATTTAATTTAATTTCATGCACCAGGGAAGTTTTAGCTTACATTTCTGGGCAAAAACAGGTCCTGGTTGAAACCATGTTTCCAAGTACTAGCTTGGCACCTTGAGAGTCATCCTTCCAGTCTCATATGAAGTAGAGATCTTAGGTGGATCCCATTCCAGTTCACTTCATGCCCATCATTTACAGGTATCAGATCAATGGATATGTTGGTATCCAGGCTGGAAAGATCCATTGCTGGCCAAGAAACAAGCATGGCAATTTTGAAGTGTTCTGTGCAGAGGGCGAGCTGTCAGACTCTGCCCTTGGCACTGCTTTGGTGCTGGAATGAGCTGGCTCTTGGCCTGACCCTGTCCTCATCCCTGCTCTGGTGCTCTTCATCAGAAGAGCAAATTGATACAAAAATCAAGCATTTCTCTCTCTGCATAGGTTTGACTCTTCTGTCCTCTTCCCCTTCCTCATCAGGGACACTGCCAGTGACAGGTATGTTGTTTTATTAAAGACTTCATCACTCAGAGCACTTAAGTTGGTCTTTCAGTTTGTTGTTCTATTCCAAAGAGATCAATTTCTGTTAGAAGAGCTACTAAATACACTGCAAGACAAATCTGTATTCATGTATTGTGTGAGAAGTTAGTAAAGACAGTATTAACAGATTGCTTAAGTGCTTAAGCTTTTATAAAGAAGTTTTCAAAGATTTGTAAGGAATGTAAAAGAAAACAGATCAACTAAAAGCCTGTTTTTTAAATTGATCCATTTTCAGATTCTTCTCTGAGACTTTCTGTAAATTCAGCAAATCACTTCAACTGGAACAAAAAGCAGAAAAAAATGTAATTCTGAGGTTCTTTCATATTTTCAAAGGAATAAAAAAAGATGGATAAATAGAACATTTCTTCACAGCTAAACCAGCACATTTAGATCAGTCTGAAGAGATTTTCTTCTCCCCCTTCCCCATCTTCCCCTCAGCCATTAGCTGATGAAATAGCAATTGTGTCTCACTGTGCATATGCTCAAGACTTTGCACAAGGGCTCTTGATTCCAGCTGGAGTCTTTTGAAAACTGCAGTGCTCATTATGGTGAGAAGGAATAATGGAGTGAGATGAAGGAAGGGAAGGAGGGGTTTTGCAAACAACTCCAGAGACCACAACATCAGTAGTCCCTGGTTATTTGACTCTGGTCGACCTCTAGTTGCTCAAGTCCCCTGTGGTTGGGTCCTGGGGCAACATGAAAAAATTCCTGCCTCTGGGCAGAGGGACAAGATGAGACCCTATTCCTAATCTTGCCTGTTTCTCCCAGCTGGAGTAAATGCAATAATTAAGATAACTCCAGGTGCTAACCATACTGATTTTCAGATTTTCCAGCTCTCTGGTTTGTTCTGCTTATCCTTCCCACTGCCTTTGTGTGACTCACCAAGCAGACAATCAGGTAGGTGGGACAGAATGAGGAAATGTGAAATCTAACCAAAAAAATCCCTAGAGGTGGAAGAGTTATCAACTGGATCAGCCTCTCCCTATTGTACTGCTTGGATTTCTGGATATCTTCTTTGGTGCTAAATATGACCCAGGATTTTGGGATTGTCTGATTCAGCTGTTAAATACTGCTACAAGAAAAGGAGGAATCGGAGCTTTTGAAATAAAAAAAATAAATAAATCTCAGAACAAGTTGCCCAGAGACATTGTGGACTCCTCATCCTTGGAAGTGTCCAAGGCCAGGTTGGATGGGGCTTGGAGCAACCTGGGAGAGTGGAAGGTGTCCCTGCCCATGGCAGGGGGATGGAATGAGATGGGCTTTAAGATCCCTTCCAACCCAAAACATTCCGTGATTCTGTAATTCTAAAAAGCATTCTTTGGCCCAGCCACTGTGGAATTGTGAAGGACAGTGAGAATGGCAGTTCAAATAATGGGTGAGAGATTATTTCTGTGGGAAAAATTGAGGTTAATTATGCAAATACGTTGTTTCAGATAGATTATGCAATCAGTCTTTTTCTCTCTGGCCAAACTGTGGGAAGTCTGGGGGAGCATCTGCCCCCACAACCACATAATTCTGTTTCCTTCTTCCCCCTGATTTCAGAGTTGTGTCATGACAACTTTGTACTTCAGATTTATTTCAGTCTGGCCTCATCCCTGTTTCTGTTACTGAGATGCACCAAGGCTGTTCCTGTTCACAGGCTCCCCAGCCTAGTTAAGTCAAGATGTCCCCACATAACATGTGGGAATTCTTCTCTTCTCTCTCTTTGTTAATCCTTGTTCCTGTTTCTCTTCATGTTCCTTAGTAATTACTGCTGCTTCTTAGCTGAATGGGGATTTTTCTTGAAAAGTGAGAAGGAAGGACCTGGTGAAACCACATTAGAAGTGGATTTTTGTCAATTCATGGCTGGATAAAACCATAGAAAGTGAAACAATGCTTTGAAATGAGCTTTAGTGAGGATAGTCAACCATGGTGCAGATTGCCTGGTCCTTTGTAGGATTTCTGAAAATATGCTATATGAAAAAGTGTCTACATTTTACCAGCTCTGTGGTGGAACAAAGGTGAAATAACCAATGCCAGATGAAATATTAACTGACAAATGAAAGATTAACTGAGATGTGTTTTCTGCAAAAAAATATTCTGTTGTTTCTCATAGTAAATATAGAAGAAGCCATAGAAAACCTGCTTCTTCCAACTTGTAGTAAAGTCTTTTTCCTGTTGTAGGGAAGACTTCTCAGAGAATTGTGGCATTCAGATGCAAACTCATGAAATTAATGACTTGCCACAGAAGAAACCAGACTGCACCAGCGAGCCCAAGACCAGCAGTGGCAAACGAGGAGGAAGCTGGGACACTCAAATCCAAAGTGTGAAGGAGGCAGAAGATGTTGCAGCTTAACTCTTATGGGGACAGCATGACTTTCCACCTACAGAGTGCTGGTAGGAGGACTGCACCCCATCACTGACTGATGGGGAAAGAGCCCTGCCTGAAACTGTTTCCCAAACCCACTTCTCCTCCTCCTACCATGCAGCAGATGCATTTCCAGTATAACTGCAGCCCCTCCCAAGCCCCCAGGGGTACCTGTGGACCTTGCTCCCACACACATTAAATGGTGCTGCTGTCATTTCAGCCCACACACCACCCTCTCCACAAACAGAGCAGCTTTGCTGGACACCTGATGTCCCCCTGCCTCTTCCCCACCCAGGTGGGTGAAGCACAGGCACATTTTTCTCCTCAAATTGTTCCCCTTGGAAATTAAAGCCCTTCACCCCCTGCACTGCAGCTGAAAATCTCACTGGAGTCCCTTATGGTCCACTATATACAAGCATTCCTCATCACTCCCCTCCTCCCAATAATTCTGGATTAGTGCCTTCTGTGACAGTTCCTGCATCATTCCTCCAGCTCAGACAAGGATGCTGCAGATTGTGGCAGCTGATTAATTTGACAGCTCCTTTCATAGCTGCAGAGTGTGAGAGAGCCCAGCACAAAGGCATCTGAGGACAGGCTCAAGCACACATAATACTTGATATATTCTCGTATTATTGGGAATTTGTGAGGTCTGGATATCCTTCTGCCTCTTTTTAGCCACACTCAGGCAGGTAAGATGGGTTTCACCTGGCTGAATGCAAGTATCTGTTTCTGAGGCAGTCACTGGGGGGAACAAGTCCCTTTAGAGAGCAGCTCATCTCACCCTATTGCCTAGATATATTTAATAATAAATATATATTATATATAATAATATATGTTATTATTCTCTAATATATGCATGTGAATATGTACTTATTTATACACGCACAGATATATAGTTATTTATGTATATATACAGGTCAAATGACTCAGGGTCATGACCTGTTTCTCTGCGTTGACTTTAACAATGCCCAGATTGACAAAAAGCTAAATGGGACAGATCCTTTCCTCACCTGTGCTCTCTGATAACCACAACCTGTCTGATACTCTTAAATTGCTGTNCCTTCCAACCCAAAACATTCCGTGATTCTGTAATTCTAAAAAGCATTCTTTGGCCCAGCCACTGTGGAATTGTGAAGGACAGTGAGAATGGCAGTTCAAATAATGGGTGAGAGATTATTTCTGTGGGAAAAATTGAGGTTAATTATGCAAATACGTTGTTTCAGATAGATTATGCAATCAGTCTTTTTCTCTCTGGCCAAACTGTGGGAAGTCTGGGGGAGCATCTGCCCCCACAACCACATAATTCTGTTTCCTTCTTCCCCCTGATTTCAGAGTTGTGTCATGACAACTTTGTACTTCAGATTTATTTCAGTCTGGCCTCATCCCTGTTTCTGTTACTGAGATGCACCAAGGCTGTTCCTGTTCACAGGCTCCCCAGCCTAGTTAAGCCAAGATGTCCCCACTTAACATGTGGGAAATCTCCTCTTCTGTCTCTTTGTTAATCCTTGTCCCTGATTCTCTTCATGTTCCTTAATAATTACTGCTGCTTCTTAGCTGAATGGGGATTTTTCTTGAAAAGTGAGAAGGAAGGTCCTGGTGAAACCACATTAGAAGTGGATTTTTGTCAATTCATGGCTGGATAAAACCATAGAAAGTGAAACAATGCTTTGAAATGAGCTTTAGTGAGGATAGTCAACCATGGTGCAGATTGCCTGGTCCTTTGTAGGATTTCTGAAAATATGCTATATGAAAAAGTGTCTACATTTTACCAGCTCTGTGGTGGAACAAAGGTGAAATAACCAATGCCAGATGAAATATTAACTGACAAATGAAAGATTAACTGAGATGTGTTTTCTGCAAAAAAATATTCTGTTGTTTCTCATAGTAAATATAGAAGAAGCCATAGAAAACCTGCTTCTTCCAACTTGTAGTAAAGTCTTTTTCCTGTTGTAGGGAAGACTTCTCAGAGAATTGTGGCATTCAGATGCAAACTCATGAAATTAATGACTTGCCACAGAAGAAACCAGACTGCACCAGCGAGCCCAAGACCAGCAGTGGCAAACGAGGAGGAAGCTGGGACACTCAAATCCAAAGTGTGAAGGAGGCAGAAGATGTTGCAGCTTAACTCTTATGGGGACAGCATGACTTTCCACCTACAGAGTGCTGGTAGGAGGACTGCACCCCATCACTGACTGATGGGGAAAGAGCCCTGCCTGAAACTGTTTCCCAAACCCACTTCTCCTCCTCCTACCATGCAGCAGATGCATTTCCAGTATAACTGCAGCCCCTCCCAAGCCCCCAGGGGTACCTGTGGACCTTGCTCCCACACACATTAAATGGTGCTGCTGTCATTTCAGCCCACACACCACCCTCTCCACAAACAGAGCAGCTTTGCTGGACACCTGATGTCCCCCTGCCTCTTCCCCACCCAGGTGGGTGAAGCACAGGCACATTTTTCTCCTCAAATTGTTCCCCTTGGAAATTAAAGCCCTTCACCCCCTGCACTGCAGCTGAAAATCTCACTGGAGTCCCTTATGGTCCACTATATACAAGCATTCCTCATCACTCCCCTCCTCCCAATAATTCTGGATTAGTGCCTTCTGTGACAGTTCCTGCATCATTCCTCCAGCTCAGACAAGGATGCTGCAGATTGTGGCAGCTGATTAATTTGACAGCTCCTTTCATAGCTGCAGAGTGTGAGAGAGCCCAGCACAAAGGCATCTGAGGACAGGCTCAAGCACACATAATACTTGATATATTCTCGTATTATTGGGAATTTGTGAGGTCTGGATATCCTTCTGCCTCTTTTTAGCCACACTCAGGCAGGTAAGATGGGTTTCACCTGGCTGAATGCAAGTATCTGTTTCTGAGGCAGTCACTGGGGGGAACAAGTCCCTTTAGAGAGCAGCTCATCTCACCCTATTGCCTAGATATATTTAATAATAAATATATATTATATATAATAATATATGTTATTATTCTCTAATATATGCATGTGAATATGTACTTATTTATACACGCACAGATATATAGTTATTTATGTATATATACAGGTCAAATGACTCAGGGTCATGACCTGTTTCTCTGCGTTGACTTTAACAATGCCCAGATTGACAAAAAGCTAAATGGGACAGATCC
>VZTB01014387.1:0-93451 GCA_013397245.1 Thryothorus ludovicianus
CAAGGCAACACTCTGGCAGTCGGCCAAGAGAGCCACACAGATTATTGCATACGCACGGCACCGCCGGGCCAAGGCGGCCTTTAACCCTTTGCGGGCCGCCGCATGCTGCCCAGGGGCGGGGAGGGGGGCTGGGGGNGTAACACTTCAAAGGCCGGGCTGGCTCTCTACGGTGGGATTAATCCCTGCGCACACCAGTGTTCCAGAGAAGTCCCCGCTCCTGTAGCAGGCTGCGTCGCGGGGCTCTCAGATCACTTTGCAGGCGGAAAGAAATGAGATGGGGAGGGGAAAAAGGAAAAAAAATCCAAAAAAAAAAAACCAACCCAACCCCAAACCTATATTGTTTAAGGGGGAAGAAACAGATAGCTAGCGACGTGTGCTGTCCTTCAGAAATGGCAGGGAACGCTGGTTTAAAGGATGCATGAAAATCGGTTGCTCAGTCAAGGCTGGTCTGTCTCTCTAAGGGAGGAAATAAAACTGTGCTGGAAACCAGGGAATGCTCTGAAGCAGCCTCTGCGAGAGTCAGAAGAGGGTGATTTTATTTAAGATGCCATATTGCATTTCACTGTGGTGAACTGTGAAGTGATTTAGAGCAAGAGCCTGCATCCCACTCCCTTTTTCTGAATTAGTTTTATTTATCCGGATCCTTGGCATATGCTTGAGTTGCTTTGTAGAAAGTACCTTCCACTTCATTCAGACCAAAGAGACTCTGACTCATACCGTCACTGAACTACAAGACAGGCAGGGCTGAACCACGCATGTTTGGGTACTAACTCCCTCTGGATTCCTCAGCACTGGTTTCATCAAAGATCCCTTTGCATCTCTCCCAGTTGTCTGCAGACCACTGTGAGCCTCTCCCGACCTTACCCCCACCCCCACCCCCCACCAGCTATGACAACTTACAGTCCCCTGGCACTCCAGCGTCAGTGTTACTCTCTTACTTCCCTCGATGGAGGTGTCTGCAAGTGCCATAAACTGCAGTGATGGGCAAGCTCAGATGCCAAAGAGAGTCCAGACAAAATATCTTACTTCTGGACTGTCTAAGTCTGTTCTTCATGTTAAAAAAGAATTTAAAANAAAGCAATTAATAGAATGAATACAGCCAAAGGATAGTGGGATGCTATGTTTGCATGCAACCCAACAGTGGCCCATAAGAAGCCATTCACTCTCTGATTTGGCATCAGGAAGAGAAGTAGAGCACAGAGGCCTCTCCCCACCCCAAGGACATTGCAAAAAAATGTTGCATAAGTACCAAAGGCTGTTACACGCCAGCTCCAAGGAGCTGGACGCTGTGGGGTCCCAGGCCTCTGAAAGGCCTGAGATGTGCACTTCATGTAACATGGGCACCCAGATCAAGCTGTTTATTGCAGCTTGTACCAATTTGCCATGACAATAAGCTCTAAGGTACCAGCTTTCTAGCAGGTATACCCCCTATGTGTCCGTTTTATACTAGCATTAGGTTTTAGCTGCAAATTAAATCGAGCATTAGAGTCTAGATGCAAAGTACCCTAGGACTCAGCCTGCCATTATGCAGATTAGCAAAGGAGTCCCTTCTATAAAGGACTGTACTGGCTTACTGTAATTGCTAAAGAACGAAGTAATAACGTTGTAAGCTGCAGCATTCTGGATTTAAGAGTTGATACTGTAATATAGACTAGCTTTATGAAACATAAAGATCTTTTACCACAGCATCTCCTGTATCTTTAGTTTGGGTTCACTATGAAAATCAACATGATTTTCTGTTCTAGCAGTGATCTGGAGACAGAAGCAGCAACAGGCCAAGATATCTGGACAAACATGCCACTCAGTACTACGAGAGAGTGAATCTACAGCAGCAAAGCAGACAGCAAAATTGTATTCACCCAGCTAATGTAAGGTTCATTGATTTAATAAAAGGAACCAAGGGAAAGAGACAAAGACTGGAGATTACTGAAAATCAAGTGAAAGCCCTGGAGAAACTGAAAACCCATCATCAAGGTTCAATTCAGAGTACAAGGCATTCTGTCTGCCACCTTTTTTATTCCAGTAGTACAGAGTGTTACCTCAGGAGAAAGGAATCTTTCCTTCTCAAACATTCACCTTGCCAAGAGGTGTGGCACACGAAGAGAAAGAGAAGCCACATTCATGCTGAAGCAAGCTTTGGGCAACTTTCCCTTCTGCAGCAGGCTCATGTAAGAGGCTTGTGTGTTCCTCCACTCTGTGTCTGCCTCAGGACCCTCATTTTTTTGCCACACTGTATACTCTAGGCTTTTACATCTTTGTCTATATTTCTGCTTCAGAGTAGCAAAGAGACCCCTACAATGCAAGTGCATTGTATGTTAAAGCAATAGTGCTTTCCTGAGTCAGCAGGCACTTAACCCATGGCTCTGGAAGTGCCACAACTGCCACCAGCCGCCAGTCAGGTTGATGAGCCACTCTCACCTCCTTTCTGACTTGACACATGCTGGTTGCATTACCAGCCGAGGGATGAGGGGACTATGCCTCTATGAACACAGCCTAACACACAGGATATGCAACCATGCCACAAGATGTCCTTGTGCCTCAGCAGCTCCCCTGCCAAGGGCCTACACCGAGCCTCAATATATTCCCAGCACAAAGGATTCCACAAAACATCGAGGTGCTGATGAAGGCAAAGGAGTGGGACACAAGAACCCACATACACCCCAGTGTTTTTATTTACTGCTGGTGATGTGCTGAAACTGCTAGGACTCCCAGGAGAATATAATACTGACCAAAAGACACTAAACAATTTGGCATGCAAGATGCACACTGTCTAGAAGAAACTGTTTTTCAATTCACTACTTGTAATGTGCTATCTACACAGCATGCTTTATACAATTAATAGTACTTATAGAAAATGGGAGAATAGGAGGCTAATAAGTTGGATTTTTTTTGTTTTAAACACTAGTATTCAGGGAAATGCAGTGATTGACAGTGTATTGTGTATGAAAAGTAATCTCACAATTATTGATCGTTACAGTTCAAGTCTTCAATCCGTCATAAAATGACATTGTTGGTCTCATTACAGCCTCTAGTGGACAGTAGTAATCCACCTCACAGACCTGTCATACCATTTGCTCAAATGACAAGCGTTATCAAGGCAGAGGTTACTCTGAGAGAACATGAACATACAGATCATTCTTAGCCATCAGCAACAAGGATTTTTGAAAACAATCAAAGGTTTGCTGTCACTGCTCGTAAGGTGCCTTGCTTTACTCTTCAGGTATAGCATTGGCTTTTAAATAAACAGAGAACTTCTGCTATTCATTTCAGCTTCTGACAGCTTCCATAAAACTAAATTAATCTAAAATATTTTTATAACAGAAAATATTGGTTGCCATGTTTTTGGCTTAAGTAAGATGTTTTTAATCCAACTCAGAATCTGCCGACTGTCCAACAATTCACCTCCTATCTATTTATAGCTCTCTCTCACATTCAGATAATTTTTGCTAATGCAGTTATTTTCGTTATTATTTCAGACATATGCAGCTGATTTAAGGTATTTTTACAGCTTTAATAAATGAGAAACTATAATTCAGATTACAGCTGGCTAATTAAGGTATGCTTTCCTCAGTAAAGTTAAAAATGTACACGATCTGAACAATAATGTGTTTGGACTATATTCTGTAAGTGCCACCTGTGTGAACGTAACAAAATATGACTAATGTCTTCAATTTTTATGTATTCACTTAGAAATGAGTGTATCCCCTGTCAAAACAGGGCTGTTGATGTTGTTCTCCAGAGCTCTGTGACTGTCTTCAGATAGAAGGAAATGACATTGGTAGACACAGAGAGCCTATGCTGTCTCTTTAAAGCCACAAGTATCTCAAGCAAATTAACATTTAGTGAAAGGAGAGTAAAGCATTCATGAAAACTAAGCAAGTATGTAGTACTACACTGTGACTGAAAGAGAAAAATCTTATCGTCTAAAATGGTGGTCCTTTGCAAGTGAATTCAAAGGAAAGGGTGCCGTTATTTTTTTTTTATTATTACATTGTAGCTAGGTAAGGGTTGTAGGGTGATGAAGAAATCATTATTTGTCATGTCTTACAGTTTAGGTAATGAGATATTTAGGTTAAAAAATGTTTACCTTATCATTGTCTTGATTTTTCAAAAGAAGCAATCAAGTTCTCTTTAAATAACAATAGCTTCAATGCCTTTGAAGTAACAATAGGTCCTTAGATGGAGATCTGAAATTAGATGCTGTCTTTTTGTTGTTGCTTTTTTAAAACTGGGCAAAGCAATTCATCAGGGAGTTAGGAAAACTGAGGACTCTTCTAAAGTCTCAAAATCAAGTACTATTTAGTCTTTTGAAAAAGAGGTCTGAAGGGAAGACCAGTTAACCTACCAGTGACCACATCAGGATGGACCACAGCCACAGTTAGCCCCGTAAGCTGTGGCAACCAGTAGAAAATAAAAGTGCTCAGCCCTTCTCTAGGAGTGCTTAACTGGTCTAGGCACCTACCAAGTAATAACTGCTATGACCTGTTAGGTGCTTTACAGCCAGTGCTCTTCAGCCATCTGACGTCTCAATCTGTGTCCTGGCCTCCATGTATCTCCCCTGACACTGGAGCTATCCATATGGCTGGTGTGAGCAGAAGGGCCAAGCACAAATGGAAACCAAACTCTGTCTTATTCCTGGAAATGATTGTTTCATCTTGGGGTTAAAGTACACCAGCAGAACGCAGAGGGGAAGCTCTGCTCTGTAGAAATCCTTTGTTTCCAGGGATGTCAGGGCAGTGCTGTTAACCAGGATTAACATTCAACCAACATTCAGGAGAATTTGCTGGCCACTGTCTGGGAGAGGCCTCCCAGGTGCCAGCAGGGAGCAACCAGAGACCACATGCCCTTGCAAGAGACATCCCATCCCTTTAAATCATACTTGGTACAGAGACCTATCTGGGAGTTCACTTACCAGGTTCTTTTCTGTCTCTTAAGGGCGTTATGGTCTAGACAGATTAGATTAGCATCTACTCTGTGAATACCTAGGGTTTGGAGATATCTCTTGACCTTTCTTAAAATGTCTTACCCACATATAAGGCACTATGGTTTCCAAAACCCGTTAGATCAATGCTCTACAAGTTTTGATAAGTGCCATGAGTTTTTATGAGAGGAAGGGAATGGGCTAGAATGGACTGGTTACCTGTTTGAACAGACATAGAAATTGAAAGCATGGATCTTTGACTCCTAAATCCTTTAATAGCCCCAACTGAGCTGTTCTGGTCTATTGAACAAATCCTTCCTACCTCATGGATAATCAACCTACTAGACCTCCAGAGCCACTGTGCTCAATCCTGCTGCCAAGTCTACTCTTTTTGTTCACATGCTGAAAATCTTTATGTTTTGTCAAGAAAATGCACAACTTATAATGACAGCTATTTTCTACTGTCTCTATCTCTTCACAAAATATGATACACACAGGCCTCTCCCCAAAGCTGTCATACAAATTCAGAAGTCTGGTTTACCCAATTCATCCAATAGAGGTAAGTTTGGGCTCATGCCTTGGTTTCAAGACATCAAGAAGTGCAAGATGTTTCATGTTCAAGACCAAAGTTATTTTGTATCTATATCTTTTTCAAAAAGAAAACTAGTAACTAAGACAGTATTAACCATAAAGACAGTAATGGTTCTGAAATACAGGCATAGTCTACACAGGAAAGAGCTGTACTTCTTTGTTTTCAAAGGATATCATATAGCAAAAAACTGTAGTCATCTGATGCATGAGAATTAAGACTTTGAACAGTTCCTAAACATCAAAGAAAAATTTAAATGGGATCATTTTGGTATGAAATTATTGCTATATCTCCTTATATTTGACTCTTAACTGGAAAATCACCAGGCAGAGATGGACAACAGGCACGATAATGTATTGCCTAGAGTGTAGGAATTCCTCAGCCTGAATGGCTTTGACCAACAACCTATGGTAAACATGCTCACTCAAAACCTTCAATTTATCCAATTACAAGCTGAAAGGCTACTTTTCATATTTCTTCTGCAAGGTGACAGGTACATGCCCACAGAACCCTAAAACTCCAGAGTTTATAAAAAAGTGTCCTGGGACACTTACTTGTCCTGAGATAGGATATTACATTAAATCAGAGTTATTTCAGGTTGTGCAGACCATTTTATAACTAGGCTGGCTTCACTTTGACTTCTTCCTGCACAGAAGCAGCATCTTTCCCTCAGAGATCTGCCGGATCCTCATGTTCTCTCTTTACCCTTTAGCAGAGGCCTTTCTACTAATGGCAAAAAAGGTTCCCATATTGACTGAGATGTCATATCATGTCTCTGTCTTTCACCAACCCAGTTTTTCCACAAAAGAGCTCCCATTTATGCCTGTCTCATTCTGCTTGATCGGTCCTTGCGTCTGCTCTCATATCATCTTCATATGATATTATCAATTTATTTATAGTTAAGGTAATGAAAGAGACCCATTCAAAGTTCTAGAAGCCCTGAGACATAGCAATTACAAGCAAAACACAATGGTATGAAAGAAGTTTCATCAAAAGGAACTTACCTGGGCAACCAGGTCGACCAGAAACACCTGCCTGCTGAAAGCCCATCTCTAGTCTTCTCCTAAAGTGGGTGGGGTTTTGCCTCAGGGCCTCTTCAAAGATCATAAAATTCAAACTCTTGTGAAGTGTAGGTTCTATCACATGGATAGATTTGCTCATGCATGGACTGTTTTGTCATGGGGTCTTGTATAGCCAAGAGAGGGGAGTAGACACCTTGGGGACAGGACCATCTCATGACCAGCTTTCCTACTCAAGAGACCCTAGTTCTGGAACATTTCTCACTGTAGAGTTTTCACAGTTTATATTCTTATAGGAATCATTAAAGTTGGAAAAGACGTTTAAGATCCTCAAGTCCAAATCCTCAACCCACTACCACCACCATGCTCACCATTAAACCATGTCCTCCATGCCATAGCCACACATTTTTTGAACATTTTTCAGGAATAGTGACTGCACCACTTCCTTTGGCAGTCTGTTCCAATTCTTTACAACTCTTTCTCTAAAAAAGTCTTTCCTGCTATCCTATTCTAACCTCCCCTGGTGCAACTTGAGGCCATTTCCTCTTGTCTTGGGGGTCCTCTTGTCTTTGTGCCAGAGGACATAAGAATGGCCACACAGTGGCCATAGGACAGCAGACATTTAGGGAGACATGGGCATTATATACTACTTTAGCCATGTACTTTCCAGCCTCCCACTATTTTCAGCTTAAGGAACTTCCTAAGCAGAATGTGGTTTCTGCCCATTTAGTCACCTTCAATGAATTTGTCTCCCAAGATTTGTACAGTCTTCTCCATTTCCATCTGTAAATTGTAGGTACATGCTATGTCACGTTGCACAGGTCATGTCCCTGATGCAAGAACAATCCCCTCATCCTGCCAGCTTTATTCAGTGTTCCTTACTCCTGCACTGAGACAGGAAATGGCCGGTCCCTACCCATACTCTCAATGCTACAGAGATCTCTGCAGCCCTCTATCATATTCCCCCTTCTTCCAAGCTGGAAAGATTGTTACCAAAACCAGTCAAAGTCTTCACTGCTTCTGCTGCAAATCTTACCTGGTTTTGACTCCCTCTGTCTTGGTCTTAGTCCTGAGCCATCTGCACTCCCTCTGTTCTTCTGCCTGTAGAAAAGTGATAGTAAAAATTGTCCTTTTATTCCACAGAACAGTGGTGATACAGTGAAGTACAAGTATTATTACTATAAAAGCAATACAGAATGCTCTCTTTTCCCAAGGCTTAGCCAAGGACTCAGAAAAGCAACAATTCCACATATCAAGGACAAGAGAAAACAGTAGTAATGTAAACAAAAATAAACCCACAGTTCTATCTACATTTTTTTCATACATGTTTAGCAACACAGACTGGCTAAAACCCTTCCCATTTCATAAATTACCTTGGTCAACCAGTCCCTTCCTGTGTAAAAAGTCAGAAGTGATGGGACATCTCTCACCAATCTCAGATTATTTCACACACTTATCTGCATAATAGGTTTGAAAAATATGACATGCTACAAAAGTGGATCTGCCAGATGGTTTTCCTGCTATTTAATGTGTCTTCTCCCTTTTCATGATATATCTCATTTCTTAGGACATTAGTATTAAGTAATTTCTTTCCCTTACTTGGCCCATCTTCAGCTAGGTGTGTAAACTTGGTGTCTAATTTAAGGTGTACAAGTTGTCCCGTTGTCTTAATGGTTCTGAATCATACATTTAAAGTGAGCTTTGTGCTTGAGGGTATGGCCTCATGAACGTGTCTTAGTGAGGCATTCAAGGGTGTGGATTTATAGGACATCAGCTATCCTGCAATAACTGCACAGATGAACATTCTTTACCTGCTGGTAAATGCAAAGCAAGTTAGCCCAGAGAGAGTCTCAGCCAAGATCACCTCTGCCCCCTACAATTGCTCTTCCTGCTATTCCCTGAATGCTGCTCCTTTTGCAGTAAACATGACAGTTGTGTATAGAGGCACCACCACCTCCCTTATCTCCAAAGTGATCCATCTCCAGACACAGCTCAAAGCATACTTTTTCTTAATACACCTCAAAATCTTGCAAACTGAAGTCATATTTAAGTGACCTTGCCACCCTTGCTGCATTAGGACTTCAGCTTTTTTTTTTTCTTTTCATGTTTATATGATAGGATATATTCTTTGCAGAGTCTTTATCATGTATCACATATATATATAAGCCCTCTAATTCTTGGGCCCTGCTGTTTCCCCCTGCTGGTTAAAAAAGCATAGCAAGGGGGAGCAGGGGGGGCAGGAAAGGGCAAGCAATTCCTCAAACAGCTCTGAGCCAAACCAGGCACCCACTTTGGGAAGAGGGAGCAGAGGGGACAGACCTTGTGACTACTGAATTCTAGTGGCTGCTGCCCCCAAGGGAATTTCTGAGAGCCCACAGGTATTGTTACACAATGTATATACTTCACAGGGTCCTGAGCAGAGTTTATCGGCTGTACAGAAATTCCTGCATAGTTTATCATCTGGGCAAGCATCCCAGCACCAGTGCTGTCTCTTGTTAGAGTCTCTTCAGAGTATCAGAGGTTCCCAGGAACATTCTCAGAAGCTTTTAGCTCAGCATGAGTCACTGCCAAGTTGAAGAGTTTCTTCGAGTCCCTTGCAGCAATCATCCTGAAAATTGCAGAAGAGGAGTTTGCAGGCTCTACAACTGTGTCCCTAAAAGGCTCAACTTGTACAGGAGTCATTGTCTGGCCTCCAAAAACATTTATCTGAACCAAGACACATTTATCTCAACCTTGTACACATTTAAGTCTCGCCAATGAAATCACAAAATCTCCTTGTAACTGGAAATAACTTGTAACTCCTTGGTGATTTTCTAAATTTTTATTTTTATTTTTATATTCTAATAATCCCTCAGATCCCTAAATGTGGATCAACACCCCTTTCCTGTTCAAACTAGATGCTCTAGTCAGTTATATAAGGCCAAGTTTCCTCCCCAGGCAGTTTACAGCATCGAACACAGGTTATGCTGTCTGCAGTAAATGATGCAGTGAAATACTCCATTATGTGACATAGCTCTCATAACAGTTACCTCCTGAGAAAAGACTGCAGTTTTGAGGCCAGCTGACTTTTCAGAAATGGCAAACAATTGGTGGGGCAAAAAGATAGAATTCTCCAAAGGTGAAATAATAGTATTTTCTTATTTCAAATTACCAAAATTCTAATTTCCTGAAAACAAAAGAAAAATTTCCAAAAACCGCCAAGCCCCTTTTACTCTTGAAGAACCTGCTACTCCCTATTTATTTTGCTTTCTGAGGATTTGCCTTTGACATGTTCAAATTTTTAATGTTTCTTACTAGCCAAAATGTTAAATGGATGACTTAAGTTCCAGTATATTGCTTCCTCTGAATATGTTACTCTTGTAGTGGCACTTTCCCTTAGCAGCACATTGAATTAGTGTAGTTTATGGTCACCAGTTCCTAGATTACCTCCAGTGCTCAAATCTTCAATGAACAGAAAGCTAAGTGTGAAGAATTTGCCAGCTTGAAATCCCTGCTCTCTGCACAACATACCAAAAATTGTTTTTTAATTATTTCAAGACTTCAAACTCCTAACATTTGGCTGTATAATTAAAATCTGGATTGTTAAAATATACTGAAAATACACTTACTCTTCAAATGTTTCACCTGTTAGTTATTCTACATCAAACTCTTCAACTGTGCAGTGTTACTATTTTGTTTTCTTTGATGTTTGTTCCTTTTAAGCTAACCCCAAAGAATTTCACTCTCACCCACCATGGTTATCAAGCTGTGTTTTTTTAACGTTGTATTTATGATATACAACTCTATTCTGTCCTTCCCAGTCTTTAGGAATTAATACCTTTTATACATTGATTAATAGCTCTTCTTTCTTGATATTCTTTTTAGGAGAGTTATGAATGACCACCAGATAATCGTCTCCATCACTTGGTATCACTGCTCATGGTCTGGTGCATAACTCTTGTATAAGGGTGGTTGGGATATAAATACCCTCCTTAATTGTAATCATTTGTTTCAAGGATAAAACAAAACAATAACAAGACCTTCTTTCTTTTGCATACTGGAAGTACATGCCATTAATATTAATTAATTTATTTATTTAAACTTGGTTAAAGCATTTGCTCTTAGGCTGGGAATGTGACTGCCAAGTTTCCTGCCTGCGATTTGTTACGGCTCAGTAGTAAACTCCTGAAAATAGGAATTTTAAATGGAAATAGTGACAGGCCTTTTAAGTACACTATAATAAGCAGGGTGTTTTATCCTGCATACTGTATGTCGTTACACAATGGCAGCCTATCATAATGTGCACGGAAAACAAACAGGGTCTCTTTTAGATCACTCTTCTGGCTAAAACTGGGCAGACAGAGGAAGCAAAACAGGCTGAAAAGACAAAAGACTAGGAGGTCAAGAACACCACACCCAGACCTAAGCCCTTCTGTTTTACAGTGGAGCACAGGGATCTTAGAAAACTTGCATTTAAATAAATTGACTTTGATCAGCTTGCCATAAAAAAAGAGGTGTAGCCTGCTACATTGCTGAAGGAGGTAAAGAAAGAAACTTGCCCATAGTCTTAAGCTGCAAATTAACATACCCAGACCCACCCTGTTACACAGAGCAAAGCTCAAAAAGTATGTTTCTTGCAAACGTTTCTTATCTGCTTGTAATAGTATGTTTCATGTAATTCTGCACATATAAAACACATGAACATTAAAGCTGGTGTGCACAGTAGCTTTCCAGTGACAGCTGTAAAGTGTAATTTTTCAGAGTTGCTGAACATCCAGAGTTCTAACACGTCACCTGAGTTTCTCCAGATCTATACCTGTGTATATGATAGCAGTACTGCATCTTTGTGAAAACAAAACATTTCTATTGCTTTTTACAAGGAAAATAAAAAATAACTGAATCATATGTGTAGAACAGAACAGCAGGGCATCTGGGACTTGAACCGAGCACTTCTGCTTTGTAGAACACATGCTTAAATGCCATATATTGAAGTGCCACATCACGTCTATTTTTACTAATTGAGTTTACTTGTGTTTGGGCACTGCACCAGCTATTCAGCATGTCCAGGAGATTAATGTAAAAGCCTCTCTGCATTTAGAAAGTATAGTCACTCTAGATTTACAGCTGCTTACTTTAAGGGTGGCTGACTGCTGATCCCGATGTCTTTGAGCAACAGATGGTTTTCTGAGCTGCATTGATAATGAAAATGATATAATTTACCTCCTAACATTAAAATAAAGAGGCAGAATAAAAGAAAAAGAAATATATTCACCTTCTAAAAATAGCACACCTTAGTACACAGCGGGTAAGAGGAGAGGGAGGCCCAGCCAAAACCCAAGGAATAGTATTAGAAATTCACATGAAAACAAACTTACATAAAATAACCCATCCTGATCTGGACTGTGAAAGTATTGGCCCTTGTAATGTTAGAATTTATAGCTTTAATCTTCTTAAGAGCTGCATGGCTCTTCTCACATGCAGGGAAAACAGATTTGATGTTTGTAAGATTAAAACTACTGAGCTGAACTTTGCTTGTTTTTGGCCAGAAGCACTTGGAAACCTAATAAAGCATTCCATTAAAATCTTGGCATTTTAGTAACACAAAAGAAGTAGGCTTCTCAAAATATGAGTCCAAGGCAAAAGGACATTTTTGGGGGCGGGGAGAAAGATTGTGGAATTCGGATTTTAACAAAGTTTGCAATGACTTTAAAATAGATCAATGGAAACATGAGGCAGAATGGAACAATAAGTGCATGATGTAACCAGCAATGTCCAATTCTTTGTTGTTTAAACTTTATTACATTTGAAGATATGTTTCCATGTTCTTTTAAACCTCATACTTTCGTGACTCTATGAGTAGCTGGAAAAAGTACAACACCTGTCACTGACTGGCTGTGTGGTCTCTAATGTGAGGCCTGCTTTCATAAAATTGTGAGGATCCACAACCACAGCTGAGATCAAGTTGGGCTGCTCACATTCTGGGCTTCAGATGATGAGTTTTATTCTGAAATAAAGAGCTCCATTAAAACTGGCTAGGCTACAACTTTAGGTGCACAGGAAGCCCACAGTGAACACAGTTATGCACTTGTAATCGGTATATGGTTTGATTTGATCTATGAAGTCCCAACTAATATTTCTGTAGAGAGAGGACTAATACTTGTGGTGATGGTATGAACTATGAGTTCAAAGCATGACTGATCAAGGGTTAGGATCTTACCAGCAGTGGTAAAACCTTTATACTATCATTTGGGCAAATGAGAGCTGCTAGTGCCACCTGCACTGTTGAGAACCCTTGCTTGCCTTCACCAAAGTACAGTGAAGAGAAGCCTCACCAACTACAGCTTTTACTGTTCCCTGCAGGCAAACCAACAGGCAGAAATAAAGATATATAGTCAAGTTTAAAAGAAGTAAAGCTTCATAACCAGCCCTAAGTACAACAAGTCTCTTGCTATGCCTCATTGATGAGGTTTGGGGTTTTGTCACAAGGCAAACAGCATTAATTCCAACATGCTATGAAATTACTTCATCCTATCTGTACTGACAAAGCCAACCTTGAAAACTATGCTAGAATTTGCCTGCTGTTGGTTACAGCTAAATCAGGTCTTCTAGATTCATTCTATTTACAGAAATAGGGAGTACGTAGACTATCTTTTGGAAAACTTGTGGTTAAAACACTTGTAAGCCTGTAGGGATGATCAGGTTAACCATCAAATGCCTACAAACAAATTTTAGCCTGGATTTTACCTCACACAGAGAACCAGTGTTGAACCTGGATTACACAGCTGGTGTGAGTCGTACACAAGCTCATCTCATTGTAGATGACTGCACAGAATTCACTTATGCAATTCTATTTTCTGCCCTTTCTAAAGAAATTCCCCTTTACACAGCTGAACATTACCGTGCGCTCATAAACTGGCTGCTAACATGGCTGGTAAGCTTCATTTTTTGTGGCACTAACATATGAAGAGCTATCTACTGTAACAGATGCTCTTTGACAGTGCAAAATAACAGCACTCAGACTTAAACTGTAAATTATAAACAATCCCTCTCTAACTACAAAATGAATACACAGAACAGGGAGCCTTGTCAACTAAGATATTAGTAAATCAGGTTGAGGAAGACAAATTATTCACTAATGCTGAAGTAAATAAAACTTTATTCAGTTAACATTACTGTCATTAGAGTTACCCTGTTCTTTGCCATAATTGGTAGATACAAAAAAGAGTAATTATAAGCAACACATAGCAAAATCAGTTATATGTTTTCTTACTATGGAAAAGCTACATAATATGTTTCTGTTCTTCCCTTTTATTAATTTCTATCTGTAGAAAAGATGCTATACAAATGCCTACTAGTGATATGTGCCTGGCCACATCCAGACAGCCCTTTCCCAAGGAATTTCATAATTATTTTTTCTCCACCAAACCACTGGCAAGACTGTGAAGTAAAAGTGACCTTGATGGCGTGGCGGTGCAGCTGCCATGTATTTGATTATAAACTTATTGGTACTAATGCTGAGGAGTGGTGTTACAACATAAGCTGAAAATGAGTTCAAGCATAGCTTTCTTCACTGAATATCCCTGGTAACCTGGCGGCAAAAAGCATTCAATGCACAATCTTTTTTTTTTAAACCTTTAAAAAATAAAGCATTCCTTTTTTCCTCCCCATCTCTTCATGACATCCCAGTGCCAAGTTCTCCAAAAGGATGTGCTCAGGGATAATACCCAAGATTACTGTAGCTACATCTGGAGTACTTGTGATATCTCAGATATAAAACTTCTTCAGAAAGGACATGGAGAACTTGGAGGAAGCACGGGTAAAGGAATGAGCACCCTGTTACATAGCACAGTGGTTCCTGCCCTACAGTGGCAGCCTCCCAGGAATTCCTGAACACCGTGGAAGGGATGGTGAGCACAAAGCTGGCCTTCCCAAATGCATGCAACTTCCCATGACCTAATGAGGGGTAAAATGAGCTGGTAGTTCATAGTTTCCTTCAGCATGCAAATTTTTGTGTCACTCAGTTCAGGATCAGGCTTGCAAGGCCCAATTCTTATGGCTTTAGAAGAAACAGGTATGTCCAAAAGAAGACCCTGGCAGCTGTCTGCAGGCAGGATTTAATACCCTTGCATTTCATGGGATTCGTGGATGGGAGTCTCAAAGTCTGCAGAATGACAAATGCAGCCTAATTTCATTTCATGCACTTGCACTGCCTGCATCTCCTATGGTACCTGCAGCTAGGTACCCATGGGTACCTTACCTACTTCTCGACAGCATATGTTAAAGAAGCAGGACTAGCTGAACGTCTCCCTCTCCTCTGAGAGCCAAACTTGCCTATTTTCTCCTTCACAGATTAAAGGAAGCAGGCTTCACAGGAAGAGAGCTTCACAGCATTGAAAGACCTAGCTCAGAAAATGCAAAAGATTGGGGCCAGCCTTCCAGAGCCTGACAAAAGGGTGTATGCACACTCTGAGGAAGGAGGCTCCCTCTGTTGAACAGAGCCAGCTCCATGGTTCTTTCCATCTCCCTAGAGATCCAGGGTATTTGTATGCAAGTTGGGAGGAAACCAGCAGACTAGTCAGCATGCAGGGGGACGTGGTGGTCTCAGTGACGACTGCTTTAGGTAACATAGCAAAAGGATCTCATAATGTGGGTTCCAACTCAGCCACAGCTTGCATGGTGGGAAAGCCTTTCAGTCTCCACTTGTTATAGCTGACCAGTCTCATTTTAATGCACAAAACAAACTCACTGTGCAAATATGCCATGATGGGCAGTTTGTGCCCATGATGCAAGCTATACCCAAACAAGCAGAAGGGTCATAAAATAAGGATTAGAGTTCAACAAGGAAGATGATAATGAAGAAGCGTACCCAGACTAGGCCCTATTCTAGTCAACGTTGTGTTATCTTCTAATTTTAGAACAGCTGACAGTTTTTCCCAGACCAGAAGTTGACATGAGGCTGAGCAACGCCAGCGTTGTTAAATCTTTGTTTTCAGGCGCAGTGTTGTCTCCACACTGCAAGAAGTTGTTTCAGCATGTAAAATTTTGCAGGAAGGAACACACCGACGCTGGATGCCCATACAGGGAGCTGTGTAATATGTTGAAACCATCTGGCATTTTGTGGTTTTGCAGTATCAGTCAGACGCACTGTCTGGAAACACAGGGCTCAAACCCAGAGTCCTTGATTCAGGTCAGATACCTACAGATAGATGCCTGTGGTCGTTTGGCCAGACTGTAAGCTGCAGAATAAAGCACTTAAATGGGTGGCTGAAGTTTATGACAGATCTAAGGGCAGCTGAGCTAGAAGCCTATTATTGCTTAGGAAGTTTTTTGTAAATGTAATTACTATGGCATGTTTGATATAACACATGTCCTTCATAAAATGCTTCAAAATAACATTTTAAAGACACATCTTGTTGCTGTTATGGTTTATACCTTCTGACCAAGGGATAGGCCCGGTGATGTGGATCCCAATGTGAAGCTTACTGAAAACTACCACTAAAATTAATAGAGCATAGTTATGGAAGAGTATTTTGTATAGAATTGCCTTCTCTGGAGTGTGAACAACGCAGCTGAAAGCAGGCACTGGGTTACATTATTCCTGTGATCCAAATTTTTTTAACCAGCTGATGTCACTAGGGAGATTTAAAGTCTTTATAATTACCGCTCAAGGCCTAGTGGAAGAGGGGAGGAAAGACAATGCAACTACGTTTCATATGTTGATTTAAAGAGTAACCTGTAGTGGTCTGTTAACTTGTTTCATCTATCAGAAAAAGCAAATTAATTCTGTATCCAGTCACTTTTATGAGTGGCAGCTCAATTTGCTTTCCCAGTTAAACAGGGAAGAAAGTGGTCTTTTGTCACAAACAATTGCTTCCTGCAATGCTGCAGAATAAGATGTAAAATAGGCAAAGAGCTTTAGATACTGCTTCCAACGTCCTACTAAGAAGTAAAATTTCTTTCTTTCATCTTCCCTCGGAGAAGGAATTCAGGTTATGCTCTGCACTAAATTAAAGTGTTCTGCTCAGTTATGTACATGTACAGCTTTGAAAACTGTTCCTGCTTCTAGGTCAAGGGCTCTCCCTGTGGCCGGGTGCCAGCTTTATCCCTGGACTCCCATAATCCCTTGAAATAAATCAACTTTCCATTGAAATCCTCTGCCAGTTCCACTTCAGACTAAAATGTGCTGTCTGTAGCATGATGCTCTTTTATACTTTTCTGGAAACAAAAAGAAGAGAAACAATGTCGCCATTGTGTACTGGAAACAGTTCCACGTAACCTGCATTGTGTGTATTAAAGTCTATCTTTGTATGTTGCACTAACCCAAGATTTCAGTATTTATTATTAGAACTAAGGAAAATATCTTTGACCAAAAGAACAATTTGACTGACTGAAAAGGATCCCAGCTTGTGTGCGTGTGTGTATGTGTATCCCATTACTACTCTGCTCACGTGAACTGAAGTATGTGGATGCATTATACTACCTCCCTAGGCAGATGAAGCCCTCAAATTTTATTTTTCTTTCTGTTTCTTCTCTTTTCTTCTTCTTTTCCCCCCTAATATCAATTTTCTTCTCTGTGTGTTATAAATGAACCCGAATACATTTACACGTTCCTGTCGAAGACTAAAAGCTGTCACTTCATTTCAGGGAACCAGGCAGCTTTAAACTCAGCTGCAAGAAAGCCCAGATGCTACTACATCTCCAGGGGAAACTTATCTACTCAGAAATGGCAAAACTTCTGAACAATAATAACAAAATACAGCTTAAAGATGCTGATGCCATTCTCCTATCGGTGCTGAGGTCAGTACTTTGGAGAGTGGGTGCCAGTCAGAAATTGCAGCACTCAGAAGACTGACATTTCTGAAAAGCTCTGCTTCTCCCCAAATCTCAGTAACTTTAAATGGTCTGCCAGTTAAATCAGAACAGCCTGGTATAAAGCCTCCAATTTTCTGACAACCTTTATATTCTCTTGGCTCCTACAAGGCCCTAAAGCTGATCGTGTATAATCCTGAACTGAATGTAAAATAAATATGAAAACCTGTCATGATTTTACAGTTTTCCAAAGGATATTTCACTAAATAAAAAGAGCTGCATTTTTGGCACACAAACGCTCCATATAAAAATCACAGTTCTTTAAAATAAAGTTACACAACGCAGTGGCAGACTCTGCCCTCTGAATTTCCCCCTGGGTGCTGGGGAGCAGCATGAGCCGGCTGGCCCTGAAGGTCCCGTGCTCCTTTTCCCCTGCACAGCGGCGTCGTGAATCAGGGCTGTGACACCGGCCAGAGCCAGCCCAGCCCCTGAGGGTCCCTCCAGCACAGGAGCCTAGGGGGAGGTACCCAGGTTTCCTCTGAGCTGGGACACAGCCCATGCTGTGGCCAGCTAAATCAAGCAGTGGCAATTGCTTCCATGCTTGTGGTACAAATACAGCCTAAGCAAATCATGACCCAGAGCTCACCCAGCCTTCATGTCCTTGAAATACGTTGCCTAAGAAAATAACAATTGTTTGCGGAAAGCTCTTCCACTAAGCCTGCATTATTTAGCTATCTACATTAACTGTGTGCCAAGGCGTGGGCTATAAGCTGGAGTGTCCACAGCACTACAGCACGGAAATGAGTTTAAATCACTGACAAACGAGAGCTGATGTCAGGCTCCACTGGCTTCGCAGACCTCAAAAACATCTGCAGGTCCAGAACACATCTACAAGACCAGACAGAGACACACAGGTCTGACAAAGTAGGACCTGAACACAGCAACCTTGGCAATGGACATGAGGTGCATTTGGAGTGAAGCTGTGACCAGACTAGCAAGGGATGCGTATACCACCTTGCAGGGAATTTGGAAGACACATCCTGCAAGTCCTGGGGTGGTAGCTCTGTTAAAACCACAAGTTACATTTGCACAGTACTGTTCAGATGGTTGGGAGGGAAGAAATGGAGGCAAGACAAGGTATTTCAAAAAGGGAAAATCTGTGCTGTCACTCATGAGGTTTCCAGGTTTGTCTGCAGAGTTCTTCCAATATGCAGGTTTTAAATGTTACATACCTGTGTCTCATAATCTCCTCCTGGGACAGGGTACAGGCAATTGCACTGGATATAAAACCACAGTTAACTATACACATAGAGCTTCTATTTTAGATCAGACTTGGTGAAACTATCTGGTTTTCTCCTAGAAGCCCTCAGTGGACAGTTTCTTCACTTAGCTCTGCCACCTTCGGGCCTTCTTTTTAAGTGAGGAGTGCAGCTGAATCCAAGAATTCAAAGCAAAACTCAGCTGAAACCATTATGTTTCATCTGGTTGCATGTCAAAACCTCAAACCTTGTGTACACAGGGCTCAAATTATAAACCCATCAGGCCCAACCCCAGAGCTAGACCCAGGTTTGCCTCCAGAGCCCACAAATCTTTTAGAGAAGCTGATACAAGTTTCAAGTTCATAATGACTCGAAAACCCAAAATGGCAGTAGACTTTTCCAAGGTCAAACAGTGANTGGCCACTTCACACAGTGCTACCAACAGAGGTAGAAACTCACTCTGCTTGAACTTCATACTGTGTAGCCTTTGCCAAACCACTCAAAAGAACCACTTTTTTTGCCTGTTAATTGTTTTAATAAGTCACATGGCAATGAATGACTAAAAACTACATCATCCCTCTAAGGATTCAGCTGTGGAAAAAGCATCCATTTAGCTGCAGGGTAGTTATTACTGCATAGCTTTGATTTCGCTACACAATGCACACCCTGTTTATGGAAATGCTTACACGCTGCTCTGGGTGAAATCATCATCACTTACAGGTATACTCTGAAGCTAAAGGAATGACCTCAGATCCACTCATCTAGACCCCAAATGAGCCCTGTCCACTATCTGAGTCTCCACAACACTCTCAGATGTTGGTTAATGTCCCTTTGGATATTTTTGGATGCCACCCAAATCTCTGTATCTATAACATGAAAACAGAACTTCAAGGTGAGAAAAAACAACTGCAGTTACAATGCCTGTCCCTCCTGCTGGCTCCACTATGGCACACGTCTCACTGGGGAGCACTGGGATAATTTCAAGTTCACAGTACAGCATAATGTAGTAATTCCTTTGGAATCTACACCATCGTGGAGTGGGCACTTATTTGCTGCTCCACATGCATTGTACCAAAACTTTAATACTTCTGGCAATACAGCAAGTATCTGCTTCAGGATCAAGGCTTAATGCTCAAATATCATCAGGGCTGAGGACTGCTACATATTGCTTTCTAATAGTCACTGCTGTTTGACACCTGGAGTGGTGTTAAGGAGGTCTGGCACTGTATCCAGAATTCTCTACCAATAATTGAAAATGCTTCTACAATAAGAGAAAAAGAGAAGGGGGATCAGGGCTCAAGGTTTAAGGTATTGGAAACATTTTTGTGGGGTGAAGGGTCAACATCTGTATAGTAAGGTATGACTTATATACACAAGTGAAAACTTGTGATTTCAATACATACACTTGAGATTGCAATACATACCTTTTCCAATTCAGGTTAATTAGGAGTTTAGTGTACTCTCAGCTAGTTTTGCTTGCAGGCAAATTTTTTTTTGAGCTCAGCAGCCAAGACTGTGTCTAGGGCTAAACTTTCCCATCATATCATTCCAATAATAAAAGAATTTTTCTGGCTTCCTGTTAAACCATGCACTGATTACAAAATTATTTTGCTTATTTAAGGCCAGATTCAATAAAAATCCTGTCCAGCTTCTGCATCATGGAAGGCCACAAAAGCCCTGAAATATTTTCGTTTTGAAGCCTGTGTGGGCTTCCATGGTTTTGATGCTGGGCAACTGTTCCAGTGAATGTGGTCCTCATAAAGCTTTTCAAGATCCTGCTCCATATGGACCTAGTGATTTCTCTTTATTCTCTCCAGTATGGATTACAATCTACTTCAGAGAATCTCTGATTTATGCCTCTAGCTACAAGCTAAATCCTAGAGGAATTGGTCCTTTTCATATCAGGTCAAATCCTCTGCAGAACACTGACAGAGAAATTTGAGTTTCTGAAAAGCAAGCACCACTTACAAAAATCTGGTATGTTTTGCGTGCTTTATATGAATATAAGTGAATGGTAAAATCTAAAAGGAAATTCAATAAACTACTCATTATCTATCTATATTCATATGACTAAGCTACACGTGGAATGTAGCTTTTATCCTCCATAAAAAATGTACAGATGTTCTATAGAAAACTGTATGAACAAACTTTAACCTCACGACTGCTATTATTTTGTAATAAAGGCTTACAGCATAATGTGAGCTTTTTTTAGAATGTAAGTTCCATGTGAGTAGCGTGTTGTTAATTTAATATTAATGCAATGCACCAGGAAGAAGTCTGCACAGCATCTCAAAGACAGAGAATCACAGTGCTGCAGACAGGAGATTTGTGTCATGGATTTTATTTGTTTCAGCACTCAGAAAAAAATTCATTGACCAGGATTCCCACTGCCACAGGGCAGTGGATTCGCCTACAGATGTTTTCACATGCCTTGGCATGTGGATTTCGCTGCAGCACTCCTGCTACTGTTCCTGAGAATCATGCGGTTAAGTCACCTTGTGCTGCACAGAAAATTTACCTCTCACTGTCAAGTGCATATGAATGAGCTTCTTTTTTGGGAACAGCAAAAGGAAAAAAAGAATCCACCGAATAAACTTTTGGATTTCTTTTGCTGAACCATCGTTCAGGTAGCAGGTGCAAAGGCTTTCACTAAACTTGCAGATTGCAAATGCAGTGCCTGCTTTGCTTGCCACACAAATGTATTAAAGCAGGGGAACAGAACAGAAATCCAGTTTCACCCATAGTTTTCCTTTCTCAGTGCCTGAGCCCTCTCATTTGCAGCGTCTGCCATTCAGACTGCATATGCTGTATTCCTCCAAGGAGTCAGTTCACTGTCTCATCTCCAAATGCATTGGTGAAGTAATTTATGACTCCCATTATTATAATCGCTTAGCAGCTCCCAAGCATGTAAAAATAGCAACAATAATTTCTCCCACTTTTCCTTCCTTAGCACCCCATAGGAGAAAGAGCTTGATTAAATCTGTAGGGGTTACACTTGCACTTGTGTGTTTCTATAACTTACAGAGGAAATTTGACATTTTTGGAAAGTGATGATGTCTACAGACATCTTATTCATTGCAGAAATTCCTCAGTCTAGATAAAACTTCTGGGAAAGTTCTGTGTCCAGAAGCTTCCTTCTTTTGATTGACAGTTTCATTGCTTCTGTGAAATGCACTCGCATGCTACCATGATAATAAAGGGTGGCCCAATCTGAGAAACAAAGAAGGCCATTTCCTTGGAAGCTTTCCAGGATCAAAGTTGAAAACCTACCCAAGACTCCATGTGATGAAGGAGAACCTCCATGCGTATCAGAGAGGGAAAAAATTGGGAAATCTTTATGGACAGGCCCATGGCAATGTGTGCATGGTAAACTGACAGTCTACTCCCATTTGTTCCAGTTTTCCAAGCACGTGATTGCAAATGTAGTTATCATTTTATGTGGACCATTGCAGCTGCACTGCATCCATCAGAACAAAGACAAGTCTAGTCCTTGTGAAACAGAGATGGAGTTTTCCTATTTCTGTGCATATTCTCTAGGCAAATACTAAAGCCCAAAAGTTCACAATGGTGCAGCAAATGTCAAACAAAGGCCCTCAGTACCTGGAACAGTTATGAAAGGAAGAATTTCGAAGCACTCCATTGCTTCTACAATCACCATCTAGTTCTAAACTGCTAGGAAAAAGTACCCTGGTTTTTCTAAAGGCATAATTTAAAATCCATTTTGGTTAAACCAGTGTAGAAGACATGGGCATTCTCATATTTCAGTGCAAAACCATGTCTGGTTTGGTTTAAGCTTAAATCTTTTAGGAATTCATTTTGTATTTGCAAATAAGATGGTCTTGAGCTAGGACGGTCAATTTGATTTACGTGTGATTTTAAAACAACACTGATACAGCTGTTTAACACAACTGATATCTTTGACTTGTCTGGTTCACTTCTGGCCACTTGCTCTGCAGTGCAATGTCAGCTTCAGGTGGCTACTGAGATAATTAGGGGAAAGCAGTAATTATGCTTGCAATAATGAATATGAAAACTTGGCTAACATCTGCAGAAAAGAAGGAACTATAATTCACCATGTGATCTCCTCACATGTGTATGGAAGAAACCTTGTCAGCTTCCAGATGCAAGGAGTTTGGAAACGGGAAAACAACTGCTCCACGTGACAGCTCTGGCTCCACCTTAGGAGAAGGAACAGAATGCTCTCAAGGAGCTTCCTCTGATATGCACAGTTCCCCCATACATGCTAGCAGAATTTGTTGATCTACAGTATCAGATATCAAGAGTGATCCAACAAAAAATTATGCACTACCATTTTTCACTGGCAAAAGTTACAAGGGCTGTAACAGTACCTCGTGCTACCCTGAAACTTCAGTAATGGGGATCAAGTTACTGGTTGCCTCACAGCTGATGTTAGAGATTAATTTTTGTCAACTTGATTAGCAGAGGATAGCTAAAGTTTGGGAATTAGCTGTAGGATCTTACTCTTTGAAAGACTGATCCATGAATGAAGCTTACCAGATCACACATGAGCTGGAAGATTAGATGGAAGACTCAAATCAAGGGGGGATATCACAACCTCCATTTACTGAAACCCCAAATACTCCATTTCCATGTCCATTTGCTCAAACCTAGAAAGAGCATGTTACGTTTCTTCTCATTTAGCTTGAGTGCCTGGGATGTTTCAGCAGAGGCTGTGAAACAAAATACCTCATACAAAAGATGTGACAAGGTGAGTAGAGTCAGCTGAGGTATATAAAGCAGTGTTAAGCTCCTTCTGCAACATCAAATGAGTAGGCATCTGGCAGTGGCAAGGCACATTGCCGAACTTTGCATCCATGTCTGTGCCAGGCAATATTTCTAACACTGGTACTCACTGACTGTCTTGCAGGTCTTCTGCTCAAGCCTTCTCTCATTTCTGGGAGGAACTGGGAGGAGACTGAAGGCTGAATATGCCTGGCAGTAGCTGTATTTCTGTCTCCCTGATCTGTTCTGTTACTCCAAAAAGTTTTATAAAAACCATAGGCAACACAAAAGAAATGTTGGGATGGCCTGCTTTGTTCCACTCCAACTACAGGCTTTTTACAACCTGCTCTTTCAACAGAATGGCTGGTTGCTTAAACAGCAAAGCACAATGAGCTGATGCATTAGATATTTCTGTCAGACTAACGAGACTTAGCAGGTGGGAAGGATTTTCCTCCTCCCTGCATCAGTGACCATTTCTTCCTTTGAAACTAATTGGAAAAACATTCTGAGGAGAAGTATTTTCCATGCAGTTGATGCTCCTATCTGCTATAACCTGTGCCCTCCTTGGGGTAGGCTGAAAACGCTTCTCCTTCTCCTGTTGCCAGAACTGAACTCCTGCTTTGGGTGAAGTTTCCCCTGCTTGCCATCACACCTTGCACAGTCACAAATTATGAAAGCAACAAGGACACCACACATTTCTCAGAGTCCCATCCCCGTGTTTTTAGGTGAGGAACACTGCCACATCCCCCAGAAAGCTCCACATATGCTATTAAAAGAAAACAACCATCACTAAAAGCAACCCAGCACCTTCTATGCTACAAACTCATGGGGAAACTATTAATCTATTAAATTTTTTCATTAAATAATTGCTCCCAGCTGAGGCTTACGAAAGGCCTTGCCAGGCCAAAATGTCAGCTCATTTATGGGAATTATTATTACAACTGTCAGGTTAGAAGGGTTTGCTGCAGCAGATCCATCAGGCATGCTCAGACAGGAGCTCCTGCCTTTGGGCCAGCTGCTTCAAAAACAGAACCGACAAATGTCAGATGTCAAGTTCTCATTTCAGGTCCTGCCTCTTCCCTTTCAATCACCATGGATCAATGGATCAGTTGAGCTGTTTAGCAATTAGCAAAGACCACCTCATGTAGGGTAAGCATCAGTGGTTGTTCAGCTTTTAGAGCTAATAGAGGTCTCTGTCTCAGCTTTCTCTATTTTTTAAGTACTAAAGCATGGCTTCAAGGGCTTGTGACTCAATCGGCTGGGGAGGGGCAAGCTGGAGGATGAGGTGTACTTTCCTCAAGGTGGTGGCTGCTCACCATAGCCATGTGCTTCGGGAGAGGTGGCTGAGGGCATCTGTAAGCTGCAGGTCTGTGTTCAGGAGTCACAGGCTGATCCTGGTGCAAAGAGAGGACTGCACTTGGGTTTCATAATGGAGTTCATAGAAGTCAGTGAAAATTGAACTGCAGCCAAGGTGGAGAGCCATGTAGAACAGATGTCTTTACAGAGGATAAAACAAACAAAAAATACCCAGAGTCTGAGTTAGAACTCTTGGCCCATGTTAAATCTGTAAAAAGCCCCAAAGTGCTCTATTGTGGCTGTCCCAAACACTTAAATTCCACATGTATAAAGTAAAACACATTAGCATTGCTAATTTATTAAAGGACTTCTTGACCCAAAGTCAAATACTAGCACAAGTCTTCTGCATGGAAAAGCTCTGATAAGAGTGCTCTTTAACTCTCTCTGTGAACATTCAGTAATGCTCCTTTTAAAAGTACATATGCTTCTTCTCGTGTCTGACGCTAATTATCTTATCAGATAACAGGCAGCCCTGTGCTGAGTAGGTATGTAATATATTAGCCTTGGGGAGGGGATAAAAAAAAAAAAAGCCTTATCTTTCAGGTAGATTTGAAACTGTATATGATCTTTCTGAGTCTGTGGAAACTTTCCTCTGCTGCACAGGTCTTATATAAGGAAGACAAAGAAGAAAAAAAAAAAAAAAAATCCCAGACCCGTACAGCTTTCAGACTGCAATTCTCCAGGCTGTTCCTTTCTGTGGAATTTTCTCCTTTATCAGTATTTTTGGAATGGCATACAGGTTAAACTGTTCATCTGGCAGGGAAAGCAGCTTTGGTAATTGTAAGTTTACATTACACTATAAACAATCGGATTAGAGTAAACAGATGAACTGTATAAATAAAATGTCACTGCTTAGCTCTCCTTTGTGACTTGTATTCTGATACCACTACTACTGCTTTTACTACAACTACTACTACTACTACTAGGCTTCAGCTGACAGCTCAGCCTGAAACCCTTTATTCATCTTTATTACTGCTTCAGCTGTTTTGAGAGCAAAAAGGCATGGAGGACTTATTGGCCAGAGGCTGTCTAACCTAGCAGGCCTGCCTGGGAAATCAATATGCCGCACTCAAGAGCACAAAGATGGATTGTGAAGCCGGGGCTGGCAAAGGAACGCGGGCTGCATCTGGAAGGACATGGAGACAGCCAGTTCTGCTCCGCCAGAAGCCTCCCAGACCGCGCATGTTTGCACACCAACCTCGTGGCACCCTTCCAAGACAATTTGTGAACCTTGGTTCACACCATTTTCAAAGTAGGTCATACGCAGTAATCTCAGCCGAGGAGAGATACCCTGTCAGCAGCAGTGGCTGCGAGGAGGGCGATAGCTGCGACCAATGAGCGAGCTGGTGCAAGCGGGGAGCCGAGCGCTCGCAGGGCGCCGGGGCTGGGGCCGGCTGCAGCCAAGGCGCTCGCCGGGCTCACCCAGCTGGCGGGCGGGCTCCAGCACACGCAGCCTCTCGCCGCTTGCAGCTGCACAGGCAGCCACTGTGCTCCTGGACACAGCCACCGGCACGGCTTAAACATTAACCTGGATCAAAATACAGTCGGAGAAGAGAGCTAACCTTTACTGAGCTCTGTTTTCCTGACAGCAGGAATCACAGCTGATTCTGAACCGGGGGATTTAAATTTGCTACGAGCTTTGGATTATTGCTTCCTAACGTGCTTCAGTCACCTGTCCCTGCTCTGACAGTCAAAACACAGCCTTGAAGGTAGCTGTGTTGACAGAGAGGATTCCTAAAGCACTTACAGTTTCCTGCATTTTCCTGTATCTCGTGCTTGAGCTGGTTTAGGGGCATGAATTAAGAACGGGCACATTTCAATGTCCGGGAAATACCTAATGCGGAAATAAATAAATGCAGAAATGAGTGTGCATATTCATTTCCACACTATAACAATATAAAGACCATTAGAGAAATACCAGTTTCAAGCAACAGCACTGAACTTCCCAGGCATAGGAGGTGCTGGGAATGCTTTGCCTTTAAATGCAGCCTGCATTACCATCAGAGATGACTTGATGCTAGAAAGCTAAAGGATTGCCTGAAGAGTGCCACAGCGTTATGTAATTTTTTATTTTTTTTTTAAACGGGTTAATTTTTAAACAGGCTCAGTTTAACCTTGTTCCTGGTCAACAGTTACATGAATCTGAATGAAAATATGCTCTCTAGAGAAATCCACTCCAATATAACAGGCATGCATCATTTTTAGCACTGAAATCAACACCGAAACGGCAGAGCTGGACAAGCATTGCTTTTTTTTGAATCTGGAAAGTAAGAGGAATGACTTTCCTCCATTTAAAAAGCTATGCTTTTTCCTTCTTCTCTTTCTTTCCCAGTGATGTGTCAGACTAGAAATCTTAAATAAAATGGAGCAAGAGATTTCTGAAGGAACCGTACTCTATGCATAGAGAGAGGGGAAACAGGACCTTGAAGGGTCCACGAAAGAGTGCACAAAATGACTGTCTGCTCCACTGGAAGTGACCTACCTGATCAATAGCTTGTCCAGGGAGTTGTATGACATGCAGAAACATACCACGATGTGCAACTGTTATCAGCTAAAAGGGTACTGTAATGACTTTCTATGCAAATATACAGAAAAAATCCATAAATCCAAGAAGGGTTATCACTCAGTACATCATCAAGGGAACAATTTATTCTCTAACACAGGATGTGATACCTTCCTTCCAAAATTGCATTGCTTGTTTGTTATCACTAAGCTTTGGAAAAAAAAGTAACCAACAAAAATCCCTTCTGCTGCTGCCTCTGGAAAAGGCAAATCCCTTTTAAGGAAAACTATAACAAAGAAAACCCCCCAGACACTTGGCTATTTTTTTCCAGAATGACAAATAACTCTAGCTGTAGTTGCAAATGGTCTCACTATTGTACAATTTTGGGTCATGTGAGTTTTATTACTTTTCAGACTAACTTTTGCTTTTTCCCAGCCAGCTACTGGCAGTTGTCATCTTAGGACTGAGAGCAAACTATTTTGAAAACATATTTGTTCAGAAATGTTTTTAAAATGATAGAGGAAAAAAATCCTTTGTGTTTTTCATTTTAGCTTGGTAACCTCTTTTTTTCCCCAGTCTTTGAAAGGAATGAGCTTCCAATGCTAAACAGGTCACAGAGTAATTACGCATCCACCTGAAAATTAAACACACATTCAAAAGCTTAACTAACAGCATTTACTAATTCATAACAAGTATATGTCACTCAGCTTTTTCATGGTTGATCATTAGGGTGCAAGCAAAACCAGATCACATCAAACCTGGAGAACAAACACTAATCTTTCAGCAGGTTTAAAAGGAAAGATACAACAGCAAGGTGATATTGTGTTGATGATGATCCAATACTACAGGGCAGCCAAAGCAAGTCCTCTGTGTTTGAAATCTTTGTGTCAAGAGGGGTTGGTCTCTGGGGTTACACAGGAAAAAATCAATTCTGAGGCCTGGCCAAGCTCCTCTGCTTGGACAGGTCAGCAGAGTCATTCCATGTTTGGGCCAACCTGAGATCAAACCTGGACAGCTATTTTCAATGTTTTAAACCCCTGTCTGATTTGAAAAGACAGGCAAAAACTTTGGCAAACTCTTTTATGTTCAGTGCAGAGCCAAATTTATTATCTGTGACATGCACATCTAGCTCTGGTGTCACCAATTATTTTTTATTACCCTTCTATGTTTTCCCTCACCTTTCATAGCACAGGTTTGCACAAAAGGAATAGCAGCATTTCAGATGCACAAAAGGAATTGAATCTACATTTCCTTTACGGAGTGAAGGCATTTGAGTTAGTAACATCTCTTTTACAGATTTCTTTGGTGGTAAAAACCATTTTTCTTTGAGAGAGGAGTGCACAAAGCTGGCAGAGATCAAAGGCCCAGTGAAGAAGTTGAAAGGACTTCAGCATGGTCTTTACAGGAGTGCACAGTGGCACAGAAGAACTGTGAGCTAACATAGCTGGTTTATACATGACCTGCCTGCCTCCAGCTGAGCACTTGCTGTGACCGAGTTTGGGACTTTTTTGGAACGAGTGCTGCAGAACCCCACTAAACTGGCACTGGTTAAAGGAGATCTTTGTCCAGTGCTAAGATTGAAGATGGATTAATGGTGACTTCGGTCAGCCTTTGCTTCCTTAAGCCAAGTTCCCTAAGATCAGCACAGGTAAGACTGAGTGCTAAGCTATTATTTATTGCCTCTTGAATCTGCTGCTGCAATAAGTTTTAAGATGAGCATGACCTGGCTCTTCCCAATTACCTTTGCACTTTGCAAAAGCTGTAGCCTCACAGCGTTCCAGATAGCCACTGTGTCAGGGATAGGAACCCCATACATCACCTCCCAGACAATTTTTAAACTGAGTTAAAGCTTTTCTTCTGTTTAGCTGTTTTTAATATGGTTTCTGGAATCCTCTAGTTAGGCTTGGAGGATTTCACATGGTCTCTTCTGGCTATGATCAGCAGATAGCTAGGCTGGAGTAGGGTAGATCTAAAAAATGGGATTATTACTACTGAGTGTTCAGTAGCATGCACACACTGACGTGCCAGAGAAGGGTTTCCATGTCAGCACTGATGCTCCTGCAGAAGTGCTACTGAGGGTTCACCGCAGCCTCACAGCTCCCAGTGGCCAGAAAGAACATTCTCTGCCAAGCCAAATCATTGAAAGTGTGCATAGTGAAATTGCAGAGTACAATTTTGTTCTGCTCATCTCTTTCTCCTCCCTTGAGTTTTCTCAACTCTGCTGTTGGGAGCATTGGAATAAGGCTGGTGGAGGAATGCTAGAGAAGTCAATGGATTTATACTCATGAAACTGAGCTTAGAGGCTCAAAGACGTAAGATTGTGTGTTACCTCTGCCGTTTCTGACCAAAGTGCTTAGCTGATGGCCACTGGATTAGCAAGTGTTTCACATTTCCTGCACTCACAATGTCACCTCTCTGTGAGCTGAAAGAGCTGCTCCTCCATCCCATTCATTCATGACAGGTAGCACAACTGCTGGCTCAGCCTGAAGATCTCCATGACCCAGGGCCATGAGCATACCAGGGCTTTTAACAAACTGACTTGCATCACCTCAGCTTAGCACCACCCAAGTAAAAGTAACCCTTCAATTTAAAGCACATGACGTTTTTCTTGTGCTGGCATCAAACAAAATAGCACACTAATCCTTCTGGTATTAGTAAAATGGGGCTTAAAAATCCACTCATATGCTTTGCAGTTGCAAGATTTCCCTGGCAAGTGTGTACACTGATCTCAGTCATGGATCCTCATATAATCTAAGCTTCTGTTAAGAAAAAGAGAAATAAAAACAAACTTCAAAGCAGCAAAAACTGCCTTTCCAAGCTTAAGTTGAGTGCAAACTGGAGCAACATTGTCTTCCTGAATCACAGAGAAATAACTTCAGTGGTTGTTCTGCTCCTCCATCCCAGTGCTACCAGCCAGCACCTACTGATGGAGATTACCAAGATCCCAGCCTATTCTCCAGCAGGGTCCCATGTTGTGCAGGGAAAACCCATAAACCCCCTAAGGTGAAGCTTAAAAAAGCTAGAACTGGGGACAGGAATGGGCACTGGAATGATTCACAAGAGAGAAAGATCCTGAAGGAAGAATACTGAAGGAAAAGATGAGGAACAGAAATAGCTTGCTTGCTTCATCTTCCAGAGAAGCAAGGAGGAGGGCGAGGGATGCTGAAATGAGAACACTACTTCTTTTTTCCTCCCGTGACTATCAGGAAGTTGACAGGAAAAAAAAAGGAGCTGCTCTGGTTCAACAGCTAAAAATGAGAGTTTCCCACTGAACAAATACTAACTAGCTATAAAGGAGGAACTGCATCTCCAAGCAGGCTCCTGCAGGAACTTCCTTGCATAAATACACTAAATCCCAAGTGCTGTTTCACTCATTTTCATCTAGTGTTTTTACCCACATCAGACTTATCGGTATGATTCTTGAGAACAATTTTTAAGATAAAATTGTACCAATTCTCTTTTCTTCAGTGAAATGGTGAACATCAGCCTGGTGATTACTTTTAATTTTACCATGTTCTGTTTTTTAAGAGAGTAAATATTATAATAATAAATCACTTGTTGGGATGTGTTATTCTATTTTTGTTATCATAACCTGAATACCACATATTTTACTAATTCAGGGTACTCTTCTCTTGACTACTATCTCATCCATGTGGTAAAGTCAACAGGAAAAGCATATCCCTGCTATTATCTCATCAGTGGTCAGAGGGATTCACACAATCACTAAAACTGAGACTTTTCTCAACATAAATAGAACAATTTTTTTTTGGCAAGCCATTTGATTTGGCTTAAGCCACATAATGCAGAGTTCTCTCCCTCTGCCCTACTTAATTATAATGATTGCAGAATCTAAATTTGCTTCCAAACATCCTTAATTAATATTATACTACAAACTGGGTGGGTAAGGGGAGGAACTCCTCTGTTTCTGATTCCTAAAAAACTTCCAGTCAAACCAAAACAAGGTCTGGAAGATCTTACATTATTTTTTCATTGTCACTGCTGGAGACTTAATAACCACTTAATGTGCCCCGTGGTCTTTGACAATTTCATATAAGAAGCAAACATTGTTTGCTGGCAAACAATTTGGTAAAACAACTTGCATTTTTCTCTGTGCCAATATACAGAAGATTTGCTCCACACAGGAAAATTTACATCACAGGATATATATGCACTGCATGCTCTATGTAAATAGAAAATTTTGACCAAAGTGCTACAAATATCTGATTTCAGCTGTAAGTAATATCATTTTAGATAGATTACATTTGGGTAGTTGCAATTGCTCTATCAGGCTGCAAGCAGGGGGAAGAAAAGCCATCTAGTGGACAGAAATGTAATTTTATACCAGAAAATATTTTCAGGCACAAAGATTTTACTGGAGAACTCCTTTTTAATTTTGTTACTCATCTGCAGTATTGCTTATCTAGGAATACTCTAGAAGACTCCAGGAAACCAGGGTTTGCCGGAGGACAACAGCACAGATCTCTAAGCCCAGGTTTTTGGCAGATTTTTTGACTAGCAATTGTCATAAAACATAGAAGACGCTTTGTCCCTCCTCCCTTGCAGAGAATTAATCAGCATATTTCTTACAACGCTGCGAGGGTCATCAGTCGGCTGAATATCTTATCACTGGATTCAACACTACGTGCCAAGCAGACTGGCATTGCCACACGGTTTAAATAACTGAGCTAATATTTAAACTTTTGTCCCCTCTGATCCCTGAAAAATAATGAGAAGAGACTTTGTGACTCTGTAAACAGATGAGCCAAAGGGCACCCCGAACAGCCTTTTACTAAAATTATCTTCGAGATTCTCTGGAACACAGATCAGGGAGGGCTGGGGAGTGTGAGGCAGAGCAGCTGAACCACCCCCCTCACAAACCTGCACGTGCGACTCATCCAGCATCTGACGTAAAAAGCGGGGAGAGGGGAACAAAAACTTCCATCCCAATATTATTTACAACACCCTCTGGCCTTTGCTGAAATGCAGACTACCATGGTTGTAGTGGCCTGTGCCAGGAGTTAAGGAGCTGAATGTATCCCAAGCAGACAGGCTGAGCTCTGCACTGCTCTCATTTTTCCGTCATGCTGGGGAGAACAAGGGAGTAAACACAGCAGCCTTTTTTTGTGCACCATTTTTACAGACCTGGCCCCCAAATTCAGCCTCTTCTGCCACAAAGTTCAGAATGTTTAGCTAGGCACTTTCAGCTAATCTTGAAGAGCAGATAACGATCAGTCATGCTCAGGCAGGCCAAAGCACTGAAGCCAAAGTATAATTTCTGTGGGATTACAACAACCCAAACCACCATCATCAGAGACTATACTGTGGTGATGCAATCAAACACCTGTAACTCCTGCTGCTCCCAGCAATATACTGAAGAGGGATTAATGACCTGCCACTTAGTAACTGCTCTGCTGCTGGAACAACAGGTTTTGTTCCCTCTTCTGTACCCCTTTTGTTTGAAATAATAGGTGACCCCAGGTATTCTGTGCTGCAGTAACAACAACAACAACAACAACAACAACAAAAATTACAAAAATCTCTGAATTAATCTCTTGAAATAGTTGGTTTCAGGACCATCCCAAGCAATGATTTCCACCAGAGACATCTTTGCAGGGGCATGAATTTACCCAGCTTTTCCAATTGACCCTGCACACACATGCTTAGACATATTACATAAGCAGCAGGCATCTCCTTACCTCTTACTGCTCGGTTTGCCTCAACATGAGCACTATTTCAAGCTTTACTTCTGATACAGCCACCATTTGCTGTGCTCAGACAGCCCTGGTGCTGTGCTGGGTTATAACACAAGAAAAACGAAGACTCTGACCTACCTTGCACAGATCTTCTCTGCAGTATCTTATTCATCTCTCTCCTAATGAATCACAGCCTTTTCTCTCTCTTTTCATTATAACCAAATAAGGATTTCAGGGTTTGGCCCATTCACTACATTCTGTGTTTTAATACAGACAAGAATGGAATACAAAATACTGCCAAAAGTTTAGCAGCAGGGGCAACCTTTTAGCTATTTTCATGTCTACAGTTCCCGATTCAACAATGCCGACTTGCCGCTCTGCACGACCGCAAGGCTAGGAATTCATAAACAATAATAATAATAATACTCACTGTCCGACAAGGCCTCATCCCAGCCATGCAGAAGTGCAGGACTGGCACAGAGCAGAAAAATGCTGCTTTGCGCCTTTACAAAGCTTGCAATATAAACTTTGCACTGTCAGTTTAAAACTTTGGCATCTGTGTCTGCAAATGGGGAGGAACCCATTTTCATATACTTGTGAAATATAAACTTCAGCTGTTGCCAAGCTCAGAGATAGATTTGCTCCTTTTTATTTTTAAAAGTTTCCTGAATATGTGAAGAAACCCGCAAAGACATTTTAGAGACGTGTAGCTATGAAAAACGTACGTGCTTCTGGGGTTTTTTTTAAGGAGCATTCTCAATCACTGTAATTATTCCTTAAGAATGCTTTTTAAAAAAACAGAACCATGGCTATTTTTCACAGCAACAACCCCCTAAAACAGCTCTAGAGCTTTCTGTGGAATTTAACAGAAAAAATTGCCTTTCAGCTAAGAACAGTAAAAATAGATCAAAAACCAATTAGCTGGCCCACATGGCAGAAGACAGGTGTGCTTTGGATGTGGTATTTATACAGAATCAGGATAAGCATTTTTTTTACTTTTACACAAATTCCTGAAGACTGTAAATATCCCAAATCTCTTCTTGCCAATGCCCATCCCAACCATTTAAAACACTGGCCACTCAAAGACTAAACTTAGGATGCAGACTAAAACATTTCATCTTGCCTCCTACCAGATTATAAAAGTGAATTAACATGAAAAGCAGCAGACTGATGAGTGAATTATGGTAATAATGAACCTTCAAAAGCAAAACCAAGTAAACTCCTTTGGAAACTGCAGCCGGAGAGAAGGCTGGGAACATCGAAACCAATTACGACTGCTTTAGTGTTACACCTGTTTAAATAAATGCCAAATCCAGCACAGAATTATTTATATTATGTGATTAACAAAGGGATGTATGAGTAATGGGAAAATAGAAATGGTTTATGCAAAACAGGCTCTACTGAAACCATCTGAACTTCAGGTATTTGTGTCAGAAAGCAAGCCTGTGGTCAGACCTGAGGCACTGACTGCCCTTGAGTCGGGCAAGAAGTTCCTGCTCCCTCTCTAGCTGCTGGTCACTGTCCCCAAGCTGCCTGACTGATGCCAGAATAAATACTCATGTAATAGCCCCTTATGCAATTCAGTCAATGGTCTTCCCATTTTTTAATGCTTTGATGTTATTTTCTAAAACTAAATTGCTCAAGCGGAAGCAGATTTAGGGACACAGAACTGTGCCAGGAAATTGAAGAGGGATAGTCCTCTGCAAACACTTGGCAGGTGACAAGCAAATGGGAAGAGGCTGAGAGCATCATCTTCTTCCCCAAACCATAGTCTTACTACAAAAGGAGATCAAGTGCATACAACCCCTTCCCTTCTTTCCATTTTCTGAGGATTCATGTATCTACATACAAGATGGTTTCCCACCGTGTAAGACACTTCATGTATCAAAGCATCTGACAGACAAGAAGAAAATATATTTCTAAAGAAACCAAATGCAAGGTTGGGAGCTGGAAGTGACTGAAGAACCCTGACAAACCTGCTCAGGGGCAGGGATACCCATGAAGTCCAGATTGCAGCAGCCTTTCCATGGCATTTCTTCTTCCATATCCTACCTTTCTCCCAGCTTTAAAATGTTGTTCAATTCCTGATGGTTTGGGCAGGTGACCATAGACTGAAACTGATTGACCACTTGCACAAACAGGTTTCCAAACCCAAGCTGCCCTACTCCCTAATCTCATCCTTATTCAAAAATGCCAGGCCATCTCAGGCAGATGGCTGTGGTCAGGCTTCCCCAACACTGGCTTGAAGCTAAAATCCCTTTTCTCTCAATTCGTCCTTTTATGATGCCTCAGCTTTAACTAGTTCAGAAATGGTTCCTCAAGCCAGCGGAAAAATCAAGCTGTCTCTTTTACTTCCAGCAAGCACATTCAATGGTTTTGACATGGTGATAACTATTGTCCATTCTTGTCACAGCCAGCTCACACGTAACTCACTTTGATTGTTTAACTCAGCAATATGACAGAAAAAGACATCTCTCTCTTTTATATCAAAGAAACCTTACAAAAGGGTTTATTCAATACAAAGACGATGGTACATTAAGATTAGCGACACAATTTTTCACAATTCAAGTTTCACTGGAGCAGTAAAATAAAGTGGCTCTCTTCCATTCCCATACCTAACACAAGCACTACACAGACTGGAAAAGAGGGTTTTTACAATGAACTGGACAGCCTGCTGCACCCCAGCAAAGCTTTGGGGAAATTAAGAATGGAAATAAACATTGTGTAACAAGCTGCACAGCACAGAAAAAAGAAAAAAAAAAGGGCAGAGAACCCAATGTTATATTCAATGCACACTTCAGAGCATTTTGCCAGATCCTTGCAGTCTCCTGAAGAAATACTCATTCCAAGAATGGCTGAACACCACAGAGTGACCATGGGCTCCGACAGAACTCTGTGAATCTGTTCCCAAGAAGTTCCCAACTGTGCTTCAAAAGCCAAGATGACTGCCATTTAAGGTTCTCCGGGGCTGAGAGAGCTTACACATAAGATTTTCCTCTCACAACCAGAACACCAGGACCCAGAAAGAGTTCCAGCTGATTTTCCAAGCAGTTAGTGACTGACTTTCTCAAATACAGCTGCTTTCTTCATTAGGAGACTAAAAATAGTTCTGCTCCTAGCAGGCTGACTTCCTTTTAAGCCTTCTGCCATATCCATGTGTGTATTTCATTCAGTTTCTGCATGTCTGTGCCACTGTAATTCTATTTCAGCCTTTAAGTACATTCAAGAAATTTTTCATTTCCCTCTCCCATATTCACTCCAGATGTCCTGAACTGTCCAAAACTGTTTCACGTTAGTAGAATTTGTAGGGTTATTCTGGCATTCACATAGCTCCCATCTGCTTCAATATTTTCAGGAGAGATCAACTTTTTTCCCCAACTGTTAAAGAATATGGACAATGAGTTTATGGTTTTTAAAACATCCTTGATTAATGGTAGGTGTTTCGTTTGTGCCTTGTACAGTAAGGACAATTGGATATTGCCATATCAGGCTTTCACTTTTTCCTCTTGGAGAGACGCTGGAGTGAGAAACCAGAGGAACTGGATGATATCCCATGTCTTAGAGAACATATTGCAACAGCAGTAAACACTGCATGACGCTGCGTCAGCATGCAAGAACCTCACTGGGAAAAGCCACACTGAACACGAGGTGGTGGATGGAGACTGTGGGAGCACACCCTGCAGTGCTCCCTTCCGTCCCAATTACCTCGTTTTCCAGATCAAGGGGAACTGGGCACTGCCACTCTCTTCTAGCTCACATGGTGGGCATGAAAATCAAAGTGCACTAGGGATTGCAGGAAGGGAGGAACCAAGGCAGGGATATACCCCCTGACTCCTCTTAATGTGACATTAGCATATGCTTGGAACCGTATAGGTCCAGAGAGTTCAAGATGACCTGGCCAGTAAAAATCTGTGGTGTATTCAGTCTTGAGTGAAAATGCTCAGTTTTGGACAAATGGTGTATTAAAAATGTGACTGACACACCTACCAAAGCTAGACAGCATTAGCTACATTTGCTTCTACCCCAGGAAGATTTCAACCTCTTGGACCTTTCAGAGCAATTCTCGACATCACTTGATAACAGCAAACTTCGTAATGATGGGAATCTGTTTCAAACAAACTAAACAAGTTTAGTTTAAGTCCTGAAATTCTAAGCTGAGGTATATTTGCATTTCCAAAAGTTTGGTAATAAATATGATGTGAACCTGTCCAGGATGAAGCTGGGAAAAATAGGGATCCTAGCACAAAGGGTATTTCTAGATGAAAAGTATTTGCATAAGCATTATGAAACTTTGGTAACATTTCTGCCCATCCTTAATCTTCTTGCAAGCGTAGGTGTGTTATCTAACAAACTTAAAGATGTACAACCTTTCTAATACAGGTGAGCTGCTTGTGAAATTTTTATTCCAGGAAAGAAAAGAAAACTCCAGGTCCTTTTTTTAAATCTGAAGTTTCAGTGATGTGAATTGCTAACTGTGTCTGAGAATGCAAAGGTATCCACAAACCTTTCTAACTCTACTTACTTCTACAAGAGTTGAGGTGGTTCATAACCTCTCGAGTGAAAATTTGTCCTAGGAACAGTATTGCTTTGGAGTTTTTGAAGAAGAGAAAAGGGAAATGTACTGATACCCAGGCAGCATTATTTAAAATAAAATACAGTAAATGGTATATCTCCTTCCTCAAATATATACTAGACAGGTCCCTTCAGAGTAAATAGTCTTAGCCATTTTCAATGATGCCAAAAATGGAGGTTTCATCTCTCCTTTCTGCCTAAGTAGGAAATAAAAGCTGACAAGAGTGCCAATGCAAGTAGAAAGCAAATTAATCCAGCCATGTTTTGCTATGAACAATGTTGCTGCACTCCTATGATAACCCAAACCAGGAGCAAAATTTGGCTTGCTCTATCTTCTCCCTCCAAATGTCTCACTCTGACCATACAACTGTTCTATTTTCTGGTTAAACATTACATGGAGTGTGTTCATTTCTGCTTCAGCTAATTTAGCTATGCTAAATGCAAATGCTTCCTGTACTTATGAATACAATCTGTTCATAGTGAATAGTTTTGAAGATTTGGATGAGTTAAAACAGCAACAGTATCCATGTGGGACCAATCTTCCCTGGACAACTCTTATGCTTTGATTCATAAATTCTTTCCATAGGAAATATCTGTGGAAAATCTCCAACACATCCAGAAATGCACAACTCAGTTATTGCTTGAGTTATTACGGGTTCTTAATACTAGGTGCTTCTCCCTTTATTTCTCACTCTTATAACAACATTGGTTCTTGAGTTCACATGAGACCTCTTTTATGCTTATTTTCCATTATTATAGAATATGTATTTAACAACTGCAACATCCATCATTACTATATGAATCTATTAAAAAGCAACTTCCAATACTGAAATAATGTGATTTCTGCATCTGATGGTTGTGCTGAGGCACCTCCTCACCTGCTGTTACCATTCTACATGTTTGACTTACAGTATGGAATTAAGACCCAGTTTCTATATTATGAAAAAAAGCATACCATTTTCTGGTTTACAACACAGAATTTAAGGAAACCTTGAAAAAACCATCAGCTTTGTGAGATGCAGGGGTGACAGTGGTGGAAGCACAAGGAAAACCTGTAAGTGAACTTCTAAGGTTTGTGGCATTCCCAATCTACAAAAGATGAAGCAGAAAAGCAAAGGATTATGGCTGCTCGGATGTCAGAATGTGCCCAGTTTGTTACAGATATCAGAAGCTGAAGGTTTTTTTCCTCTTCAACAGTTCATTCTGGAAGCAAGAGCCCTGTACTCAATTACCTGGAGTGCAGAGATTGAACATACCTGGGTGGTTCTCTTCTCATCTCTGGCAATTTTTCATGGATCTCTTCCAGAGGAGTTTCGCTCTTTACACCAGATTTTGCAGACTCCTCAGGAAATCCCTGTCCATTCAGCAATTGGTGTAGCAGTACCAGGTGTTGCCTTAACATGAGAAGTTCTCCTGTAGTTGAGTCTATTTTTATCAAACCTCCTTGTGATATGGTCCCATCAATGGAGTCCAACTCTTTCCTAAATTAAAATTTATATTAATTATAAGAACTTAAGGCAAAACTTGGCAAATTTCAGCTAGCCAAAAAGATAGAAGAAGAAACTAGCACTTCTGACCACATGTCAGAAAAGTTTTTAGGTTCTGGTGGCACTTCTTGTCAGTCAAAGAAAAGAGAAAAAAATTTAAGACCTTTTCACAAAGCATTTGTCTTCTCATGTTTGCATTTGACAGATGTCAGTTGATTCAGTATTTCCTCTCTCTTTTTTATTTTCTGTCTTCTTTGAATGGTGTGTCTTCCTCATGATGCCAATGCTCAACACCCAGGCAGGTTCTGAGTTATAAGCAAATGTTGAAGGCCTCTTTTCTGAGCAGCATTTCTCTCACTCCTTGTATAATTCTTTACTGGCCATTCCACTCCAGGTTAGATCCATAACTCCAAACACCATCAGATTTCTCACCTCCCAGACTAAGACAAGTCCATAGCTCAGTCTTCCTCTCGGCAGGAATGCTGCGGCAGCAGAATACTTTGGGTAAGCATTCTGTGGGTTTCTTTTAAAAAACAATTAGTCATATGCAGAGTACGTCTAGAGTGGAAAAAAGCCAAAGATAGAAGTCCTTTTACAGACCTAGTTATGCCAGCTGAAGATGATGATCTTCCCAGCTGCCTCTCACCCTTGCCAGAGGTTACAGCAAGCTGACCTGCAAGGGAGTGAGTGTGCTTCAGGCAAAAGGAGTGAAGTTGGCTGAAAAGGTTTAATATTTAGTCTTTGTTCACTCAGGTTTTTTTCTGATGTGAACAGGTTTAAGTGGTCCCCATGATACTGAGCCACAGGTCTGAGAGGACAGTAACTCTAGTGTGAGTAATAAGTCTCCAGTATGAAGAGGGGTATTTATAGTAACCTTTTCAGCAGGCAGTATGCACTGTATTCCACAGTTCTGCACTAACATAAATATTCTCTATTATCAGTGTTGTTCTTTCCATTCCCTCACTGGATTGCAGTAACAGTTTAAGCAACTTTATCATCACATTTGCAGGCCTGGACCTCCTGAGAGACTTATACACCCCAATACCTGCTGAAGGGACAACACAGCAGGACAATAAGCCATCCAGGAGATTTCTAGATAGCATGAATGACAAGAGCCGATGACAAGAAATTTTCTGATCTCAGGATCCTGAGGGCAGAGAGGAGGGTGAAAATCAAGCTCAAAACACTGGGCACTTCAGGAGAGCAAACTCTGGCCTCTTCAAAAATCTGCTCGGAAGAGTCCCATAAGATAAGGCACTGGAGGGAAGAGAGGCCTAAGAAAGCTGGACAATATTAAATGATCATCTATCTCCTCCAAGATCAAAAGAGGTCCATCCTAACAATTTCAAAAAAATGTCAGGAGGCCTGGATGAAAGAATAGCTCCCAGACCAACTCAAGCACAAAAATTAAGCATACAGAGGGTGGAGGAATATGGAGACATTGTCTGAGCACCCAGGAACAAAGTTAGTTACACCAAAGCCTAAATGTAACTGAATCTGGTGAAGGATATCAAAGACAACAAGAAGGGCTTCTTTAAGTGCATGTGTGACAGAAGGAAGGCCAGGGAAAATGTGAGCCTATTATTCAGCAAGAGTGGTGACCTGGTGACACAGGATATGGGAAAGGCCAAAGTACCTAACACTGCCTTCATCTCGTAGCAGGACTGGCCTTCAGGAATACCAGGTCCTAGAGACTGCGGCTAAAGGCTGGGAGAAGCAAAACATACCCTCAGCAGAGGAGAATTAGGTCAGGGAATATTTAAGCAAACTGGACATTTAAACTGTTCCACTGACTCAGTAGATCCTAAATAGTTTAGCACAGTACTAGTAGCTTGGATTTCAAGGGCAAAGGAAATTGTTAAGAAATGTCAAAGTTTACCTTCCATTAAGCTTGCCAGTTTGTAAACATGAAAGAAAACACACATGGCATTTGACTGTGCCCTGATACTTGATGATCAGTCCAAGCAAAAAGCAGGTATGACAAGTGTTCTCATTTAAGCTGTAGTCATTACCTCATGCTTCATCCCTTCTGTTGATAGCAACCTTGTCTCACAGCCAAACAACAACAACTAGCATAAGCATAAACAAAATTGATCATTCTCCTTCTTATAGCACAAAAACATACACAATAAAACCCATCAATTCCCACAGAGATACACTTTAGAACAGTTAAGTTGCCACTACAAAAGAGATGTAGAACAAAAATAGGCTAATAGCATCTAAAGGCATTCTGTTGAGATGTTGGAAGTTGTAAATGGGTTAGTTCGGCTTTTTGAGTTACAGCTTGCAGACACATCTCTATAAGATTATCATTATGAGTTACTGTTGTGTATGTGTAATGGATTTGCCTCCTCTCTGGTACTGCAGGTTCCTAGTCTGGAGTTTTGTTTCTTGCCAGATCTAATCAGATACTACTAAGTTTTACAATATTTACTTGTTAGCTACTAAATTTTGGATTCTCAGGCCAAGGAATGAAGGAGTGAGTGCTACACATTAGATTATGTGAAAACTGTCTCCATTTTCATCTTTTTGTGCTATAGATATATACACCTTGTGAAAGTCAAGAGGCTTATGCTTCTCCTGCATCTCAGATAAATATTTTATATCCTAATTTAGATGCAATTTAAAGTATAGCTGACTGTGTTGTCTTAACTTTACATACAAATGCTTTCCCAGTAGCTCTTACACAGCTTTTGTTAGCCTTTAGCCACTCCAGGGTCCTACTTAAAACCCTCTTTCATGTAAATAAACATTATTGAATGCTAATACATGTAAATTCTTCCTCACTCACTGACTATCTTAATTGATAGGGACATTATGAACCAAATCTGAAACATCACCTTTGAACAGCACCTGTTTTTAATTTTTTTAATTCTCTGCCACTCCTGTTGAATATATGGCTACAGCCTTATAGGATCTATAAGCAGCTTAGTGTAAAGTTTAGTGATAAGCACCTTTCATTTTCATCAAACTGGATGTTCAGTGACACCAATAAAGTGAATTAGTAAGGTATCTTTGCTATGGCTCAGCTTAGCCGCTCCTAAAATGAAGCTCTCAAAATGCAATCACTGACCTGAACTAAGATTTGGGATGGCACAATGATGAACATCAGACACAGTAATCTTCTGTGTAAGCTCCCTGCAGAGAGGTCACAAGATCATGCTTAATTTGAGAAAGACAATTTGTATTGCACCATAAATATAAATACATAAAACCTACATCATCAAAAAAGCAGTTCAGTGACATCACCTCTGTTTAACAATGCCACTACCAAAGAAAACTGAAACAGTCTGATTTGCAGTTTTATGAGAAGTACGAAAATCTATAAAGTTAATAAACAGGGCTTTTGTGTGGTGCAAGGGACTGCTGGAAAAATTAGCGTGCAGGTGAAGGATGAAATTTCTGCCAGGAGTCAAGCAGCTTTCAGCCTAGACTGCAGATGAGCGGCACAGTGATAGTTTGATGTGATTTTACTGGAGTAACCAAAGACAGCACTGTGAAAATTATATCCATCTTCGAGTCTCGGTTCCTCTTTGTACTGCTTGTCTCTTAAAAGCACGTATTAAAGTACCGCAAAATGCAACACATGACACCGATCAGCCTCAAACATCTGTTGTGTAGCACATGGAAAAGCACGCTACAGAATTTCTAAGGAAAGCTGCCTTGTGAATTTGCAGGAAAGCATTACTGCTTCTCTTCTGAAGGGAATTCACTTAAAACCAAAATTTTTACCATTAGGAAAAATCTGTGTCTGGAAAGCAGGAAACTTTGCACAGACACACACTTCCCTGCCCCATGCCCTCTTTAACACAGGAGTATTTACATTCCACAGCAAACAGCAACAGCAACCAGCTGCCTTTCCCACTGCCCCATCAATCACCCGACAGAGCCTGACGAGGGTATTTCAATGACTGCTTGGCGAGCACAGAACTCTCTGCTGCGCACGCTGTCGGCGGCTGTCAGTGCATTCAGACGAAGCGTGGCCGTGTACCAGCTCCGGCCCGGTCCCCCGGGACGGCGATCGGGACACGCGGCCCGCAGCGCTGGGAGCAGGGGCGCCGGGAGCGGCCGGGAGCGGCCGGGGCGCTGGCAGCGAGCGGCGGCTCTACTACGGGTTTCACCAGTCAGGGGGTCAAGTTACAGCACGGCTCGCATGTGCGGGGCAAAGCAGACCCAGGCTATGCTGTAAGCCGGCTGAGACTGGAAAGGTGATCAGCCTCGTCACTGCTACAAATTGAAACCATGATGTAAGGGGAGCAGGGACGGCTGCATTATTAACCAGTGACAGGGTAGCATCTGCCGAGCAGACGAGCCCTACCAGTCAAAGTCACGCTCTCTGCCGGCCTTATCGCTCGAGGTAAGCCAGCCAGAGGGTATAATCCCTTCTGACATTGCTTCCCTGCTCAGATTTCCAGGGCGGGCCCTAAACACAGGCAAAACAGATGCCAGTTCTGGGCAGCCAGTCTTTTTCAAAGGCGCTTGATAGGAATATCTGCAAATCCCTTGCTCACGGAGGCCGGCCGGCTGGGCCCAGGGGAACCTCACGGCTCCCTCAGGCAGCGCCAGCGCTCCGGGCCTGCCACACACCGAGTCCACACCGGCTCCTCTGATGCCTGAACTATACCTTTATACCCATACCATGTGTAATGCAACAATCTATTTCCTTGATATTTATATAACCGCAGACGAGAGAGGAGGGGAGAAAAAAAATCTATCAGAAATAGCTTTATAGATGAGTCGTCTCATTGTCTAACAAGCTTTTCATTGTTTTTAATTTTCATTTCTCTCCATGGTTCAGGGCACTTTGAAAAAAAAATAAAATCTATTCAGCAGTTTCCCACTCATAATTCAAGGAAGAGAGTAATGTATTATAATAGAGATAATTAGCTTTGACTGAAAATAATAAGCTTGGCACCAAATATCCCCCACTACTGCACAGAATAACCATTTATTGTCTTATATACTCTCCATCATGCCTAATTACTGCAACAGTAATTACTAACCTGTTGAAAGAACAAAAGAAAATGCAACTAGCTCTGCACTGAAATAAGGAGAACATTGCTGATTCTAATATGAAGCTCTTGGTTGCACTTTCTTAAAACACACTCACTCACCATTTAGAACCTTTATCAACACGTATGCCTGTAAGCTCCAGAAAAGGAAATATATCCACAAATAGTCTGATTACAGTTGTTAGGTCCCACCCATTTAGGCCCAAAGTCTCTACCTTTGGACTGAAGGAATGGCGCCAATGTTTGGATTTCTGGGAAGTTAAGAAGGCAGTGCCTGTCCCAGGCAACATTAAGACTTCCATATGCTGGACAGATTTGATTGCCTACTCTTGTGACCCAAAAAACCTGGCTGTTATTCTTCCTTTTCTCAACAGACAGACTGCCAATCATGCCAAAGAAATAAAATTAACAAACACAGCCCTTTGTGTTCAAAGAATAACATGTGCTTAAAGGGCTTGAAGCATAATTTTTATCTGCAGAAATCTGTGTTCATGACAGCATTTCTCCCTACTACATCCCACTGTTGCTTCTGCTTAAATTCAGTTTTGGAGCTTCACCTGTGACAGCTGAGTAAGCCTTGGAAAAAAGCAGCGAGCAGCAGCACCAACCCCTTTTGTTGCTCAAGGTCATAAAAGAATCTGTATTTGGGAGAGCATGTACAGCTACCTGAGAAAGTAGAGGGAAGTGCCATTAGTGTCCTTATGTCCTGTTCCACTCAGGTCCCTGAATGGGACCTATCCCTCTCTCTGTCTTTGCCAATGGGACTTGAAGAAAACTGGTGCCTTCCAGATACCATCAGTACTTTTCAAAATCCAGACTGCCACAGTTATTATGCTCATTGAATCCAGGAACTGGAACAAAGCCACACAACATATGTGAGCATTCACAGCTAATCAACCCAGCTGAAATTTTAGATATTGAATATTCTCTGGGAAACTGTTCGCAATCAATCCACAAATGTAAACAACACAACCTCCCACCTCCAAAACCCCCAACAAGCTATAACGTAATTCATAGCATAAATAAAACCAAAAAATACAACCTAGAAAACCTCAGAAACAGTAATCTGAAGCACTTAACAAGCATGATTTACACACAGATTCAAATAACGAGACTTGTTTAAATCAGAAGAAATTGGGGGCTATTTTTGAGTTTTTGATTTTTTTGCTCCCTGCATTATGAAGCATTAAAAAAAAAAAAAAAGCAGAACTTTTTCAGTAGAATCATGGGGACTAAAAAATTGCCTTTTTCCCCCCAAATTTTTATTAACTGCTTTTTTCCTTGGTCCCACAATCCCAGATGGTACTTTTAAGGAAAATGCAGCAAAGACTCCAAAAATCGCTTCTAATAATTTTTTTCTTCTTCCACTGGATATGCACTGCTAGAAGGCAAATAACTGGGAGGACACTCTACAATTATAGGAATACCAACAAATGCAGAAGCCACAATACCTGATTATCCCACTGAGAGAGAGAGGAGCATGATGTATTTTTAAAATAATGGGAAGATTTCATAGTCTAATGGTTGTGTCATTGGTGGGTTTGGTATAGCAGAACAGGATAAAATCACTAATGTTTTTTACAGCCTTTACTTGGCTACAAACACTACATCAATATATTTTCAATAAAAATATACACATTTTTTGTCCCTCAAACCTCACTACCTAAATGTAATTTGACACCAAGATTTAAGATGTCAGTAGTGAATTTAAGAGATGCTTATAGCAGGATTAGAAAGTTAAGGTAGTTACTGAAGTTGTAAATGAGAATTCAAAATATCACTAATATTTTCTTGATGAAACATCTGATCACTACCCTAACAGCTGAAAGATACAAAAAAAAAAAAAAATTATGGCATTTACTACTTAGAATAACACAAAATCAAGACAAGGCATCAAAAGCCAATGAAATTTCATTTTGTCCCGCATTAAAATGTTCAGTTATGGACTCATTTTGCATGCCACCATAAATTTCCCCTACTAGCTGAAAAAAAAGAAAAAAACATAATAGCTTCAAGAGGGTTATTAAAAAATTTCCCTTTTCCCACCTTCCTGATTCATTTAGGGCTTAACCCCTTGACTGTATTTCTCAGTTATTTCCCAAGCCACCCTTCTCTGCAATGCACAATAGATTGTCTAATGGAATACAAAAAGACAAGAAAGGAAAAAAAAAAACAAACCCAAAAAACAAAAAAAAAACCCACCAAGCAATTGTAAGTTGTAGGCATTGCTCCTTCCAGAGAATGTTTCTATGGGCTTACAAAAACAACAGGTTTTTCGTATGTGTAGGATTTATATAGTGTGACTTGGTACTCTTCCGGAAGCTTGCCTTCACACACTCCAACCTTGTTTGCTTTATCCTGCATGAGTCACAGTGAAAAAGCACACTTGGGAAAAATATCCAAAATATCCAAAGAAAACATGAGCAAACTAGTTAGTTGGAAGTAGGACAAGCCTATGCCAAAACCAGAAATTTAAATATATCCAAACATTGGGAATACAAACTTTAACTTCATATGTATTCCTCATGTCTACAATAGGTCTCAGAAGATTAATTTGTGTAATTAGTTCTACTTGCAATTATGCTGTTTGGTCAGTAGTGCCTTTTGGCTGTTTGGATGCTTTCAGGAAAGGAAGTGGTTTCTGGAGACAAAGAAAAATGGAGCATAATTCATCCTGTTTGGAATTGCTGCTTTCCTTACCAACAAAAACTTCTTTAAGCACCACCCTGATTCCTAGACACACTCAAAAGATGTCAGAAAAGTGATTCTGACCTACCTCTATGGACATATAAATCTGACTTTTCATCGAACAGAATCTTCAAGACCAAAGATGATAAACTTACAAAAAAATCTTCAGTTTTCATGCATCCAAACTTTTGGTCAAATCTAAAGGAGAGAGATACAAAACACAGATTTTGGTTCCAATGCAAGTGCTCTCTGCATCTGACAATCTTTTGTCTAAATTTTCTCTTCAAGACTTATACCAGTATCTCTGTCAAAAATCTTGCAGTAGCTCGTTTCAGAATAGGTGGGTTATCTGATTATCTGATGCAAACGTAGTTTTTACAATCATTCTATTTTACAGCACGAGCGACATACACAGAGCATGTGATAAATATGTTCTTATACAGAAAGGACTGTTACATCTTTCCAGTCTGAGCAGATTTTTGACTTCATCACAAATTGGCCTTTCCCCTTTAGAAGCCCTCACTAGGACACAGGATTGGCTGTCAAGAGAAACACATTACAAAGAATTTCTTCAACTTATAAATGCCTATACAGCTGATTCAACAGGACATACAGACCTGGGTATCAAGAATAATGCACACATCCTTAATAGGTAGAAATGAAAGTTCTTATATTCTAAGTTAATACAGATCCTTTTCCAGAAAACTTTTAAATCTAGGCTCTTTATTTATTTTGGAATGTCTTTAAAATATCACCCTCTTCTGGCTTTACAACATACCCCATATGAATAAGGTAATGACTGGACATGTCCCCAGCATTTTAATGTGCATTCTTTTACAAAAACTTTAAATGTGGTCAGAGGTATTGTAAAACTCTCTGAACAAAGTTGTCAGCTGGTCTGGAACTTAGTCACAATAAAAAAAATAAATAAGTAAATCAATATTTACCTCTGTGAGATTTTCTGGCATGTACAAGCAGTGCTCTACAGTCTTTCTCTATCAGGCAGATCCTCTCACTATGTGTAATTTAGCTTTGACTAAAAAAGCTTGGGTGCTGTTTGGCCACCTGATCTATATTGACTCACTCTCTTACTCTGTTGTAGGAAAGGTCAAACATTAGTGTCCTTGGACAGGTATTCAGACTAGTGAACTTTTCTTGACTTAATGCTTCAGCCTGACCAGGGCCTTTTGCTCTAGTGCTGGCAAAACTTTTAAACCAAAACCTGAACAGGAACTGATCAGTGCACAATGAAACAATGCCATCCCATCAGTTTCTCCAAAGAGCAGCATATCTTCCATAAGGTTTCTTTCTGCTTTGCTGTTTTAATCACCAAGTATTGAAATTTTTGCTGGAAGCACCAAAGGAGAAACAATTGTTGCTGGAAATACTCAGCCCACATATTTACTGGATTATGAAAACCCTACCTCAGCTGTAATCCACAAAGGACTCATAGACTGCTTCTTCCTCCTAGTACTGCAATCATCTCATCCTACGTCCTTTTGTAGTCTCTTTTTGCCAGATAGATCTACTTAGCCAAAATCTTGAAATCACTGCCTGCTCCTTGGCACCAAAAGCAACTCCCACACAAAATGCCCCAGAGCTTAACGTCAAGAGTATATAGATATAACAAGGTCTTTACATTTCCCTGCTCTAAACAATACCACCGTAATCTGATACAAGGACAAGGGTTTCCATTGTCCTCTGTGAAGAACATTTAATGCTATCCCTCCCTCCTCCAAATGAGAAATCATGTGTTGCTTGATGTCTGACTGGTCATGCCCTAAAGCAAACACATCTTCCTCAATTAATACGCCTGTATCAGGCAAGAAAGCCTGGCTCCATTCACTGGCACTCCTTGACTTCCAAGTGTCCTGAATGAATCATCTTTCTTATTTCACATCTTATGCTTCTGCAGCTCCTTCAACTTTAGCTGTCAATTCAGACATAAGGTCAGCTCTGGACAAAATGACCAAAACTCCTGTGTCCATCAAGTTCACTGTCAGACTTTAAAAACTCATGTATCTGGGTCCTTTTCTCAGTTACTTATTAACTTTTGCATTTATGGGTTTGTCTCATCCAAAACAGATAACAAACCACCCCTCCCTTCCCAACACCCGCAAATCACTGTCAATAGTGTAACACTTGGTTACAAGGCTGTAAGTTTCCACAGTTCAGTGTACACAGTGTCTTTGTTCAAAGCTCAGGATGCTGTGGCACAGAAAGGGAATTAATACCTCTTTCCCCATGACAGAGTGGTTGCTTCAGGCTACATTAAACACAGTTGAGTAGTGTAGCTTGCAATGAATAAATGACTTCAGTGCTGCCAGTCCTACAACTTTCCCATACAGAAACATTCCAAGAAAACTCTTGTTTATCTCCTACATACCTCCAAGATGGTATTTGTATCACAGTTGTGCCAGAATATCCCAGTTATACACCAACGGGCCCTGTTGCTCCACAGACATTTTTACAGTTACATGAAGGGAGGTTGGATTTACAGTCTTAATAGATACTAAGAACTGACTGCATAAAGGAAGCACAAAGCAGAGAGAAGGACTCTGGGACCCAGATATGGGGGAGCAATAGCCAGTTTGCTGCACATAGTGTATGGCTTTTACACAGAGATCCTTACAGCTGAAGTTTCTGGAGCTAGGTATTGTGTGTGCAGCATTCTTGAAAAATCAGATCTGTTATAATAACAGGTATATAAAAACAGGGAAAAAATTTAGTCTACTTCTGTCTGCCAGTGGGTCTTAAAACTCCAGCATGCCTAAGGCTTCTCTGAAAACAAAAATTCTGAGTTCAAGACATGAATACGCTGGAAAACTTTTCAATGAGATCAGCAGATTCAGATGAAACCAGCTGAAATTCCCACACACAGCTTCTGGGCAGAATGATGTCCATCTTGCCCTAGCTATATTTGCTTTCCTGTACTTTCATGATGTGGGTGAAAGGGAACAAAATGTGTGCTAAGCCTCCTTTCCTACCATCTCACCACCTTTTCCAAATTTCTTTCAGAGAGGGAATACCACTGTACCTAGCAGAAACAGGACCACATGCCTGGAGAGATAGCAGCCTGAAGCATAGCTCACCTTCTGTCTGTGCTCACTCTGCTAATCCAAAGCCCACTCAGAAGTTTCTTGATGAAACCACTTTAACCCCAAACCCTGAGCCAAGCCATAAACAGCAGCTCAAAAAAGGGCTTGTTCCTCCCGTGAACGTGAGTGAACAGGTTTAGCAAACAGGTCCATCTGGAACTGAGAACACCGAAACATTGGTTTTGTACTTTCTTGACCTTCAGAGTATCTGGCACTTCTGATGCACCAAGAAATAAACTCAGTATTTTAAGCAGACCTCTAACTCACTGTCTAGATGGGGTGGGGATGGGAAAAGGGGGTCAAAATGGAAGCTGCCTAACGACAAAAACTGTGAGCTCTGACCTTCTGCCTGAAGATGAAAGCTGAGTCGGATGATTTTTCTATAGATGTTGTTAAGGCAGCTTTTAAGGCTACTCTGCTTGAACTCTTGGTTGCACTTCAGTATTGTAAACAACTGCCAGAGGGAGAGTTAAGTGAGTGGAAGTCCAAAAAAGTAAGAAGCGTTTTCAGCACTGGAGAATATTGATCGCAGTGAGAAATCATTTATGCCCTAAAGGGCCATCAGCTGTCACTATTCCCCTGGCTCCAGAGCCATATTTAGGTGTCTGAGTTAATTAACATATTCATTAATAGGTGGGTGGAGCTGTGTCAGTCTCAACAGATAGGGAACACTGACATCCAAATAGACTAATTAACATAATTTGAACCTGTCTAAACTCACAATTGATAACAAACACAGAAACTGCAGCATCATAGCAGACAACTGGCATAAAATCTATTCCATTTGATGGGCTTCCAATGAGTGGCCAGAAACAAGCAAGTAATATTACCTGATGTGGTCAGTTAATGAATAATTGGCACATGGGAACAGCAGATAATCAATGAAAGGCTTAATCCATTTTGAACTCTCAGTTCCCTGAAACAGTTTAATTCTTATCTAAGGCAGTTCTGGATGATCTTTATATCCTCAGAACCATCTGTGGATAGCTGATGGCAATGCTTTCCACAGGCTTAATACATATTATGTAACACTGCGACACTTGAATCAACTTCAGGTTTCCTGCATTCAATCTTTTCCTCCTGTGATTAGAAAAAAATGAATAGTTCCAATTCACAATTTCATACCATCCATTAATTCATCATCAAAAAGATGAAATTCAGTTGTAGACATGTCCTAAATTCAACAAGATTCCAAGTACTCAGCTCATTGATAGATGCACCTCTTTTGTGCTGCTGAGCTCCCAATTGACTGATAATGCCCGAGGAACAGCAAGTCTTACCAGATCATTTTATTACAGCAGATACTGCATAATTTGATCTTGGAAGTCCAGTGTAAGGATAAGCACTTAAAAATAAAAATTAAAAAAAAATTTAAATTTAAAGAATTTTGTCCAAAACTAGCAATTAAAAAAGCTGCTGGCATTTGGATACTGTGAGGGAGAAGTGCAAAGGAAAAGAGAGAGAAAATGGGTCTAAAGTGAGATCCTAGCAAACAGGAATGAAATCTCACTTGCTGGCATGCACTTCAGTAAACAGGTTGCATACTATACTCTGCTTCCCCACCACACTCCAATTCAAACGCAGCTCACATACGGAGTGTGAATGTTCTTGTTCAAATCCCATAAGGTTTTTATTTCCTTTGCTTATTGACAAAACAGTAAAAACACTGTGTTGAACAATTTTGCTACAAGAAAACAGCAGTTTGTCAGAACGACCGAATAAGGCATTTCTCAATGGAAAAAACCACAATGCTATTAGGCAGTGGAATGAAACAGAGGAGTTCATTGTATGGATACTGAGAAATTTCATTATTTTCTCTTAAAAGGTAGCATTTATACAAGTTTTACAGTACTACAGGAATACGAAAATTACTTGAAAAGGAAGCAGAGAATGATGTTGAGAGGTTAAGTGGGGTATTCCCCTTTATCTCCTCAGACAATACAAAGCAAGCTGATACTCAAGGAAACTGAAAGGCAGTGAATTTACCAACAACAAAAGGATTTTTTTTATTCAGTGCATGATAAATAAGCTAGGAAACCTGCAGTCTTGAGACATTATTAAAGCCAAGAGCTTATCAAGATTGAAAATGAGATTTTTGTATATGCACATAATAGGAAACTGGCAGTAGCTCAGAGAGGTAGGTTCTTTTTGAAAATTTCTGACAAGACCTAGAAGCTAAAGTTCCACCTTCAAAACTAATTTAAGCACACAGTAATTACACTCACATGAATGAACCCTGGTTTTGTAATTGTCTTCATCATTCAAGGCTGCACTGGGTGCTAAGAGCCTCCTGACTCAAACACCCTACTCTTGTCTGGCCTCTCCAAGTGGCAAACCTGGCTTGTTCTCCTTCTGCTTCTGGTTTCCTGTGAAGATGAAATTTGTGGTGACTACACCTGTTGCAACCTCAGGAGGCATGACCAAGGTGGCTATTCACTGGTAAATTCTTCTCCAAGATAGAAGTCCTAGACTGCTATAGAGACCAGAAAAAAACTGTGGTTGAAGACAGAACTTGGCCTCCCACATGCACTGGCTGTCAGCTCTGCATGTATGAAAGGCTTTAGAGGCCATTGTGGATTCCTGCTTTCATTTTTAAACTAATTTGACAGAGATGGGCAAAATATTACCATGTACAAAATTACCATAAAGTGAGATGAAACATGAATTAGGTACAAAATTCAGCAAGTAACAAATCCAGCCAATGAGTATATCTTGGATTGTTGCAAAGTATATGCAGATGTATGCTGAGCTCATCAGGAAGTTTCATCTAGCGATGGGTATCCTATTTCAGTAAACTATTCACAAAACAGTTACTTATGTTTATCCCATTTATAAAATACCCAAGAACTTAGGACAATTCATTTCTCTGCCTAAGGATAGGAGACTCTTTATTTGGGAGTATCCTTTTGCCACTAATCTACCATCTGTTCCCACTGTGCTGGGCACCCTCAGACTCTCTTTGTACAAATACACATTCACTGGCAGAGGAGAGCCCTAACCATCAACTTGGTTTAGTCTCTCACCAGTTCCATTTTCTGCCTCTGCTCTAAGTAGCAGAATCCAAAGCTCTAGTAAAGCCTCTTGTTTTAGCTACTTGTAAACATTTAACTGCTTCTTGGGCTAAAGGGCACACAGAGAATGACAGCTTTGACAGTGGCCAGAGGATGTGTGTTTAAGGGTCTGTTCTTGCTCCACTGAAGATTGTTTATGTAAATTTGAATGTACCAATGTAAATTTGAATGTACCAATTCATCTAGCAATGCCTAATAGCATGGTAGAATTGGTAAAAAGTTAAGAATTCAAAGCCTTTTACAGAATGGAGGAAAGTCTGAAATTCAGTCCGTGAAGAGATCCTGACTTGGACAAGGCTTTGAGGTTGATGTGCCAACATTTTCTCCTGCAGCAAGATCCCTAACAAAGCCAAAACGAATTTCAAATGAAAAAAAAAAAAAAGGTGTATTTTTTGAGATTACAAACTACAAAAGTTTTTAAACAGAGAAAACTCACAGCAACTTATCTCCCCATAACCAGCCTACTGTGCACATACAGGCAGATCCTTGGTTACACTTAATGCTAGGACTTGCACTTTTCCAGACGTAGGATTTCATAATGGGAGCTCAGAGTGTGATATCCCTAGAGAATACTGTTAAGTTTACTACTTGCCTGAATCCATTTCATGTAGTTACGGTCAAACAAAACATGTCCATCTGCTGTTGCTGCAGGAATGGAAGCGTGTTCCCTGGCAATTGGTCATAAAATAACTTGTTTTCCTATTACAAAGCCTCCTATCCAGAAATAGGAAGTGGTTTCTTGCTGTAACCACTGATTCCCTCTGAAACTTCAACTGGGTCAAAAGGGAAGTGTTTAAGGATAGCAATAACCTCTCTCCCTCATCTTTTTTTGAATAACTGTACCATAATTTTCATCTAAGGAGAGGAAATTACCTTTTTTCCTCCATACTCATTACAGTAAGTTCATGACCATACATGAAGTGTATCTTTGGTTTTTCCATCACACAGTTTACAGAGATAAAAAGAAAACTCATCTTCATAAAAAGGCAGAAATAGCAATAAGATGACAGAGATTCTCCTCTAAGAGCATTAGAGGAGCATTAGAGGTCGCCTTCTTACCACTAAAAAGGGAGTTGTCACTGAACTTACAGAATTAGTCCACACAGTAAATGTGCTGTCAGTTTCCATCTGAGCACCATGAACACTAACTTTTTTATGTAGACAACCCCAATACAAAGACAATTCTCTGATCATCTCTTGAACAACTAGAAAAATGGAGTTTATCAACCCAACTAACAAGCCACTGGCTCTGCTAAAGTCAAAGCTGAGATCTACCTCTTTGTGCTGAGAGGGCAGGGGGCCTTTTCTCAGTGTAAGTGACTCTAGAAAACAGAGCAATGCTACTTATTCATACCCCAGTAATTTTAATGGATTTGAGCAACTGATGTTTAGGCATTTCTTTGAGGATGTAAATATTCTTATGAAAGTTTCTATCCATATTTGTTGGCAGACTATTTCCAGCACTGAGATCACTTCAAAATAGCTATATGACATTCAATGCAACAAGGCTGGAGAAAAGTCAATGTGATTATCTGCTGAGTGTACACATAAGAACAGTAAGTGGTTTAGACATAGGTATTTATGAGACAGATCCTGTTTGCTGCTAAGAATTATAACAATGTTTTGGCAAAATATGGAGATTTGCCAGAAAGGATAGCAGCAATATGTATTGTTTGGCATTTTTATAATTTGCCTCCCACCCCCAAAACATGCTTGCCTTGACTGAATAACCTCTAATCTGCATTTATATTGTTGTATCTTTATCTATTATGCATTACATGCACACGAAGCCAAGTCTCTGATCACACAGAGATGCTATTTAGAGTACACAAAACTTCCCTGGAGGGTTTCCATTTAGAGAAAGAAGCAAATTATCATAAGTCTCATGCAATGGTAAAAATACAAAAGGCTCAGCTATTTCCACTGCAGAGTATCAATGTCATTCATGTGTCCCTATTTTAATATATTCAAGTACAACAATCCTCCATGAAGAACTGGGAACAGGTTTCCAAGAACATCAGGTAGGAAACAGCTTTTGTTCTCTCTCCTGCTGTTGTCCAATTTATACTTCAGGAAAGAACTTCAGACCAAAATTTACCATAGTCTGTTATTCAACTCACCTGCAGTACTACAATTAGTGACTTCAGAAGGTTACATGCTGCCTTTCATTTTCAGCATGCTTGGTCTGCACAGAGGGATAAAAAAGGGGCAATGTAATCAAACAATACCGTAATAATAGTACAGAGCAAAACAAAGGGGAGAAACGCTATTAAAGGAGAAAAATGTAAAACCCCATTTTTTCCATGCAAACACATGCTGTTTACCAATCACCCCCACAGCAGAACTGCAAATCATAACTAAGCACAGGTAAGAGAGTCATGCTGAAGCACTTGGGTTTTGGCAAGGGATGGGCAGCAGAAAGGAAATGTGTGTGGGTTGGAGTTTCTGAATGCTGCTGGGTCTTATCCTTTGACACTTAATGTTGGATCATTTGTAGGAACACACTTGGTTCCCCCTACAGACTAGATGGGAATCATTCCAAGGGGAACTTGTTCCAGTAAGTACAACACTTAGATGAAGTACATCTGTACATTGACAGCTGGAGGCTCAACTCTTGAGACCGCAGGGTTTAAATTCATTCATCTGGGACTCCATCAGTACCCGTGGAATGACACCAAAGATATTTCTTATGGGAAAAAAAAAATAAATAGTTTGTCTTAATGGCCTTAAAAGATATATCACACTAGCCTTCTCTTTTGCATTTTCATTGGGTGCTGCTTGCTTTTCTTCAAGGATGTTGCATCCACTTAGACATGAATTGTCAAACTGATCCTCTCCTATAACAGATTCATAAGATGATGAGTAAATAAACATACTTCATTGATCTCTATTGGTCAGACTCTTACCAGAAGAGGTTACCAGGCATACCAGCCTCATTCAGGTGCTGACATTAAAGCAAGTTTGTTACTCCAACTGGCAGGGATAGACTCTCTGCCTCACAGTAATTTCCAAGTTAAGACCATCTTTGCTAGCAGTTTCACTGGTGGTCAAAGGCTGATAAAGCCAGACTAGGAGTATTCAGATAGCACAAAACTGGCCCAATATAAATTTGCAGATAGGATGAGCAAATGTAAACAAATGATTGAACATTCTTCTCACCTCTGTAGCTGATTCCTTCCCAGTTAAATCAAAGCACTTACATCCACATAAAAAAAGTGGATTGTTAAAGATTTAGTTAAAGTGTTTAGTTAAAGGTCCTGTGCCCATATATTTATAAAAGAGCAAGTGGCTTATATTGTTTCTCAACACTGGCAAATGGAGGGAGCAACTAGAAGCCTTATTTCTCCCAGTCCTGTTGAAACATCTTGTGCTTTATTGAGCTAATGGGTATAAATGAGCAAGTAAGAGAAGAGAGGTCTGTGCAAAATGAGTTTTTCACTTCTGCTGCATCACCAATCTTGTCCTAACACAGTCCAAGTCCCCTAAGTCAGAAGAGTACATTTTATCACCTCAGTTTATGTGGAAGCCATAATAATTGGTCTGTACATGAACGTGTTCCAAAGGATAGGGGTATGTTCTTACATATAGACAAATAAGAAAGGGAAAAAATGTATTTTGGGAGGTGACAGGGCAGTGCTGAATGTTGCAATCATAAATCCTATGACTGGCCATCAGCAACACAGAAAATTAGATTTGTTGTAATGTAGAGTGGCACTGGCTCCGAGTGCTTTGCAAACAAAAAAGGCTTACTACTCTCTTCAGGCACAAGGGCCATGGTTCACCTTCTACAATAAAACTTCTTTACCTCAAGGCCCAAAATTTTGAAGCTTAACTTCTGGCTGCCAGATACTCCTTACAATATCATCCACATCAAGCTCACTTGCCTTTGCTTCTCTCTAGCCACTCTGCCTTCCATCAGGAGCAAAGGACACCTTAGGACACTTGCTAGGGCTGCAGTCCTGAGGTATGCTGGAAATGTGATATGTCTGTTGCTCACACATTTCATGGCTTCTCCATGGCTTGGAAGGAAAGGCAAGGCAGGATGCTCTGACCTATGAAGAGTATCCCCTCCATTTGTCTTTGCCTCTATTCCAGCTGACTGGAAGGATATCTGAGTCTTGGATCCTTATCCCTGACTGTAGAGAGTCACAGGTGAAGAGAAGCTTTCTGTTTGCAGCCCTGCCAAAGGAGGTATAAAGCTGGAGGAAACACTGACATGCCTTTTGAAATGGCCCAGCACAGGTTAGGTTCTGAGACTTTCTTTAATGTACACAGCTTTTGATATTTTTAGATGTTTAAATTAGCATCATACAGCAGCTGGCATGAACCCAGCCTCTTCTAGTTTAGCTGGTATCTGCTCATATTTCTGCTGAGAGATTCTCCCAGTAGCAGAGCCACAAAACAGGACACAGTCATCACACATACACAAAGACCTTAATCCCCACTAGGGCCCTGGGTGCATCCCTCCATGCTGATACACTGCACACAATAATGTCCTTCTAGAACCTCATCTGGGTGGTGTGGCTTAGAGATGCTGAGCCTGATCAGATAATTTTGGGGGTATTTTTTTAATGGGGAAGTAGAACCTTGATGTAAGGTACAACAGCACTGGAAAAGTGTACTTTGGAGGGGCTCCCTTCCATCTCCAGAGACTTTCTAGACTATCATAGGCACTGGTATGAGGAGGTGGCCAAAGTGAGAGGCTGCCAATAACCTGTCTCTGTGCTAAAGATCAAGATAATTTATCATAAAACCTACAAACAATTTCTCCATTTTCTTCTCCCCATTTTCCTTCATTCTCATTCTCTTCGCACCCCTGTGAAAAGGAGGGTGTCCCAACATTTCAGACATGCAAATCCCAAAAGCTTACTCATGAATCACACGATTCCCCTTAATTCCCAGAAACTAGGTATAGTCGGGGAAAAAACCCTGACATTTGGACTTCAGATATCATGTCTCGAACATACTAAAAATTTTTCTCTTCTTGTTTTAAAAAAACCAAGAGACAGAACAAATGTAAAAATCCAATTCTCTGCTGCACAGCTGTATAAAAGGGGGCTAATATGTTACTGGCTTAGAATAGTCAGTATGAAATGGTGGAAAAGGAAACACCTGGTACCTAATGAGATGTTACAAGCTTCTATTTGCAATGAAAGTACACAAATATAAGAGGAAAATGGACTCATGCAGCCTAAAGCCAGGAAAATCCAACGAATGAGGACTGATCTTTGGGCCTTCACCATCAATAGCTCTATTCATGCACTTAAATACACATGTGTATTTTAGCACCTGGCTGAATTAAAGCTTCAGATAGCAAATCAGGAGATGGCTGCTTGTTTTCAGCCTGCAGAAAAGCCAACCCTTTTTGAGAACTGCACTGATTACCCTAGTTTATAATCTCCTTAATATCACAAGTTCCACAAAGATACATTTTGTTCCCTAGAGCTCCTCAGAAATCAGCTAAACATATGGACTGCTTGCTTACACCTACTACAGAAGGCTGAGTATTGAGGATTTATATATTTTAGTCTATGTGGTGTAAATATGTATAAATTTATATTGTGTTAATTTATGGCATACACTACAGAAGGTTTTGCGTGAGCTACATTGCATTCCTTCCCACGTTTCTGCTGAAATATTCATCTTCGGGTCTTTTTCTCCATGTTTTCCTTAGTCTCGCCACAGATGTTTGGGCAGCTTGTGTTAAAAGGGAGTGTGCCTTAGAAGTACATTTAGGAATTTAGGTGATGAGAATACCAAACTCAAGTGTGTGGCTACAGCCTGATGGGGTTAGCAGGCCTGGTGAACACTCACCAGTGTCTCAGACCTGCCTTCAGATTCCCAGGCAAGCATGGCAACACAGCTTGTGAATTAGCACCACCGAGGCAGACACCCAGCGCACAGAGAACTTCTGTCTCCAGGACTGCCAAACAAGTGCCTGACAAACATTGCGTTCACACACAAAACACGGATACATAAAGCTGCCGTGCCAAAGGAAGGACTGATTCGCGCAAGAACAGGCACCTGTGTATCAACAAACTGCACCCAGCATCAGCACCAGCAGTTCCTCCCATCTGCCTGCATGCAGCTCTCCAGAATGAAAATGTATTCATGTGTCTCAGCCACTCTGAAGTCGATAGGACTCTTTCTGTGGGATCAACAAGAGCAAGGTCAGGCCATTGGGCCGAAACAGAGCCCTTATCTCCCCCTGAGCCCTTATCACAATTCTATCAACACAGTCTTTGTGTACAAGGACTGGCGGTAACCCAGAAGTCCCAGTGCCAGAATGTGGCACCATTAAGAGCCTGATGACTGTCCTAATATCCAGCAAGAAATATGAATTCATACAGAAAACTTAATTAAAGCAACAAAAGGGGGGCCCAACACACCGTTTATTTGCTTAACATTCCAGTTGTGCATCAACACATTGCATTTTACTAACTTACTGCAATATGAAAATGCACAACTACAAAAACAGTACCAGAGGGAGTTACCTGAATAAATAAATCATACACAGTCAAATAAATCTTTCAGCTCTTACAGAGTCCCAAATGCAACACTTACTACTAACTGACAGAGAAGAATGAGTAAGAGGATGTGTCTGCAAATATTTTCTCAGACACAGTTGTGAACTACTTGCATTTTGACCCTTTTCCCCATTCACTGTCCAAAAGCATTTCTATGTTTGTGTTTATGGCAACATACTACAAGATCTTTGTCCAAAGTCCAACACTGCTTCACATTCTCTGGCTAATTCTGGGGAATTCATTTTCTCCTTTGAGGTCCTCTAAGAAAGACACAGTTACAGACATTTTTCTCCATTCCTCTTTACTTTTCTTGTCTATATAGGATCAGGACAGGTTTTAGAAGGTATTCTGATTGCTAAAGCTGCAACCAGTGCTCTTGCCAATCCCACCAGTCACCTCATTCTGCCCTTGAGAATAACAACAAGTCTATCATATCTCCAAGCATCTGCAGATCCTCACCAGATCTGGCCCTGTGCTCTGGGATGGTGAGCGCTCATCAACATGTACATTACCTAATACAGGGCTGCTGATATTTCACAGGGTGATGTTAGAAGAATAAAAGATACAGTAGTAAAGATTTCAGTAGAATTTAATTTAATTTTTCAGGATAGATTTTCCATTACTAGTGCTATAGCTACGCAGCACAATAGCAGATGCACCAAAAATGCTGAAAAAGCGTTTTTGCACAGAGTGGGTGAATAATTCTAATTTAGCAGACAAAATTAACAGCAATTCAATGAGGGTACAGATTACATTACCCTGTTATGTTGTTGTACAAAGGTTTAAAGAGACCATACATTTTGCTGGTTTTATTTTATAAACAGGCCAACTAAAACCTCACATGTAAAAATAATCCACAACAAAAACCACAACCCTCAAACTACTGCCACTCTTCTGCCTCACCCTTGTTTGCCCAACTCCTTCCCAACCTATTGCCCTGGCCCTTCTTGTCATGCTCATGCTGAAAGCATCTCACAATGGAGTCTAAAGTTGCTGAATTCAGGGAAAAGTCATCAGGGCAGAGCATGAAAATAAGCGTTCCCTGGTCCTACTAAATGCTCCTGCCTGACTCTAACTCTCTCCAACATCAAAGAGCTACACAGCACAGGGAAGATGCTGTTTGGCCCTCCTTGCCTAGAGCAATGGAGCCACATTCTAAGCTAGGATCTTGAAACAGTCCTCAGAGAAGAAATAGACAGTAATACAGTTTGGAGTTCTCATGTGGCTGATTTTCCGATTCTTCTACTTTTCTCCCCCTTTCTCCTGGGATTTAAATACTGACTGAAAGATTAAAAACAACAGAAGTTAATAATCATCCTATCATGCTTTAGAAAAAACAGAACACACTCAATGAGTGTTGACGGCTTGAATACTTCAGTAGGCTGAAATATATTCAGAGAGCGTTTCAGTGAATTTAGGTAAATGGGAAAAATTGTTAAGAAAAAAACCCAAAACAATAAAATTCAAAAAAGCAAAATCTCATCTTGGATAATTAACAGCAGAAACAGGGCTAAATTGAAATAAATTATTCAGTGCAAGTACTTCAGACAGCTCTTAAGAATAACACATGGATTCATGGCACTCTTTAGGGGACTTTGTGCCTATAAACTAATTAATAGATCTGACTTCTCCATATGTAGTTTTTCCATCTGTAACAGATAAAGTATGGATAGGTTTCTTCATGTAACAGGAAAAATTAAAACTAAAGTTATTTTTGTAAGTTGTAGAATATTCTCTAACTTATTCAGAACGCAAATGTGTGAAATACCATGACAGAATGGAAATTGATTTTGTAAAATGTGAGAGTGAACGACCGCGCTCTGAAACATGTGGTGCAAAGTCAGAGACAGGGCGCTCGGCTTCCTTCCCCTCCAACCACCGCCCAGGCGTGTCGCAACTCACACGGCGGAGCAAAGGCAGGAGGGCACCTAATAACCCACTCCTTGCTACAGCCAGTGAGCAAGACAACCACATCCAAAGCATTTTCATTCCAAAGCTGAAAGGCTCCAAGCTTTTGGCATCTCAATGTGTTGTACAGTGAGGTTTATTTTTCCTTTGCAAGCCCTTGGACCCTTTGGTTTAATCAACACAGGAGCTGCTCCGGTTATTCCTTGGAGCAGCTACCATGCTGTGCATGTAGGAAAATACTCTACAGCTTCCTAGGGCAAGCAGAGCTGGCATGCAGGAGCTTGTCCAGCCCTTTCAACTGGTTAGAAATCTGTCTGCAGCCATTCCATCCAGCCCAGGATGTGAACATTGCTAGAACTTGGCTGAGAAATAGCTCACTTCTATTTTTGCAGATACCTCGCATTTCATAAGATTAACCTGGACACTTGGATTTCAGAGGCGGCTTTCAAAGTTTTAGCCCAACTAATGTACATCTGTCAGGGGCACCCATTTACAGTAACTGAAGCCCATCTGTGAGGGCAGACAGTCTCTCCCCTGCTTTTCTCTCCCTGCCTGGAGGGCTGGCCAGTGTGGGACGCTGCCATTCACACACGTATTATGATGCCTATTTATTTGTAAAGGCTACTTAAAACAGAGCGTATTAGCAGAAAGTGTCACAGCCTTACATTTCAATATTTCAAAAGCAAGAATTGCTGTACAGCCAAGTCACCATCAACATTCATAAAGTCCCCAAACCTATTCAGAGGTTCAGAAGCGTGGGCAGTTGTTTTATCTGACATCTTTTCTCCCAACACGTCTCATGATTCCCATCAACAAGTTGTCCAACAGTGGTGCCATGCCCAACCACTATCTGTGCCAAGAATTAACACCTCTTAGTCACCTCCCCTCTTATCCCACACCCATCTCCAGCCCATACTTCATCAATCAGCAGCCCAAACATCTGGCCACCTTCACTGGAAACAGCCTCTTATCCAGCCTAATTCCCACACCTCGATGCCCAGCCATGTTCCTGCTCTAGTCTCTAAAAGCAACATTTGCTTGAGTGTGTTGACATCCAATCTCATTATTGACTTTAAGGAGATCATCAAGAAGAGTTTCCTCTACTTCATCTTCTCTTGATGAATATAGACAACAAGCTCTGACATTTACCTTCAATTATCATGAATAATCACTAACTTCTGGAGAAAACCTGGAGATTCATCCAATCTGAAGTTAGGCCTAAACCCAAACTAAATACTCCTTAACATTTTTGGAGACTGTACTCAGATGTGGGGGTTTGATTTCACTTCCCCTGTAAACTGATTCTGCACCCAAGAGTGCTAAGATATGTTTTTATTTTAGCATTTTTTTCTCAGATTTCACTCCTTACAGGGCACTTTCTGCAGAATTGCCTTGTTGTCTCATTTGGGTCAGTCAGAAATACAAAAAACCAACTATTCATGTCTACTTTATTCTCTTTTCTGTGTAGGGGTTTAATTATGGTCTGTTGTTTAGGTTTTGGGGTTTTTTTGCAAACCAATGTGTCTTTTTAACAGCTGGCATTCATATGTTCCTGCCCTTTCTTTGTAGTTATGTGCATCTTCCCTTTGTCATTCTTAATGTGATTTTCCCTTTAGAAGGCTGAGAAAAGAGTCTTACATGCAAGAGATCCAAATTTGTGCTAAAAAAAGAAGACTATGAGAACATTTCAAAAGGAAAAGCAACCAAGGTAGCAAAAGAGTCTATTGTCTCTACTAGCAGTCCCCAGCCATTTAATAGGATGCCCCATATGCAGAACTGGCATGGTCTTTCACACTAACTGTATATCACAAGAATAAATTCATTTGGCGATTAACAAATCCTTCCATTGTTTCATTTACTTTTCTGCTTAAGGAAACAAAATTTTCCTTGGCAGTCTCTCTGATCTGTACTTAGTACACCAGTTAGAGAATAAGACTGAACAAAGCTGTTTGTGTGTGACTGCTCCTCCAGGTGCCGGCACTCCCGTGGCTGAGGTGAGGGCAAATGGGGGCAAACAGGAATCCTGTCTTCTCAGCATTCATCCTGTGTAGGCTGCTCTTATCATGGAGTCACTGCACACCAGGGAGAAAACCGTTCAACAAAACCACCAGCTTCTCCAAACACCACGGGGATATCTCATCTCCACTTACAGCTGTGCAGTTAGTAAACACCTGCTTTGATATCACACACTTTGTTGTTTGTAAACATGCAGCCAGTTTGGTTGGAATGTACATGAATCCAGCCTAAGACCCAGTTTCCAGCCTCGGCCTCTACTCACTGGCCATGCTAAGGGAAAAAAAATTTAAAAAAGGAAAAATAAAAGCAAACCTGTTCTCCCAAGGGACTGGGCTTGTTTCCTACACAGTAGTTTCATAGAGGTGAATCTTTCACTAACCTGGTTGGCTGACACAAATTGTACTGGGAACAACAGGAGGCTTGTCAGACTGTTCCAGCATACAAATGAACGTAACAGACGGGTAGCAATAAACTCACCTAAAGATAAAATTATGATCTTCAGTCATTGAGAAAGATGATAACTTAACCACAGGATGTATAGCAATTAGCTTCCTCAGCAGCCTACAGAAGCAATATATACAAATTACAAGATAATCTTCCGCAATTTGAAACCATTTAGGATCTTTAGCATCATATACTTGGATCAATTTAAATCTTAAAGTTGCTATCATCTTTCCTTCTTACTCAGAGATAAATATATCCTCATTTTCTAGTGAAACACAGAAGATGTTGTTTTTATGTGGCCTTACTGTATTCATTTCTCTTCTTCAAGTTAGCTGGTTGAATTGTTACGTGCTCCTCTGGTTGCAAAGCACAAGGAGCGCTGGCCGCGGCAATACCTGTGTTGGATTGCCCCCAGTGGCGAGGAACTGTAAAAGACTTTGGCAAAGAGAAATGAAAATTTCTGATTGAGAAATACGTCTGCTGGTGGGAGGAAAATAAATGAATAAATAAATAAATAACCCTCTACATGTGGAAATATTTAAGCTTTTATCTATTTCTAGGAAACTGGAAAGGGAGGAGCATGTCTCCTACTCCTAAAGACATCTGCATGGTGGGGATACAGGGAAACTACCACAGCACAAGCAAGGTTTTGGCAAAATAAAGCTTGTCAGAATCACACTGAGCTTCCTGTAGGTCTGGGTCTACTTCTACTTTCATTAAAATTCTGTGTTTGCTTCTGCTATTCCCCTCTGGACATATAATATTTAAAAACTAGCACAAGAACTTGATTCTCTGCAGTGTACAAAGTAGCCAAAGTACTTCTTTCTGTGGTCTTCTTCCTCCTGCCTCATTTTTGACTTAGCATCTGGCAAAACTGGAAAAACCCTGGGACATAAAAATTCCCTTAACTGTGAGTAAGCCCTCATTATTATGTCTTTCTTTGTAAAATGGCCTGTCTGATTAATGCCTGTTTGCATGGAAAATTCTCTCTTCTCCTCTGCTCTCTCCTGCAATTGCTCTGCATTTTAGTGTCTTCTTTGGCAAGGGAGAAAAGCTGGATGCTGGGTTGGCCCCTTTCTGAGATCTGTGGGACTTTTGTTGTTCATTTCTATGGCACCAGGATTTCACCCTTATTCTACAGCCTCCAACAGTGGCCTACCACACCACTTAAAGTCTCTGAAGAAAATGACCTGGCCCAAAGTTGCTATTTAAAATGCCAGCAATTTTGCAAAAGCCTGTTTAATTCATTAGGCTTTCTCCAATCCAGTCATCCTTGTTAAGATGAATCCAGTAAGCTGTGTTCTTTCATGCTTTCTTGCCTTTTAAGTGACAGAAACTTTGCAGACTGAGCACTTACCCCAAACAAGTCTAAAAATTAAAAATCCTTCCCAATTGAAATCTGAGGCTGATACTTGCATATCTGATGACTTTAGAGGGACAGAATCTTTGCCATAGAAAAATGTCTCTTTAAAATCTAGGGCAAGAGAATATCGCTTTTTTACAAATCAGTCTGAAGTTTATGGCAACCAGTAACAGACCTGCAAACATTTAGGGACTTGGCAATTACAGGCAGCTGTCTGGACACTCAGGCAATGGAATTAAACATTTGAGAAATTGAGATTCTATGATATAATCTGGTTATGAAGCTAATTACACCTCTTGTCATTGTTGACAACGTATGATTATAGAGACAAAAATCTTGGTTCTGCTAGTCAAATTCCACAGAGAGGTATAGGCAAAGAGAAGTAAAGGAAACAAAAGAAATCAAAACAACTTTCTCCTCATTTAAGAAATAACTACCTGAGTCCAGGAAAAAAAAAGAAAAAAAGAAAAAAAAAAAATCACATCCAACAAGACCACTGAAGTTCCCCTAAAATGCTAAAGGAGATGATACGTGAATAAAAAGGAATACAAGGCTATTTTCAATTAATCTGTAAATAATCATGTAAAGTTGAAGCTTCCAGAAAACTAGCATGGAAAAAAAATTATGAAATAAAATCTTGAACATAACACACAGTTCCAACTTTGCAAGTAAGACGATACATTCCAGTACATCACGCAGATGCCAAGGGTTCTCTCAGACAAAAGCACAGCTCTTTTGAGAATCAGAAGTCCTTTTTAGAAGCAACAACTGAATTCACTACCCTTTGTGATCTGCAGTCTCTTTGCTCCACATGTGAAGCAGAAAATACAAAGCAAAATACAAGCCTTCTGTATTTTCCACAGTGTTGCTCAGTCTGTATGCTGAACCCTTCGCAGCTGATTTTAAACTTTGTTGGAATGAATATTAATTTCTCAAATTATTACACCATAAAATCGTGCATGTCCTGAAAGCTATGGCTTATTTTAATAATGAAATTAAAAAAAAACAAAAAAACAAATGACTACCAAATGTATTTCCAAAACAGCAATTTAATTTTTGATTTTTTTTCTGACAAAAATAAACCCCAAAGTCTAAGGAGTCTGTTTCTTGCAAAACTGAAATTTTAAACAAGTCTGAATTTTTTCAAGATCATAAGTTACTGCACTAATGGAAAATTTTCCGTGACCTTACTAAAAAGGAAAATTCTATTATTTCTGTTTGTAGAGAAAATTGAGAGCCAGAAGAAATGAACAGCAAAACAAATAACTTGTTTTAATAACTTGCGTGCACACACACACGCTTCTGAAAAATTTACTAGAAGAAGGAAAAGTTCATGATTTTAGAGCTTTTGTTCAGCAAACTACTACAAAATGAAGGACACAGAAGCAGCTACAGTGAGATTCTTTCATGGTTTGAGAATTAATATTCTATGCTGGCCCCAAAGACCCTGCAGGTCATGCTACAAAGTCTACCTGGCTGCCCTGACTCACACATCTTTATGGCAAAAGGTAAGGACAGTGACATGGCTTGCTCCTCCTGTTACTTTAGTATTGTATATTTTATTCATTCTTGATTTATCTAAAAGTGACCTGGACACTCAGCTTAATTTCTTTATGCCCCATAAATGAGAAAGGTACTTAAGTTTCTCTTGGTATGATTATCCTTATCACAAATAATTTCTTCTAGCCCATGGCAGATGGACAGAAGAGATAGGAAAGAGACCAGATTACTCTGTTCCTGATAATGCTACTTCCTCAGTTTCTTTATATTGATACTGCTGCTAATGTTTTCTTTCCAAAGCCACAGAAGAAGCTAGTAGTTGCAAAGAATAAAATGAAAACTACACTTCGAAATGATATACTTCTCTTCTGATCAGAAACCAGTCAGCCCATATAAATTGTACTCGTGTCTTTGAATTTAAAATGTGACTGTACTCAGTCTCCAGAAAGCATAATTGAATTTGGAATTCACAAAGCAAAAGGGAAAAGATGGTATGTTAACATTACAACCTCTAACAACCTCTGTCAGTGTTTCAAATCTGGAAACTGCTATTCTTTTAAGCAAGACTAATAGTTATGGAAGCAACACAGGTAGACTGTACTTAAACTAAATTGTGTATGATTCGTATTCTGTTCACTCAGAAATTCAACATAAATGTTAGAAACTTCAGGGAAAACAGGGCAGAAATGTGCTCAAGTATGCTTATGATGATCAGATTGTAGAAAAGTTGCATGTGCACCTCAGCCACTTACACACCCACAGGACAACAAAGCCTATCTGGTAGTGCTGGCAGCTAACTTCTAAAGAGCATTTAAAGTGTGATAAAAGATAAATCCATATTTTTTTCTGTGAATAATAATCTTATCCTCTGACCATTGAAATGTGAGCTGCCAACAGCTGGGCACACATAGAGCCTTGAAAATGCCATTCCCTTTCATAGTTGTAAACCAAAGCAATAAATAATTTCAGTAAGATCATTTTCTGTCTTCTGATTGTTCCTACAAATAAAGAAAGGCATGGGCCTATCCCATTTTCAAACAAATACAAAACAAAATTATGGGATTTAACAACAATAATTTAATTTCTATTAACCATGGCACAACATTAACATTTTCCTCAAAGCTGTAGCAAAAACAGCTTATGCAAATTTTCCATGTGTGGGGGGTTTTTTGTGTCTGTGAGATGCTGAGACTGCTTTCATTAAAGCAAATTCAAAAAAACACTTCCCATATGAATCAGAGTTTCATATTTAAACTGCAGGATTCCTCATTTAATGGTTTACTTGTTGACTGAATTAATATGGATGTTTAAGCAAAGGTGGGCCAACCAGGAAAACAGCGTAAGAAGACAGGGAATACATTAAAAAACAGAAACAGGGAAAAGTGAGACTTAATCAGTATAGAGCCAGAGCAAAAAGAAACAATACGAGAACATGTACTTTTTTGTCCCCTTTTTTCCATCAAAATCAATTTTTGATAGGCTTCCACGCCCTGTGAAGTAAACACAAGCTTTGAGGCAGGACTGTAAGAACAACCTTGCTTAGAGCCACTGTCAAAAAGTGATAAAAGACAAAGTACACGAGTTTCAGCTGCAGTGGCTGGTCTTGGCACTGCCAGTGCACCTCGTTCAAAAATCTGCATTAGTGAAGCCAAGTGTTCAAAATGTCCTTGCAGTTGATACTGTAGCTTTTTTGTCCATGAGCTACATGGTGGGCATCCTCTTGGAAAGATGGTAGGGTAGGTAGGAAACTGGGTGGTAAGGCTGGTGCTGCAAAACAAGCCACTTGCTGAAGCTGGGTCACCAGGACCAAGAGAGTTCCTCATGGGGCAACACTGACAAACCTGTGAGATCCTAAAAAAACACAGCAAGAGGGTACAGAGAGCAGATATGGCACACAGACCATGGACTCAGCATCCCTACATACAGAGCTGAAGGGTTGAATGGCAGCTCTAGACTCCATTTCATGCCTTTCAAAAGCTATAACGAGCTCCAGATGTCAAGACCTCACTTGTAGATGCCCAATGTTTGCTGGACACCCAGGAGTCAGGAGCTCAGTCAGTAGCCAATATTTTTCTACACATTAGGTGTGAGCTTGGTACAATTGTTACCTCTGAATGCCTCTCTCATTGCAATAGAGTCACTTTACTGACTCAATTTAATAGGATTTGAACTTGCTGCTGTTTTCTGCCAAGAAATCAGAATCTTTCAGCTTTCTGTGCACAGGAACAGAGATGTTAAAATTAGCCACAAGCTGTATATTGCTCCCTGAATACAAGAGAAAGGTACAGAAATTTGCTGCACAAAAGCACTTAGTTAAAACATGAATCCAAAAGTAACAGATTTAAAGAAAGTGTTCTCTGGTTTGCTAAGACAACTATGGTGCACATAGATATCACACGAATAGTGCATGTTCAGGTTTTGTTTGAGAACTCCTGTAAGATCACAGTAGATAGTACTGTTACTTATTTCAGCATCTTACAACCAGCACTGAGACGCTTTTTAAGCTGTGAGGCACAGATCACACAGTCACTTTCTATGCCTCTTATTGTTTCTGCTGGTGGAGTAGCCATTTCAGCTGTCACCACTTCAGTTAATCCCTGTCCCATTTCTGAGGCTGTTGGAGTAGCTGAGTAACTTCCACCAGTGCAGCAGGTTCTAGCCATCATTGTTAAAGAATGAGAAGGCAGAGAAGAAAACACCCTCAGAGTTACTGCTCAGTCAGATTCTGTTCAAACTAACTGCTGCAAAACCAGACCTTACAATATTCCAAATAGGTTGTTTCTGCTTCCCATTCCTAGGCCAGTAGAGGCACCTGAGCTATGATATTCACGTGTCTTACCATGCTGGGGACTGGGGACAGACTGTGAAATCGGAAGTGTGTAGTGAGGACACTCACTAGCCTGGGCTATCCACCCGTGGCCCAGCTGAGATTTTCTGCCCACAGAGAAGTAGTGAGGGGGGCTGCCGGGCCAGGGAGCCTGCCGGGCTCTGTCCTGGGGGAACGCCTGGGGCCTCTTGCCAGCGAGGGGCTGGGCCCCTTCCTGGCAGAGCTTGCCGCTTTTTTTTTTCCTAGCAGAGCCATTGAGCCATGCCAGCCAGAGGCTATATTTGCACCAGGAGCGATTATAAGGTGGAGACCAGCACCGAGAGTAGCCCCGTGGTCGGTGCCAGGGGTGACCCTGAGGCCAGGAGTGGCCATGTGGCCGCCGCCACTCCAGACTGGGAGCAGCCAAGTGGCCAGGATGGGAGCGGCTGAGGCAGTGCCACATGGCCACAGCCACCTTGGTATGGCTCACAATGAACTTTATTTGCTCAGACACTTTGAGCCAGCTTTGCTGTGGACAGAAGGACAAAAACATCGACAACAGCTTTTCTTGATTTCTTGATTTTTGGCACGGCTCGCACGATGCTGGCAGAGACCACGTGGCCAACAGAGAGGCACAGTGGGCCATGTTCCCGAAGCAAAGCTTGGACCAGATTAACCTCTCAGTGTTGCAAGACTCCATAAAAACTGTTTCAGTCAATGATAAAGCTTGACTCTGAGGTCAGTGAAGAAGAAGTTAAATCTAGATGAGGGGATTGAAGAGATGCCTTGAGTTTGGACTAAAATTCTTTTGTAAAGCTATGGAAAAGGTGTATTTGATATATCAAACTTTGGTGGTTTTCCCTGTGACTCATAGAAACGCATTGGGGGGATGCAGCATTCTGGCACAACTGTGAGCCAAGACACTAGTATTTGAAGCAAATAGATATTGCTGTGATCCAATGAGAAACTTGAACAGAGAGAAACGAGAGAGATGAGAAACTCTGCCCTAGAGATAGTAGTAGAAAACCTCTGTTCCCAGAGATGGATGAAGAAAACTTTATTTTATGCTAGAACAGCTCATCCTTAAAAGAGCACACCAATAAGCTGATATGGCCCATGAACGCAGCTGTGGGAAAGCTGCAAGAAATGGGAAGAATTTTCACACTGCGAACAAGTTTTCCTTTTCTGGACAGATGATTCATTGGGATGTTAAAGCCACAAGAAAATTGTTTTCTTGTAGAGAAGTCTCCATAGCATGGCAAAAGAAGCTCTTCTCCCAAAGTGAACTGAAGAAAGACTGGGAAATAATATTCTAGGATAGCAACACAATCAAACTGGACAAGCAGACCCAAAGAAAAGTGAGTGACTTGCCCAGAAATGTGTTTTTACAGTATTTAACAGTAGTAAGTGTTATTTTAGAGGTAGTAAACTGACTGAAAGTTGCAAGTTTTATCTTTACATTGTCAGTGAGAAAGCAAAGAGAGTGTGTAAGAGAAGAGTTCTGAAAGTTTGTTCTGATTTTCTTATTATTTTTCTTTTAATTCTGTTAATAAAGTTTTCTTTATACTCTTTCAAATTTAGACCTGCTTTGCTTTTTTCTTTAAATCCTATCTCACAGCAGAAAATAGACCTACCACAGTCCTGCAGCCTGGAAACCTTATTGCTGCCTTTCCCCTTCTCCCTGACCACCTTCTTTCAAGAACTTAGGACACTTAATAAACCCTATGCCACCGTCAAATTTGGTTGAAACATTCTAAGAGTTCATAAAAGATTAGTTTCACCATGTGGAAGAAGAGATTAACAATTAATACTGTCTGTCCTAATGCATAATGATTTTTTCATTAGGAAGCAAGTCTAACAAAAAGATATAAACATGTTCCTGCTGTATTAACAACCACTTACAGGCCAATTTATGCTTCTGGTTATATAGCTGTAAGCACAGAACCACTCTGATTCACCAATTAATTTCAGTGACAGTGAGGAATAACCTGAAGCACCAAACCATACTGACATATACACACCATACAAGTACTGCAGTTCTCTGACTAGCAGGCAAGAGTGCAAGTTTATCAGAAACAATGGGGGCAGCACATATTAAATCTCTGAATGACTCCTCACTTGTGTCTGGCAAATTTAAAACATCTGAAATAGCAGGTTAGAATTAGGAGTACAGTATGCCATGTCTTAATTTTCCATTTTTAGCAGCACACTAGAAATAAGAATATTTATACATATCCTAGAAAAATCTGTATTCTGCTGTCTGAGGTACAGCATTTTCACAGGACATTGCTAATCTAACAAACATCACAAAGTGAACAAAGCAAAATGAATTTCCTTTGTTACTGACTACTGCTACATTATAATAAAAGAATTTTAAATCGAGTTCATTTTGTTCAGCCATTGTTTTATGTCTACTTTTGTATTCTATTGGATTAGAACAGATTAATTTGTTTGAGTTTTCTTCCTAGACACTTTTCATGTCCTGGCTCAGGAACAAGGCTCCGTTTTAAAAAAAGAACAAGGTCTCAACATCTTCTATAATTTTCTCTGTCATGCTACAGTTGCTTTGAAAAAAAAAATCTTAACAAGTTTAATATTTGGACTTATACTAGCTGGCAAAGTAAATTTCTCAGTAAATGACAACACTTCTTCAGATAGTTGTCTTCAGCCCATTTTTTAACACTTTATAGCACTGCATTGCCACAGGCCCCAGAACATTTATTCTAGCTAGTTAGCTGAATTCTTGCTTCTACCTCTGCACTGACGGTTCTGACAGTAAAACCTGTTACTGCCAATGGGAAGCCAAGATGTGACAATTTTGAAGAAAAAGCTTTATGAGCCCTCTCCTGACATAACATACTATACTTCCACTTGCCCTGAAAGCCACTTTGCTGGTCAGGCAGTGCTATTGTCTCCTATGAAGGCAGGGAAGCCAGTCCCAGATATGCAGCTTCTCCTAACTGTGAACTGGGGGAAATTGTGCTGTAACACTTCAGCAGGTGCTCATCTGCTGGGGCACATGGGCACCCTCTTCTTGTCTGACCTAAGGGCTCCTAAGAACACAAAACTCCCCCAGGCAGCCTGCTCATCTTGTGTCCCTAATCAAGTGGGTTGTTGACCTTTCATTTCATCAGCTGGAAGCCAGCAGGCAAGTAATGAGAAGCTTCCTCCACAGCAGGTCCCGGCCTGTGTTGGCTACACAAGCTACAGTCCTCAGCTGGGCTGTAGCAGGAAGAGGGAAATGGCTGAAACTCTGTACTTAAGGAAAACAGAAAGGGTTCCTCTCCATGCCATCTCAGGCAAACCATCTATCCTACCTTCCAGCTGCCGCCTAAAGATAATTGCTTTTATCTGCTGTTTCTATCACAATGCTTTTCCAGTGGTCACCAAGACCTGGTGCAATAGGGCCATGCTATGGTTTGGAGTCTCCCAGTCCTACTCTCCTATGGGCAACAATAACAACTGGAAGCAAAGGCATTCTTTTACTGGGTCACTTTAAAACCCATGCACTGAATATACGTGTTCTCCAGTAGATTCAGTAGGATTTCCTGCAGCACATTCAGCAGTGCACTTTTACCCACAGTAGCTGGCATTTACACTAGCCTGATTTCCATGAAGATCAGTCTGATTCCTTCCTAATAACGTAAGAGTCACCTTGGATGACAGGTATTAGTCAAGAAATTAATTAATCATACTAGAAATTTTGGGAAACAATATTCTAGGATAGCAACACAAATCAAATTGGACAAGCAGACCCAGAGAAAAGTGAGTAACTTGCCCAGAAATCTGTTTTTACAGTATTTAACAGTAGCAAGTGTTATTCTGATACAGGGCAAGGAAAGAAAATTGTAAGAATTACATACTAAGCCCAGAAAACACAACAACCATGTCCTGTTACCATTTCTTAAAGTCATTAGTTCCTTTCCCTGTGAAAAGTAACACTGAAAACTCCCCACGCTCTAACACAGTAATGGCAGCAATTCCTTGGCATCCTGTTCATGGATCACTGTCAACTTTCTGAATGCACTCTGGGCTACCACACTGCCTTGTAACACCAACCTTTTAAAGCTTGCATAGCTTTGCAAGCCGCTAGCGATCTGTGAAGCATAGCTGAGAATCACTGCTCTTGATAATGTAACTTCAGCAAATCTCCAGTGGACTAATGACAGAGCTGCCTACACCCAAGGTCAAATTGCTCTGCTGGCAACAATTTTGGTATTTGATTTCTAAAGCTGAGGCAAGTGGAATGATGACAAATCCAGTACTTCTTTGCTTAGAGGTCATTCACTAAAATACCAAACCACTAACTTCAGCTTTAACTCCTGGGATTTGAGTCAGTGGCTCAGTCTGGAGTGTCTTGCTGTAGCAGTGGCAGCCTTGAGGAAAGCGACAAGCTCTATCCTAAGCCTTCTCCTGGAATCAGATTGCACAGTAACAAGGAATTTCTGGCACTGTGGTACAGTAAACAGTTCTCCCATGTCCAGGATATAACACCAGAAGAGATGATAATAAATAAGCCACTTCAACAGGGCTGTGAAAAATGATCCATGACATATCTGTAGCGTAGCAAATATCATCTCAGAACGGGCTTGTCTGGATGCCTACAGGAGAGCACCAACTGTCTGGCTCAAGTTCGCAGCCTGCTCGTGGTACGGCGCTGTGAGCAGATTGGTGACTGACTAATTCTGCACAGCGGTTCCCTACTGACAGAGTGCTCCTTCCAGCTATCAGCGTCACAGTGGATCAAACGGGCTGTCACAAACCTGTTTAGCACCTTTCCCAAACTCCAGCAGGTATCCAGCAGTAGCTATCCAGTATGGATCTAAGCACACGGTGTCAGCTCTCTGGTAAGCTCGACCAGTGCATCTCATTCAGGACAGAATTACAGCCCTCATGTATCCTGACATCACCACAGATCCATGGGATTAGAAGTGCAGCTTGTTACATCAAAAGTCTCCCTTCGTGATCCCTTTAAGAGCTGTTCACAAAAGCCATCTCCAGCCTGGTTCTTTCCACAGGCAGTGGTGAAGTGACCCGATGGAGAAAAAGGTCGTCCAGAACAGAAGTCCAGCCTGATCATCCAAGAGGCTTTCTCTCTGTTCACTGCTATGAAGCCTTTGCAAATACTCCTTCCTTTTATGCTGCCTACCTCCTAAGACTTTATCTCAGAGTATTTGATGTTTCCCTTGAAGGCCCTTTGCCTCAAGTAATTTGGTTTTCCAATAATTATATATTTTATCAAATATACATACACATACATATATAATTATTATAAAATATATAGGCCTTGCTGTTGTGAAGAAAACTTGAAAGTATGAAGTCCAGAGATTTAAAAAAAAAAGAAAATGGAGAAATCAAAAGGCAAAATAAAACAAACAAGAAATTACCTCAGCTTCTTTTAAAGCCAAGCTCATGACATGTCATGCCTTTACAATAGCAATACTAATCTGTTTTACCACAATAGTCTAAGAAATAATTTTAAATTTGAAATGCCTTGTGTCCTTATCCAAAGATTTTTTTAATAATATGTTTGATTTTCTCAAATTCTCACATTTATTAGAATTTCATTTTATTTGTCATTTTAAGACAAAATTAGCTTTTGACAGCAGGTTAGGGAAAACTCTGCCTCCTTTTGATATCTGCACATGTAAGAATTGTAATCAGTTTTCCCAAAACATTATGAGTATTCCCAGTTGCTTTAAGTCACAATTGCTTTAAGTGAAAAGGGACTTCCAAAAGGTGCAAAATTCTGTTCATTCTAAACAAGCACCCAGTAAAATGACCATTTCGGAAGCCATTTCCTTATCTTTAAGGTCATATCTAAAATTCTGGATGTTGCTCAGAAAAAGAAGCAGTCTTAAGTACATGCTGCCTTGTTAAATGATTATTTACCCAACATTACATTAATATTTTAGGTAAGTTCCTATTTTCCTTCACCTGGATAATATTCATGGAATTCCTCTTGTATTCTACTATGATCACTAGATGAAAAGAGGGAAGCCGCTCCAATGATTTAGAATCATTCATTTTTCCACAGGAGCAGATGATTCAATACCGGAAGTTTACCCTACAACCATTACATTTGAGGAGAAGAGGACTTTATTTCACTGTTGGAGCTCTTTGAACTACCTCAGACCAGATTTTTAAAAATTAATGTACATAACTACTTTTAACTCCCATTTCTCTGATAAGAGTGAATTAATGGACCTTATATTTAGTTCTTGGAAGAAATTTTGCAAGGGGATCCCCCATACTACAGGCTGCTGTTCAGTCAGTAGCAGTAACTTGCACAGCACGTGAACAGGTCTCCAGCTCATGATCTGCAGACAAGGAATCAGCATTTCTGGGAATGCCATATCTTGCCCAAGCAGGCAAGTCCTAAACTCTGTAACAATCTCCTCTTTGTCTGGTGGAGATTCAGGTTACAACATCAAGAGTTTTCCAATTTTCTGTAGCATCAGAGGAGGAGAGCAAAGCAATAACCAATACAAATAGGAACTCCTGATCTGTTTTCCTGACTCTGTGTGCTCTGTATCTTAAATGTCGTACAACAAAGGACCCTTAAGACATGGGACCACAGAATATAGAGGAGATGAGGATATAACACAAGGTCTTTCTTCTGCCCTGTATTTTTCACACATCACTTATATAGTATTTTGAGAAATAAAAAAATACTCATTTTATTTGACATCATCTGTGGACCACAGAAGTCTGTTCTGCATACAGTCTACATTTTCTTACATTAAACTATTGATTCTCTTAGTTCCAACCTCTGGTTCACACAAATCACAGCCTTCTGGTTTTTGACATTAAAATCTGAATATGATTAGCAGAGCATTGATGCAATCAACTTTCAGCCATTCAAAATGTATACAGGGACATTTTGTTTTCTGTTACTTTTTCTAGACTTATTGTTATGGTGAATAGCATTCTTTATTTACCCTCAAAAGGAGGATGAAGAGTCTCCCAAGGGGAAAAAGGAACTTCCTAATACAAAAATATAGCACTAGAGAATACAGGCCTGGCCCACATATAAACAGATAGACATGACATGTAAGAAACAATGGGAAAATGCTTTTTCCCTTGGTTACTAAAGGTCATGAGCAGCGGTGTACACTACTCAAGCTTTTCCCCTTTTCCAAGAGGAAAACAGAGGAAACTTTTATCTCCAGTCACATTGTTTGATCTTACTGTACTACCTGAATCCTACAGTAGTCTGTGACATAATATGGTGTCCATGCACCTATACACACTCACAGCAGCAAGACTTTGTTGATTGTCACATAATTAGGTTACCCATATTCCATAACCTAAATTGGTATTCTTCATACCACTGGTTAATATATAAATCTGACACACAAATACACAAAGATCTTGAGTAACTGGTAAACACTTGGTCTGCTTAGCCACAGTGGGCTTGGGGCTGCCACAGCTGTAGGACTGTCTGTATGCAAGCTAAAGATGCTGAAAGGTTAAAGTGTGTACATACCAAGTCAAACAGCTCTGCTGTGAAAGAAAATAGGGCAGTTCCATGTGTGTGGGAATATGAGTTTCAAGACAAGGCTATAATTCTAGTAGGGAAGTCCTCCAAATGGGCAGAGTCACTTCAGCAGCTGGCTGTAAGGGTAGAATTTTGTTCAAGATTAAGGCACTTAATATGCAGTAAGTGTATGAATGCCTACTACAAAGGAGACCTACTCAATACAGTCAGTGAAGCTTCTAGAACAATTCTGCTGACAGCTGAGAAGTGTCTGCTCCAAGGTAAACTAAATCACATCATTCCATAAACTCCATTGATTTAACTTCCATTGACTACAATGGGAACAGGATGGGAACATAATTTTGGTTCTAGAAATTTATATATAAGTATCTACAGTTGCAGTAATTCTCTAAAAACCTCATCTAGAGTTTTGATCTGGGACAAAATTCTGCTCCAGTTGGCAGAGGAACTCCACATGGATGGATGACTTGCAGAACCAAAGGCTGTGTTAGGATTGTGAGATTTAACATGTGGATGCACACAGTGAACAAAATCTCCGGGATCATCAGTGAACAACTTGCTGCAAGTGTTGGCTGCACCACTGCAAGAGACATAAACATTGGAAACTGCTTGTTTCCAAGAGACTCTGGTAAAGAGGCACTCACATGAGTGACTTTATTTAAAGCAGGGTTCAGAACATTTCCATAGTTGCTGGGTTTGGCCATGCTGACTTAGACTGACAGCCTGGCCAAAGAGTCCCATGGGTGCTTGCAGATGCATGCAGGTGTGGGAATGTAATACTGGGTACTCAGATCTAGTGAACAGCTGGAGGCAGCCTCAAGGACAACATTCCCTTTACCTCCAGTAGAGCAGCACGTGTGTAAGTCTGCAATGTGTGAACACCATCTCTGCACCTTTCTCACAGCTGCACTTACACCTCCTGCTCTATCTCAACAACAGTAGCAGTTCTGACCAGAGGTCCCAGTAGCTGAATTCACAGTGCTACCCACAGCTGAAGTCCCACTGAAATACCAGGATCAGTATCCAAAGCATCAGGGTAATCCAGGGGTAACTAGATCTAGAAACATACAGAAAAAGATGACAAGATGCATTTGAATTTACTGGTTCCTCCTCTTTCTTTCCTTGCCAATCTCCTTCTTGTACAAGAATATGTCATCAGTCTCATAATTACAACACCTACATCCCTATTACCATAAGAAAAAAGCAAGGTAGATGCCCTTTATGTGCCCTCTCCAAGCCCTCTGCATGTATCATGCTACTCCCCTAGACATAATGGGCCAGAGTTAACCTGTTTCCTCACCTGACGCCTTTGTGACAACCCTCAGCAGACACTGTCTGCAAAAGCCTTTTCCCTGCAACACAGCAGAGCCAGCCTGCAACAGATCTATTCATAGAGCAACAGAGACAAATCTTCTCAGGATTGGAGGCTCCTAGGTGAGCAGCGACAGTAACTGATCCAAATGTTTTCCTTGTATTATATGATCAGCAAGAATGTGTGTTTTCATTTGAGTTTTTATCCTTTGGTTCTCTGCATCTGATAAATACTGGCAAAGCAAATGTTAAGATGTCAGCTCTCTCTCCTAAGAAGTGATTGACAGTCCCTGAGTGCTCTGGGCTTTTTATAACCAATGTGACTGACAGCTTTTAAGTGGAAGCACTTTGTGCAAGTTTCAAATGTTAGTTGTCTGCACGAATAACACGGAATATTGGCTTTTCTTGTATCTATCTAATGGCATTTCCTCCTGCGCCAGCAGCCGCTCTAAACCCTCAGTTGTTAAAAGAGGGGGAAAAAAAGTCTGTGTTCTCTGCTCTGCACATTTCCAAAGCTCTCAGTGTAACAAAAGGCAGAATAAACCAGTGCCTGTACTTGCATTTCAAAGCAGTGCAGCAAATAATTCTTTTCTCTCTGTATCAGGCTTAGTTAAAAATGATGGTGTCTTGTATAGTAATACTTCTATTTTATTATCTTCAAGCACTCTGCACCAAAAATGCTATCAAGAAATCCAACAGTATTATTACTCTGTCAATGCAGCCAATCAAAGCACTAGCAATCATACTGAGTCCAGGATATCTCTTGCCCTGCCCCTCTAACAACTAAGGAAAACAGATACACTGAACATTAGACAGAATTTAATGCCCATACCAGAAACGTACATGCTACTTCCCAAAAAAATGTGCCAAAATTAGCATTTTGTACAATTCTGCATTTGAAGTCTAAGCATAGATAAAAGTCAAAATAGGGAATTTAGTGTGTGAAAAATTGTTTGATTAAAGGTACCTGGTTTTAGTTTGCAACAGGCAAACAATTTAAGTGTTGTTAATAAGCACATTTCAACTGTGAGAGTAACATGTAGAAATGTTACTGGTCCTTCTACCCAGCAAAGAGACAGAAGGTTTGAACAGTGTTCATTTACTGAAAAAGTTTCCCAGAATGGATTTGAAGTAGAAGGAGTTGAAGGACAACCCGTTTTTCAAAGCTCCAGAAATATCCATCATTTCATGTATACTTCTACACTGAAGGACTTTAATTTTGTATTTCTTCTACCCTGTGTAACTCTGGAAATGTTTTCAATGTGAGCACTTCAGTGTGAATTAATCAAAAAACATCTTGTGCTTTCTGAATAAAGTAAGAGGAGAGAGGCTTTACATAAAGGTAGGCCACTCAAGATTAAAAAGTCCATTATCACAGAAAAATCAAAGAGTGAGATCCCTTTGTCCTTAGCCATCATGACGAAGAACAGGTGAAGGTGCACTCCCTTGAGTGTTTCATTTTATGATACTCAGCTCTCAGCACATTTATCACCCCTATCCAAAAGTCTATGTGCTGCCTGACAGCAGGGAAGGCACAGGCTGAGCCACCAGCCAGCAGGACAGAGTGACACTGTCCCTAGTGCTCTTCTCCCCTGACTGACACAGCCTTGCAGCTCACGTGGATGATGCAGGGCATGTATGAGAGAAACTTGCTCTTCAGTTCCCTCACAACTTGCTGAAATGCACCTCTGCCTAGAAATGACCTTGGGGGCTCAGGAAAATGAAGCTGCAGAGGTAGTGAAAACAGTAGGGCACTATTTAGATCTTGCTATGCCACAATAAAAGGATTACCGTTGGGATATGGAATGGACCTTTCCAAACCTGTAAACAACACATTCCTCTTAGTGGAGAATCTTTGGCTTCTTACAAAAGAGAAGCTAATCTTATACTAAGTGATATTCATCTCACTTTAATGGCTAAGGAGCACGATTTTTATAGTTACCTTACCTTATTCAGTTACATGATTTCAGTGCTTTTTCTTTTAAGGAATCTAAGTAGTCATCATTCATTAACTGTACAACATAACCTACTCAGAGAGTAATACAATTTCCTCTTCAGCTTCTCATTTTTCTCAACTTTAATGCGGCTGTGTAAGATTCTCCCCTCTCCAGAGGGCAGACAATAATCAGGTTAGGTTGGTATCTTTATGACACTGACCTTAAAGTTCACTTAATTTTTTCTCCCGTCCTCCCCCACCAGAGCCTTTCTGAAGTCCTCTCCAATACATTTTTTACTGATGAAAATATCTAAAAATAGAAAATGGACACAGATTAATAATTTTACCTCAAAATTTATCAGTATGCAAAATAAACAAATTACTGCCCAGCAAATGTAGAAAGATACTTTAATATTTAGTATCAACTGTGTTCATTAATTTTCTTTCTCTTTATAAAGAAAAAATTTATCCTGGTAAAAATTGGAAAATAGGTAGAATACTATTTTCATTTTATTTAAAGAAAATAAGGGAAGTCACTTCATCCTCCTAAGATAGAAACTTCTCTAAGTTTTGAGAGCACTGCTTTATTTATATTGGTTTTAGGTACTATAAACAGTTAAGAATTTTTGTGTTTTCTCTGAGTAATTGACTTAAACATGTGCAGCAACATTGATTAGTCTAAGCCACACTATTTCCTGGAAGTGTTTTCTATATATCTAGGTCTTTCAGGCTGCAATTTACTAGTGAGCTAGTGAAAGTTCTACAGAACTACAAGTTATTTTCACAAATTTCCAAAACCTCCTGCTCCCACAAACAAGTGGTAGTAAAAGAGGAAAAGGATGTCTACACTTGCGTGGGTAAAAAAAGAAAAAAAAAAAAAAAAAGAAAAATTTTCCTATGGATATAAGTGTTTCAAGTTTCAACATGAAGTAATTTGAATTTAAGATACTTTTAAGTTCCTTCCTCCTCAAACTGTTCACTTCATCACTAATATGTGCCACCTGCATTTTTAGAGGCTGGAAACCAGGATTAGATCTGACAGCATACATTTGCTAAAATAACACATTCATATATTTTACTTGTTATATTAGCTAAAATTTACCTAGCAATGATTTATTCCAGAACACTGCACTTGGCATTTACTAGACACACTGAATACTGCCAAGGTTAGCTACACAGGAGTTTTCTCTGACTCCAACCTTCCTTCCAGGGGAATATTATTAAGATGAGAAATCCATACTTTGTATTGAGCATTTGATGATTATAACACAATCAGCAAATAAGATGCTCTTCTGAGATTACTTCATTATCCCTCCAGTAAAAGAAAGCTGCTCTAGAAAGTACATAATATGAAAAAGAAAAGATAAATCTAGATTTTCACAGAATTCTTCAACTCACCGTAACAAAACTTCAGTTACAGGAAAGTCAGTGAGCTGGTCAGTAGCAGACTATGAATTCCTGAGCCATGAAATGGGAGAAGATAAAGGCTTTTCAAGCCCAGCGATGTTTCTAAAGCTGAGACTTTCACCTCTATATAATGAAGCTGGAAGAACAGGTTCCAGTACTGCACTCAGTAAGAGGAGAACTTCCAAAGAGATGTGGTATAAATAAACATGGAATTAAGAAATTTGCCTTTGTTTTGTGGTGTAGCCATGCACTGCTGCACAGGATAGTTCCATACACCCCCAAGTATGTGACTTTGGAGGACGGTAGGTCTATGTACCCAGTCTCTGTCAGGTAGTCTGAACAGAGCATGTTATCGTTCAGTTTTGTTCTGGTTTTTAGCGATGAAATTCCCTTCATTCTTCAGAGTGGGTTTTGTCTGGTGTAATCTGGTATTGTTCACAGACAGTGACATTTCTGCATGACAGCGGGCTTACACAAAGGCTCTGTGTCCTTCCTGACTCAGCGAGGAATATGGTAGGGCTGGAATGAGTCGGCCTGTTTGGAACTGCTCAGGGACCACAGAATTACACAAAGAATGTCTGTAGTGACTCAGAGATGTTGTGCTTGCAGAGGCAGTTGGGACTAACCTTTCTTTGGTGAATGCCTGGTGATGTGTTTAAGGTGCAGCAGGGATTAGGAAAAAGAATCTTAGGCTGACAAGGGATGAACTGGAAAGTTCAGTAACAAACACTGGCAGTTTACAACCTTAACAGGATTTTTTTATCCCACAACCAGCTATGTTATGTAAAAGAGAGAACATATATATAATTCAAAAAGGTATTAGAAAGCTAGGATTTCAAATCATTGGTGTTTTTTTAAAATGTTCCTGCTTCCCTGTTCTCTTCTCTTTACATATCCCAGATCTGTCATATCTGTAAAAAAGGAAATAAGCGTAAAAAATTCCTGTCGTTTGGGAAAAAATTTAATTAGTGTAATGTAATATTCTCTTGCTAGCCGCCAACAGCCATAACAGCTGTTTAGCTGTAACAGCTTCCTGATCCACTTTTCGAGGAACTCATTCTTGAGCTGACATGTTCTAGGGAACAATACCTATGCTCAGGGCTTCTGGAACCTAGTTTTAAAGTGGTAGATAACTTCAGCTTGGTTACCTTTTGACAGGCCTATGAATTACATACAATTCAACCCCATGAACTGGATGCTCTGATTATTACATGGCCAGCTGTCTCTGTAGAGTTACATTTTCTTTACTATGCATCTCCACTAATGATTCTTTTCATAAGAATATTCCTGGGGAGCTTTCAATCCCATAGTGATATGAGCAAGGCTAGGTACACACCTCCAAGTTACAGCTCAAAGAGGCCTGAAAGTTATGTAAATTATTACTGCACTCAGCTCACATCTTCAAATTTGCCTTCAAAACTATAAAATCTAGGAACAATTGTTATTAATTTATTTTTCTTGTTGCTCACACCATGGCAGAGGATCCCAGAACATGGAAAATATGTCTGTTGGGTTAGCACGATCTTGCCAGAGATTCCTAGGTGCCCAAGCTGGTCTAGTAGAATACATCAGAATGAAAAAGCTTCCTCCAGAAAATGAATGATAGGTGTAAAGAAGGTGGCCTACTTTAGCACAATACCAAAGCAGAGGGATAAGAACAGTAGGGAAGGACAGAGTTAACCAAACCCGTGTAGGACTGTCAGAAGAGAATCACGTGCTGTTCTAGATTAGCAGAAAGACCTGCAGTCTCACTAGGTAAAAGGCTAAGGAGAGTAGGGTCAGAACAAATGTGGTCAATTAGGTAACAGAAAATGGCTCCTTGGCCCGAGTGTGGACAGGAAGAAACTTTAACTGAAAACGCCTTCTTGGGTTAGACAGACTAACTGGTGTTTAGAAATCAAGCCAAGGAAGCACTTTGGTCTCAGCTTAACATTGCCCCTGTGGGCAGCCCTATTTGTTTATTTTGCCTTGAACCTTCCAACATCCCCTTTGCACAAATCATCTGGTCTACAAACTCTTGGGCACTGTCTTCTCTTCAACCACAGCTTTCCGGATCCTTCACAAAGCTCCAGGCCTATTATATTTCAACCTGCTTGTCATAAAGCCTAACAAGCTCTTTCAATAGCTTCCTAACACTTGAGAGTTACTGAGCTTTTAATGCTTCCTCAGCCTTACTTAAAAGAGGCTGGTACTGGAAAACCTAATATATTCAATGTGACAGGGCTGGGTTTACAAATGTACTTGTCTGGTTTCTATTGACATTTAAAAACAATGTTAGCGACAAAAATGTAATTATTCCTAAATTATGGAAACAAGGAGCCAAGCATACTGAATGAACTTTTTTTGAACCTCTATTCATTTCACTTCAGATTTTGGCAGAGGGTTCTGCTGGTTTCTATTTTGTCCTAACCAGTTTATCCATGTTCCAGACTTTATGTGTTCTGAGGCTGTAAAGCTTTCCTGTGGAATTCACTCATTGCCACAGAATTGTGCTGGAGAAATCCAGCTCAGCTCTGAAAAATAAGAGAATTTTCCTGCACTCACATGTACAGATAAAATCGAGAACATGCTTTGAAGCATATGCTGACATAGCTCACTCTCCATCGTGTTTCAGGCTGCCTCAGATTGCAATTCAGAGAGGTGTGAACTACCTCATCTCTTTCAGTTGGGGCTGGAAGGATTTCCCTCTTCCAATCTTTAGAGTCTGCTGATTTGCACTGTGTCACGGAAATTCATCATTTTTGCTACAGAATTCTGTTTTACTGCAGTCTAATGCTTTGTTTCCTTTCTCCTGACTTTGCTAAAATCCACCTACACAACTGCCTCTTCCTTTCTAATTGCAGTGGGCACAAATTGAAATAAAGGGAATTCCATTTAAATCCCCTCTTAAGACAAAACTTTTACTGCAGGTATGACTGGACACTGGCACAGGTTGCCCAGAGAGGGTGTGGACACGGTTGAAGACACACAGAACATGACTGGACAAGGTACCTGGGCAGAGTTGAGCACTGGGTGTGGACTATTTCCAGTGGTCTCTTTTCACCTCAGCTGTTTTGCAACTGGGTGAATTTCCCCACGGAGGAGGATGTTTGTTGTATTTCAGCATTTGTTCTGGCTGCACTGTCCTCTCCAGCAACCACCCAGGGACCTGATGAGCCTACACAGGCCAAGTCCACAGATGTCAGCTTACCAACCCATACACTGCCTTACTGCAGCTAGAAAATGACACATCAGCAAAGCCCTAGAAAGAAATTTTCCTGACCAAATGGAAGGTTGCTAAGTGTTCATCAGAACTGCCTGGGTAGGAAGTGGAGAGCTGCCTTGATGCATATCTGTCATCTCTCCAGCTGAATGAATTCAGAGAGAGGGGAAAAAAAGGCTAAAGGAACAAAGACAAATTTTGGTGCAGAAAGATTAGAGACTGCTCACAGATGTAGAAGAGGTATTGTTTTGGCAAGAAATCCACGAGTCAATGAGTTGTGTACATATTATGACCTCCACTAACAGCTGTGTTGACTGGAATAATTTCTGGTTCTTCCTACCTCCCAGTACAGCAAAGCAACACTGAGACTTGTGTAAAGTAACAGAAGGCACTTCCTTGCCCACTTTCAGCTGCACAATGCCTACTCTTAGTCCATTCATTCCACCACTGTTATATTCTGCCTTAAACTGAGGTGGGACTTTGCTTGGACAGATTTAGCCATCTCAAATTTAAGTACTTAGTATCAGCTATTCATCCAAGCTCCCCTTAGAACAAATCAAAATAAGCAGATGTCTCAGAAAACCAAGATTTCACTTCACAGAGTATCTGAGACAGGTGAATAAAACACAGGTTTAGAGAAAGTTGTTGTGCAACTAAGTTTCAGTGGACAACAACTCTTAGGTACCAAAAATTGGTTCACAAGCTTCCTGTGATGGGCACTCACCTTGTCTTTATCACAACACTACAAACAAACAAACAAAGCACTCCAAGTTTAGTTTACTACCAGAAGAAATATTTTTAAGCTACCTCACAACACTGGTCGTCTGTGGAGCAATGCAAACTGAAAAGCCTATTAGCAACTAAATATTTTAGTCCATCTATGAGGAGCTCAAACAAATGGCGTGGTATCTCCTGTTGGCTGCAGCTAGTAAAATGAGAGTAGAGGATAGTCACCATATTTTCTGTCATTGTTTAAGAAGCAGCAGGTAAGGATCAGAAAGTACTTTAGAGTCACCATCAGGAGCTTCACAATGGACCAAAGAAAATTCAAGATATACTTCATTAACAAGTAGAAATGAACCGGGGGTGGGAGTGGTGAAAATCAATCTTCAAAACCATTAAGAAATGAAAGCTACCTGTGAGATACCGTGACAGTAAAGTTCCAAAATTGAATGAAGCATGAAAATTGCTTGGAAGAGTAGGACACAGGTGGGAGTCAGAAATCTTTTTGCCTAATTTTGTCTCTGATGCACTAAAATGACTTTGGCAGATCTTTTATACCCTTTGTGCCTCTCTATCCACATCTGTAATTCTGATCACAGCTAACCTGGTAACATTTACCTCACAAGGACATAGAAAGGCTTGAAAGCTAAGATCCACAATGTGGCTTAAGAAACACAATTATTAAAAACCGGGAGATGATCAATAACAGCGCTGAACGAACTGTCAGCTGACAAGGGGGCAGACTCAGGCAGGGGCTCAAACAACTGGAACTGAAGCAGTGTGTCCCCAGCTTAATTGCTTCATGGAGATTGGGACCTCTGTTCACTTCCAGAAGCACATACACCGCTTGCTGGCCATACTGTGCTATTAATCAATGCCTAAACACAAACCAAACAGCAACAAAACCAAACTGCCCAGACCCCACACAGCTGCCACTGCTTGCACTGACACACAAAGGTCCAATAATATCTTTCTTTGGTGGGAACAAGTGTCCTGAAGGTAACTAATCCACAGCATAACGAACTGCAAGAGTAGCAAACCACAAACTGCTCACAGACACTCAGATGACAGCACAGGTAGGAATTCAGCCTTACAGGATGCAGCCTCATTGAGAGATGATGCACCCTGAGCAAGCCACTCGCTGAAGGGGATACAAGGAAATGCTGCAGGATTAATTTACATTCCTACCCCTCTTCAAACATCATCTGTATACAAAAAAACAAAAAAAGAAAATATAAGGTAATTGAATTACCATAATGAAACACTGCAACGTGAGCTGATGGGTAATAGTGTCCTTAAACGAGACGAGAAGATGCATTTCCTTAAAGACTCGGTTCAAGTGCAAAGCTGTCAGTAGCATTAGTGTTAACTAATGACAGCAGGAATTTTATCCCATTTACAACAGGCTGTTTTCACTGTCTGTGAAAAGCTGATGTAGTTAAGCCATGGGAAACAGAAGAAAGTTACTGGAATTAGCAAGGGTGCATATGTTTCTGGGTTTCTAGGAAGGCTGAAGTACCAGAATTTCACAAATGTGTGGAAACTTTTGATAGCATTCCAGTTGAAACAAACTTGCAACAAACCCTGTGGAGAGGTTCATTCAACAGGATGAGCTAAGCAAGAAAACACTCAGTCCTGGCTAGTTGCACGGGTATTAGCAGCAGCTGTGAACTCAGTAAACAGCCCTGTTTTCTGGTTGTCAAAGAGCTGCTAAAGCAGATGTGAAATGCATCAAAAATAGGTCACAAACAGAAAACATGCAAGGGAATGCATCAATATGAGAGTGATCTCAAAATAAGTAATGCTGGATCATCTTGGTAGTGTTTATAACCCTGACGTGTAGCCAGCTCAGAGCAGCACCCAACAACAAGCTGCTTCACGGGGTTCTTAGGATAGCACCTTCCAGAGACGGCACTGTCTGTGTGAGTAAGGGTGGGGCGCTCTCAGCGGCTGAAGCGTCAGACAGAAGAAAAGGTACTCAATTGCACTCTGCTTTCCTTTGAATTAGGTTTTCTGAGAGAGGCTTTCATTCCTGTCTTTCTCCCTCAATCCCAAACTCTATAATTAACTCAGACTGAGGTATCATAATGAGCCAAACATGGAATTTGCCACTACAAACAGATTACAAACTCACTTTGTCTGATAGGCAGCCCTCACGCAATAGCCATTCCTCCAGGGACTGGAATTGTCGCCAGCGTGGTAATTACATTCCCCTTTTTTTTATCCTTTCCCTTTTTAAAAGCCCATAGGACCCATTCCTTGTAATTCTCTCATATGGGGTCCAAACAGATTTACTTCTAGGACTCTTGCAGTACTTAAAACACTAAAGTTCCTTTACTACCAGATATATAAAGGAACAAGATTTAACTCTAAAGGGGCAGGTTGAGAAAGATAATGTACTTGGGCTCTAACAGGACTAAACAAGGCACAGACGTGTCCCATCATTCCCCTGGGGAGCCTTTGTGGCCTTCACAGTGCAGGTGTGGGATGGTCTTTGGCCAAGTGCCTTCAACAAGCTGAGTCCAAGCACTGTAGCCTGAAGCAGGCTCAAATACTTCCCACAGTCTGCAGGCGAGGACAAACGTTCTCCTTTATCTGATTGCTTTTACTTCCATTACCATGGCAGGTTTTACTCCTCCAAAATCTAAAGACATTATATCATAAGCATTAACACAGGAAGACTAATCAGACAAAAAACAAAATAAACAAACAAAACAGGGCTATTGATATATTCCATAAAAGATAAGGTCAATTCTTATGTTTGACTGGGAACACGAGTTGTAGGTAAGTATTCAGCAACTAAATCCCTTAAGCAGCGATGGCTCTGAAACAGTGTTTAACACAGAAACACTGAAGACACTTAGTGCTGTTAATGTTTTTGACCAGCAACCAAGCTTCCAGAACTTGTCTCCTCTCCTTCAGAGGAAGGGAGGAGGAAAAAAAACCTCAACCCACTCATATTCAACTTAAAAGAAACCCTTTGCAGCTTGCATTCAGTTGGAACCTTTTGCTGAAACAAACGTTCATTTCAGCACGGATTTCTTAAAGACCAGAATCCAGGGTGAAATGTGGTAATTGACAACGAGGTTAAAACTGGCAAGATAAGCATAATAATCATTGTTATCAGCAGTTACGTGACAGTGCTCAAAGGTCCTGGGTTTTTTTTAAAGCTAGTCAGCTTTTATTATTATCATTCATCTAAGCAATAAGTCAAAAGTAGTCGTACTTCCTAAAGCTAGCGGTGTGAATCCTGGAGGCTGAAGCATGCTGCTGCACTCCACTCTTTTGAAGAACACTTTTCTAGAAAAGGAGCCTGCAGAGGGAGAACAGAAAGCTGTTACTTTCCTACAAGGACATAAAAGGATTGTTTCATTCTTTCAGAAGAAATTGGGCTACGTACTTGTACTCAGTTCTTGGCCAGCTTGTTCCCTCCCCTCCTCGTGGGGCAGCATTTGGCCGCAGCTCTCCAAGAGCCGCGAGTGCTTTCATTCCAGCGGTGATGCGAGTTTGTGAAGCAGCTTGGGCGGGTAGGGACAGCAGCAGATCGAAACTTTTGCTGACAAACCATTTAAGAATATACTTTCTGTCCCTGCAGGTTGCAGTTTATGGGTAAGCTCTCACTTCCAAAAACAGAGCAATATGCATTTTTACCAAGTAAATATCATGCAGACAAATCAGATGGTAACTACTTCAGAAATCCTGGCATAAGTTCTGTTTGCGCAGTTCTTTCCAAATGTTCCTTATTTGCAGAATAAAGATAAAAACTCTGATCTTTGTAGTCTGGACTTGTCTACTTGGTTTACTTTTCCTTTGTGGCCTAAACAGAACTTTTATGTATCTGACTTCTGATTTGATACAGCAAACCTAAACAATTCCCAATGAAAGAACTGTCAGCTGACAAGGTTTGGCTCAGAATTTGGAGCTTCTAACACTTGAACTTTGTTTTCTCAAGTAGCTTTGAGATGCACTTGGGCTGGACTGAAAACAAATCCCATAAACTTCTTCCTTGAATTTTTATTGACTTAGTGACAGAGAAATCCTTCCTCAAAGACAACTCATAAACTGTTTGTCATCAAATCCTGTTACAGTCAGGCACTAAATTACCTTTTTTACTGTAATCTGTTGATAGAATGTTTGAAGCAGTGCTTACCCCAAGATTTCCACTAGCTGCAGCATGTTTTGAAAACTTGAAATGGCTTAATTCAACTTGCCTGAAATGATCTGTGTTTGTCTAGTAGGAAGCATAAGGAAGTGAATGATTAATTACACTCTTCCCAGTAATTTAGAAGTGCTGATGAATGCCAGGAAACATTGTAATGAATACGGAGAAACCCCAAAGGCAATACATTGGAAGACTTATTGCTGCTTTCAACAGACACAAAATAATTAAGTCTGCTAATTAGACATCACCTTTCAAAAAATAAGTAACAACAGGTACATTTCATGCTGTCCATATTTTTGTGCAAAAGTCACAAGCTGAGCACATACAACTGTAGCCAACATTTGTTCATCATCACAACTCAGAAGCTTAATCTCAAAATTAGCAATGTACATAGACATACACACAGATAATTTCTCTCCACAGACATCTTTCAGTTTGTGCTTCAAGTGAACTCTGTGGTGAAACAAGCAGAAAACATTTCTGTGTTTTGCTGTCATCTCAAACTAGGAGATCATGTAAGGTACTTTATTCTGTTATCAGGTTCACAGAATCTTCTGCACAGATCAGAGGGGAAAGTTGCACATTTGGGAAAATAAAACACTACATAGTTCATTCAATTATTTGGAAAGTGTTCTAAGCTGTTAATTATGTACACTAAGAATCTGTACAGGATTAGTAAAGTTGAGGATTTTCTCTGAAACAACTCAAAGAGATTTTGTTTCTCTATTCACACCATTTCAACACCATATTTTATATAATTTGTTAGCTTAATAATTATACAAGATCTCATATCTTGACCTTATCACATAATTCTTTACTATGAGGATGGTGAGGCACTGGAACGGGTTGCCCAGAGAAGCTGTGGATGCTCCGTCCCTGGCAGTGCTCAAGGCCAGGCTGGATGGGGTTTGAGCAGCCTGGTCTGGTGAGAGGTGTCCCTGTCCACGGCAGCGGGGCTGGAACGAGATTAAGGTCCCCTTCCTACACAAGCCATTCTATCACCCAGTGGGTTTACAGGAGTTCCATGAATTTCAACAAACTGAGTTTTAGAGCTCATGCTTCAGAGAGCTAACAGAAAAACTGGAAAGTTGGAGCCTCAGAAAGCATCCTTGCCTCCCCCCTTATACACACACGTTTTTATCTTTCTTATCCTTCTTGATTATTTACTATGATGTCATGGTTGAGGAACACATTCAGGTAAAAAGTGAGCCTGACATTTTCAGGAAACAATTCTCTTTGGGAACTATCCAGCATCCATTCCTTTTGGTTCTTGCATCCCCACTCTTCCCCTGCACAGCACTGTCGCTCTGAGGCAGCACTTTTAAGGTGCAAGTTCCAGCCTTTTTCCTTAAATAAAAAAAAAAACAAACCACACCAACCAGCTGCAATGTCAGAATAAAATCCAAAGATAGCAACAAGCCATTTTCCCCTTGCAGCATCTATGCTTGCTGAAGTAAGATTCTGAAACCCAAAGTAAAGCACAAGGTGTAAGTAGTGAGAGAATGTAACAGGCAGACAAGTTGCTACTCTGAATGTCTATAGAGACAAGAGATTTTTTTAGGCTGCAGAGGAAGAAGATTGAGAGTCGTGCCTGCTGGGTTACACAGAAACATGCCACAGGAAAAAAAAAAATCACCCAAACATCTGGGAGGCTACAAACATCAAGTCAGGGCTCGGCAGGTAGAAAAAGGACATGCTAAACAAAATTCCTAGAAAGATGTACAGAGACACTTCCAACCCACTTTAGGGCAAGTGCCTCAACTCTGTACACGAATCACCAGCTGGCCAAAGAGCACCCTGGACACAGAGCACAGAGCTCTGAGACACTGCCGGCGCCCCCCTGGGCAGGGCCAGCCCAGGCCCGACAGCTGAGGGATGGCAGAGGTGGCCAAAGCAGCACAAAGCACAGCAGGGACCCAGAGGGAAAGCACAGCGACGGGGCTGTGTGCACCTTCCTGTGTGAGTCCTTTCATGCACCTGGAGGCAACACGTGGCCAACTGTGTGCACCTGCTGCAGAGCTCACAGCCACACAACTGGGGGGAAATTCCCATTATACACTCAGACCAGAAAGCACATTCTTCACTGCCCCCAGGAAACATTTCACCCAGCCTGGGAGGTTGAAGAGGCAGATACGAATTGTCTTCCCATCCCCTCTGGCTTCAGCAACAGTCCAGTGCCAATGTCCTTCCCCACTGCACATCCTTCAGAGCTCCCCAGGGAGCAAGGGGCTCTTCCTGAGCTGAAGCCTAGCTAGCAAACAAGGCCCACCCTCCCACAGAGAATGAGTATGCAGGGCAGCCAAGAGCAGGACGAACCAACAAGTGAGGGATCATTTGTAGCTGTCAGCCTCCTCTTAGCATTTACACATTTACACAGACTGCTTGTTCTGCCCCAGAAGAGTAGAAGTCACTTGTCAGAGCACCCTGAAGTTCAGTTACAACCCAATTAATACCCTCACCACAACCCCTGTGCAAGACAAGGTTGACCTTCAAGGCAAACACACTAACTTGACATCCACTGATTCCCTGAGCAAGGGAATTTAGTTCCCCTTACAACACATGGATGCTTCGGCTTTGTGAGAGACACGATCGATGGAATCGACTGAAGGATCTCTAAGAGGCATTCTGAATCCTCAGTCTGGACAGTGGGGGAACAACCAGGAGCAACCCACTGGGACCCAAGGCTCACATTGCTTACATGCAAAGTGAATTCCAAAGCAGTATATCAAAGTTATACAGTGTTATAACCTTCTCTATGAGAAATATTGCTGAAACTTTATTAACGCAGGAAAAAAAAAATTCAGAACTTCCTTTTTAACATATGCTAGAGACTAACTGAACAGAGACAGCCTTGTCCAAGCACTCAGCAATGCTTCATAGCACACAGAGGAGAGAGATTCACTTTGATTTTATGCCATAGTTACTTGAAATCAGGTGATTCAGGAAGAGGCTTTATCTAGGGATAAAAGCTCAGCTGTTCTTTCCCTCCAATACTGCTGTAAGGATTCCAGGTTGGGGGAAAAAAAAAATGCTACGCCACAATAAATGTAGAAATGCTCTCAGAGATTTCCTAAGTGCATGCTGCAGGCACTCAAGAGTAGATGTGATCACTACATGCTGTATTAGCAACTACGTGATGCTTGCATTCACTTCAGCGTAGCGAACTGCAGAACGTGTGACCAAATGGGAGGGAATACAGAGAGGGCCAGAAAGGCTGAAAGGGTTGGGAAAATATTAATGGAGAGGAAGTGTTAAAATACTTGTTTGTTTAGTCAAAGAAAGAAGAAATGAGAGGCCGTAATAGCTTTCCAAAGGGTAAAACGTTGGGCTTTTAGACATTAAAAGATTGTACGTGACCCTTGGTACACATATTGCTATGAATGCAATTTTCAGTAGAGAGCACTGAGTTAAGTATTACGAGGAGAGCCTTTCCAGCTCAAGGCATAATTACAATGTAGAACCCAGAGGATCGTGGTATTCTCCTCGTTGGAGAGGCTTAAGTTAGAAACTCATCTGTCAAGAGAATTTAAGTGCAGATCCTGCCTAAAAGCTGGTGATGTTACAGGTTGACCTCCTGAAGGGCACTCCAGGCTTGCCTTTCAGCCGCGCTCCGCAGCCGCCGAGCGGGCGGGCAACCACCGCCCGCCTCCTCACGGTCCCCATCCAGCGACCGCCGGGACCCGCCCGCTCCGCCGTTTGTGCCCCGTGCCCCCGGCCCGAGCGGCAGCGGCACGGGCGGGGCTCGGGGCCACCGACGAACAGGGGATGGCACACGGGGCGCTGCTCTCCGCAACCGTGCCGAGGGCCCGGTTAAAATAGCTTAAAAAACTATAAAAATTGGGGGGG